>VDFB02000019.1:20393130-20911826 GCA_007258455.2 Sequoia sempervirens
AATGTCCCAGGTTCTTGATTGAAGTGTTGCCTGTTCTCTCCAAGGCATGTAGATCGAACACCGGCTTGACATGATGCAAGTCTATCTCAGCTGTTTTGATATAATTGTGAAAGAGAACTGATTCGGACTTGAAAACATTAGGAGTGTACTCCATTTCAGAAAACTCGAAGAATGACTGTAAACTCGCCTTGGTTCAGACAAGTCTTGAACAATTTCTATTTTTAGAATGCTGATTTTTTGTGCTCCAACGGACGAATTTTTTGAGAAATTTTTCTGAGATAAGGGTTTTGTTCAGAATATCAATGCAAGACAACCCATCATCTGCTTTTGAAAAATTTGAATTTAGCCTGAAAAAGCAGAAAACCCTAATTTCTTCAATTTTTTCCCGAAAAAGCTGGCATCTGGGTTTTGTTCAGAATATGATTAGAAATGGACCCAGATGATTAGATTTGCAAAACCCTGATGTTTGATCGAAAAAGCAACCAACCCTAGGTTTTTGAACTTTCTTGAAAAATTTGCGATATGGGTTTTCTTCATAAGACTGATTGGCAAGGACCCAGATGGTTGAAATTTGAATGCACTGAGGTTTTCACCGACATGCAAAATAAAAGCACTTTGCTGCAAACTTTGATGAAGTTTCGAAAATTCTTCGTGTTGAGGCAAAAAGACCCGTGATGACCTAAAATTGAAAGCCTTGGCCTTCTGCTTGAAAAGTTTGATCTTCTGGAACAAAAAGAATGAAAAAGCAAGGGTTTATGCTTGCTGGTCTGAAAAATCTGATGTAAAACCAGCAACTATGGATTCTTGAATCATAAAAATTCTTCAAACTTGCTGCTCCAACTTCCTCCTCTGGATGCTACCTGCAAAAATAATGAAAAATACATTGAAAAGAAGTGTTAAATAGACTTAGGGTTTGATTTAGGTTTTGCCTTCTTTTTGCTTTTATTTCAAAACCCTAAATCTCAGCCCCTTGAACTTGGACGCCATCCTTCTCTCTTTGCAAATTTTGAAATTTTGAAAAACTTCAAAAATCTTCTAAGGCATGGAACTTTGGGCGCCTTTCTCCAAGAGGGGCGCTTATTTTCACCAGTGTTAGCCATTTTTCTGATTTCCAAGTTCTTCCTTCTCCCTTTGATTTTCTGATGAATCTTCGATTCCGGGAGCAACGCTGATCCGACTGACTGTCTGAATATTTCGTTGGATAGCCAGACTGATTTTGGTGAGACCTTCTTGGATGCTACTTCTGCAAATTCCATCATTTGAAGGCCTTAAAGTTTGGGCGCCTTTCCTCAACTGGGGCGCCCACTTCTACCAGACTTAGAAATTTTTTCAATTTATTCATGTCTTTCACTTCTACGGGCAATCTCGTTGAATTTCGAGCTCCAGGCGTCGGATTGATGAAAGTTTGGACTCGTTGCGAAGCTGAGAGGATTTCAAGAGGGGTCTTCTGGAGACACGTTTGCCAAAAAGTGGACTTTAGGTCTTCAAAAGCTTGGGCGCCCCTGGCAAGCTGGGGCGCCTAACTTCACCAGAGTTAGTTTATTTTTCACATTTTTCACCTTTGCTTTCGGATTTCTCTTTTCAACTCTCGTTTGACCCTCTGTTCAGCCCTTTGAATCTGATGACTGCGAGCTCCGTTTGTCGTGCTGGATAGCTCACTGGAAAGCCTGTCGTATTCTGAAGACATCTCGTTATAACCTTGACTGCAAGTTCGTCTGTTTGAGGCCTTGAAAAGTTGGGCGTCTTTCTTCACCTAGGGCGCCCAGTTTCTCCAGACTTAGAAGAATTTTCAATTTTATTCTTTAACCTTCTTCTTCGAGTTTCAGATCTTCATTCTATATCTTCCACTTTGACTCAATGCTTCTGGAGATCCGGATTGCCTGGCGTTCCCATGCGGGATATCCATCGCTGCTTCCGTGACCAAAGTCGAGTAATCGCATTGAGGTCCAAACCCCATCTACTCATTTGATGCTCTAAAAGCAGGGCTTTTCTTCTCAACAGTGGGCTTCAAACTCGCTAGCGGTTAAAAATTTTTCACATGACTTTCAATTTCTTCCCTCGCTCTTCGCATGTTCATCGTCTTCACCTTCCGCCTAAGTTTAAATGCTAAACCGACGCCTCGGGTACGGATGACCTCCATTGATGACCTCGGCTCCGTGATATGCTCAGTGCTGCACAAAACCCAAGAGGGGCAAACCCATTATTTTAAGATTCTCGATCAGCATTCAGCCTTTGATACCTGACAATATTTTGAGCTAATCAAATTAGTTCGACTCGCCGGACCAACTTTCATTTTAGAAATTTTCTATTTGCAGTACCTTACAAGATCCGCTTCGGTAAAGAAACCCAAAAACCGTAAACGGCATTAATTTTAGAAAATTTCTGTACGCGCTTTTCCTGTAAATTTAGGATGAAAAACCGAGATCCGGGTTTTGTAGGTTGTTGCTCTTAGCGTAATCTGCATCGGGTCGTAAATTGAAAATTTTGCGCTTTAACCTCATGCAAGACATGCACACCCAAATTTTGACCTTTTTGACTGATTTGACAAGACTTTTACTCATTTCTTCAAAATGTCTAAGTGTAACAAAAATTTTAATTTTGGGGTACAACACACTTTTTGGGGTGTTTTCAGGCACTTTGCGAGTAATGGCTATTTTTAGTAAGTCATCGTTTTAACATCGACCTTGTCACTCAGCTTTGGTTACACCTTGCCATAGTGATTTGTGCATTTAATGTTGTTTGGTGATCATTTTATTTAATGGGAGGAGTTATTTTATTTATCGCTAATGTTATAAAGTTAAATTAAATATTTAACTTAGCGTTATTTAAAATATTAAAGGTGACTTTATTGAGAAGACATAAGGGAGTTTTAAAAGTTAAATATTTGAGCAACTTAAAAAGGGGGCGCCCAAAGTGGGAGACATAAGGTTTATTTAAAATAAAGTAAATATTTAAAAATTCCCAAGGTGGGCGTGGGGTTTGGAAGGAGAAATAAAAGTGCTTTGTGAGTTCATTTGCAACTTATGTTGGATTTTGAAAAAACAGGTTATTACTGGTTGACATTGTCTTGCAAGAGCTTTGTGAGGACGAAAACCTTCACAAGGGACATTAGCTGTGAAAGTGGAAGATCTTTCCTGGCTAATTTGCAGGTGGTTTCATCCAAGAATCACACAGGAGCTTATTTGATTTTGAAATTTCAGTTTGGCTGCAAGTCTAGAAGAGAAATTTAGAATGATTGAAGGACAGATTTGGATAAGGGTTTCCAGCCAATTTGGGGAGACTTATTGCAGGATATTCACCCCTATTCTTGGCTGTACTCCTTCCCTAGTTGGCCGTACCACCTTGACAGGGGCGTGTGAGTTTGGGGACAAAGCGCCCAGGGTTTTGGAGGGGTCTTTGCTGAATTTGAGGTGCCTAGGGGTGCTAAATACATGGACATTATTTATTGGGTGGAGAAATGCAGATGTGAAGCGTTTTGAAGCCATCATTGTGCCCTCTGTTTGCTGTTCCAGACTTATTTGTAGACCTGTAATGAAGTGCAGCATCCGAGTATGTGAAAACAAGTGTTAGTTTATGTAGTGCAACATTTGGGAGTTTGCTTTAATATCATTTCTACTTGTATATCTGCTGTTCATGAAATTCTGGGTGTAGAACAGCCTATAAACTCACTGTTATAAATTGTATCAGAACTGAAACTTGTATTGCAGCACATGGGTATAATGTTTAACTGAAGTATAATTGATTTGCTCATCTGGGTATTGAAGGTTATTGCTCTAAATTGTTATAACTGTCATATTTTTCACTGAAACTCCTTGTAATAGCAGTTTGGTTAGTGAATGTGGTTATTTGGTTAGTTTCACTTGGCTGTAGCTTTATATTGGTTTCAAAAATCACAAAAAATAAATATAGGGTGGTTATTACATTGAGAAACTTTAGCATTAGATCTAACTTGTAAGCTATTACCAAAAAAATTTTCCTCCTTGAACTTGGTGGTGGTTGTATTCAAATTAGCTCGAAAGTACAGGGAAAACATCTCTTCTATTATTGGTTTCTCTCTATTCGGAGGTTTCCTTGGTGTGACTGGATTCCTTATGTTGATTCTTGTTTGAGCCCAATAAATTTGCGAGTCCAAAATGCATGCCAAAAGCATATGACCAAGCAAGTGGGTGGAGTGGCAATGGTACAAAGAAGAACTCCATTTGCTGTTGACATTGTCTTAGAAAACAATGTTGATGGCTGCACTACAGCTACACTTGAAAGAAGAAATGAGTGAAGCGTGAATCACTGCTTGTCTTGGTTGGTTCCAAGCTCACCATTCGCCCCTCCCCCTACTTTGTAATGGCAGATTCACTTGACTCACGTTTGGGGGAGGGCCCACTATAAAGGTACTATAAAGGTAGGGTGGTTTTGTCGCACTCACCTACGTTGGCTCGAAATGCAACTTGCTTGGAACTCTATGTTCGGTAGGGTCAAGTTTTGCCTTGAAGTGGGTTGAATTTTGACCAAAACATACTTAAGTCCAATACTTTGGTGGAAAAAACTCCAACAAATTGATGATGTGCAGCCTTGGAAGCAAATGTTGTTAAAAACTCTAATTTTGCAATAACTCCTTAGAAGATGCTTCAAATTTCTTCAAATATAGAATGCAGCTTCTTTAGTGTGTCCTTGATCAACCCTACATATTTAAGAAAAAAATTCACAAGTATGACAGAGATATGCACTTGATATTACTGGCTCCTAAACTGAAAAAATTAACCTTTCTTCCCTTTAAGGTGCCAAGAACATGCTTTGATACTAGTTGTAATGAAATTACTTAGCACAAGAGAAGAATATAAGAGAAAAGAGATGCAAATGTTTGATTATACTAAGCTACTTTGAGGGGGGCAACCTCCAAAAATCTTACAATAAGAACAAAACTTCGAATTCGATGCTCAACATTTGCTTACTTCCTCTTATTTAAAGGCATGTGATGTCCCCTTGTTAGTCCTAAGCTTTTGAGTGACCGTTAGCCTTTTTTTGGAGTCCCGTAGGCTATTCGGAGGCGTTTCAGGGGATTCCAAGATTCTTGGAGGATTCTTGTTAGCACTTTCAAGGGGTAATTGCAAAGGATTGCCAGAGTGTTTTCTGGGTTTTCTGAGATTCTTGGTGGGTAGTATTGCTATTTTTAGCACTTACTATTTTTAGTAAGTCACATGTGCATCTCAGTTTGGGCTAATTTGGTGTTCAGACACACTTACTATTTTTAGTAAGTGCTATTTTTGGCAGTTGGTCCTAGCAGCAGTTCGATGCAAGGTTTCCAGTTCTGGCAGTTTCAGTTATTGAGGTTTGTTATTTTTGGCAGTTCAGTCATCCAACATCTTTGGAGTTTGGAAAAGACAAATAATAACTTAAGTTATTAAGTTCACTTTTGGACTCTCCTTGTACCCCACACCTAGGATGGTGACTTAAGTTGTTTTTAAAAGGTGATTTTGCTCATTCTAAGGTCGACGCCAAAGTTGGGAGTTTAAGTGAAAATTAAAATAAAATACCTTTTCCTTGGGTTGGGTGTCCCATTTGGAGGGAAAAGCATTTGAATTTATGGAGCTCTAATTTCTATTTAAACCCCCTTTATGCTCTCATTTGGTTATGCAATTTTATAATAACAAAGTGCTGCTGAATTGGTGAGAGAATCCTTGGGCTTTGAGGACGAAAACCCCCAAGATTGGCTCTAGTTTCGGAGTTGCAAGATACTCCCTAGCTAGATGTGGGTGTGGTTTCATTGTAGGAGTCATCGTTGGAGTTCATTGGTGATGGCTTTCAGCTTTTTCCCAGTACTAGCTTGTTATGATGTTTTCTAGCTATGCAATTTTTGGTGTAAGTGTTGATTTGCAGCTTTAAGAGCATTTTGGAGTGTTTTTTCAGTCTTTCTGCAGTTGCTGGTCCATACTTTCCTAGCCCAGCCGAATCACCTTTGTGCTCATGCTGATTGGAGTGTTGGAGATCTTTTTCTGGGTATTGAGCCATTCAAATCCTAAGCCTTGGGCGCCCCTTTGCACAAGTTTGCAGATTTTCTGGAGGAATTTCTGATTTTTCCTAGCTGGTTGCCCCTCTCTACTAGCTGCACCATTTGGGGTTTTGGAGTTCTTTTGAAGTTGTGCATCATTTCTACCTCTTTGCTTGCTGTTCTGTTGTTTTGGGAGGTGCCTAGACTCTACCTTTGCCTTGCAAGCATCTTTGAAGGGTCCTATGGAGATTTGATGAAGTTATGATCTTTTGGTAGCTTGCTGGTTGACGTTTCAGACTGCTGCAACCTTCTTATCAGAGCTGTAGCAGCAGCGGTTCAGAACTTCTACAGTGCTTTGGGGGTCATTCCATTGAGGTATAATTGTTATATTTTGTTGGGGAATACTCTATTTCATGTTGGGGTGTTGTGCCAAAATTTCCTTAGCATTTTCACATTTTAGTAATAGTATATGACATTCTGAAAATTGATTGTAATGAGCTCATTGTAACACCCTTTGGTAGTACCATCGGTGATTTGCTCTTTTGATTATTGCTACTTACCGCACTAAACAAGTGGCACTCCCATTGAATAAGCGGTTGAGCTTTCTTTACATTTCTTGTTATGCCTACTGAATAAGATGAGTTTCTTTTACTCTCATGTTATGCCCGTTGAATAAGCAGAGGATCTTTCTTTTGCTTGGTTGGCTTGCCGTCAAGGCTTTGTTTGCTATTTGTCATTCTCGCTGAATAAGTGGAGGTTTCATTTCATGCTTTGGAGATTACATACTTACCCCATTGAAGAAGTGGTTTTCTTTAGAAGCACATAATTGTAAGCCTTACCACCATATGCTCACTTCGCCCACATCGGGATCTGGGTGATTAAAAAATGGAAGGTACACCTTAACCACCGTATGCTCTCACCTTGCCCACATCGATGTCTGGGTGATTAGAAAGTGGAAGGTAGCTTTACTCAATTGATTTCCATTGTTATTTTGGCTAATGCTAATAGGTATAATTTTGAAAAAATTCTGTTGGATATTACAAGGCAAGGTTGGATAGGGCTACATTAGCTCAAAATGACCCTATTGGATGGTGGACATGGCATGGCAAGGGTGTATTAGAGTTGAGGTTACTTTCCATTTGTCTTCTTTCACAGATTGCTAGTTCATCTGCTGCAAAGAGGAATTGGTCCACATATAGCTTCATCCAAACAATCAAGAGTAACAACCTTACTTCTAGACAATCGGAGAAGTTGGTGGCTATACATAGTGCTTTGCGGCTATAGGATTGATAGACTCCTGAGTATTGTTGTAATGTTGATCTCGAAGATGCTATACAAATCGATGAGGAGGAGACACAAGAGGGGGATTGGTTGGGGTTTTTATTGCTTGGGGCAACCCCTTACATTCGCAGTGACTCAGACTCGAACTCCGATTTTGATATAGACCTACCAATTGCATCTGCTGATTAGAGACAGCCATATATTTTCTATGTTTTTGTCATTTTATAGTTGAAACTTGGAGCCTTCAAGCATTTTGTTATAATTCTTATATAATATGCACATTGACAATGAAAACATTTGAATTTTGTTAATTTGTTTATCAATTCTGATGTGAAATCTCAATTCAAGTTTAACATTCTGTATTAATCTTCTATAATGTCTGATGAATGCTTTATCAATGTTATGATATGAATATTTGGAATTTCTCTATTTTTAAAAAAAACTCCCTATTTTTAATAGCTGTCCTTGTCATCCCTGTTGTCCCCTAAAAAATGGTCTAAAAGTACCCCCATACTGGAAACACATCCTGCTGTTCCCTGCTGTCCACATCCCCGAAACTTGGGGGAGCATAGCATATTACCCTTGATACAACATAGATACCATATCTAGATGTATCCAAATATGAGCCTATATTTGGTTCATATCTGATATGTCTGGACACAACACCACACAGTTTGGTGCCATATCAGTTTGAGGTTTATGAAAAAACATTCAAATTTTGCAAGAAAATAAAACATAAAACAAATTGTTCACATATATGCCTATGTATATTTAAACTATTAAAGATACCAACATAATCTAACAATACAAATAATATAAATTAAAATATGAAAAGAAAAATATATATTAGTAAATACTTTTGAAGTTATGTTCTATACCTTTAGTCTTTTAGATGTATAAATAATTGAATATATTTATATATTTTTAAATTTCTGTATTGAGCCATTTCCTACTAGGGGATCTTGAAAATTGATGCATCAGTATTTCATAGTTCATACTATACCCGTATCCAATTGTGTATCTGTTTTGATACAACTCTGCATGTGATTCTACTGATCTATTTGTTTTGATGATGAAATTATATCTATAAACATTTTGGAATATACTAGCAGTGAACCTACAGTATTCTCAAATAATGAAAATCTCCTTTTATGGATTGTGTTTGTTTGAAAAAAGGTTGTGCTTTATGTCTTTTGATACACACTTATGATATATGCATGTATGTGTTTTTAATAAATGCCATATCCATCATAATTCATATTAGAGGGCCTTGAAAAATAGTCATATCTGTATCCATTAGTGTATCAATATCCATATTTTTGTCAATGCAATTCTGGTTACAGGTTATGTCTTGATTTCAGAGTCAAAGGACTTTTACTCCCTTTTTTTTTAACATTCATGGATTTTCTAATAATGTTTATGCATCGATTTTTGAGGGAAATGGATTGATTATTCCTATTAGAAAACAAATGATTCTGTGTATCTTTAACTTTATTAGTGCTCCATAATAGTCTAACTTTGTAACTCTTATTTCATAACGCCAGATGCAAGATATTGCTACAGAGAACTTCCAAAGAATACGTGAAGCATATGAAATTTTGAGTGACGAGCGGAAGAGACAAATTTATGATATCTATGGTATGGAAGGCTTAGTGTCAGGGTTGGAACTGGGTCCAAAATTGAACACACCAGAAGAAATTAAGGCAGAGTTTGAGAGGATGAAGCAACGGCAGGAGGAAGAAAAGTTTGCAGCTCATGTACGACCATCTGGGTCTTGGCTTGCAACTTTATCTGTGCCACAGTTTCTGAAGGGAGATGGCATTATGAAGGGGTACAAAGAAGAGTTTGTTTTTGCAAAATTTGTTTCATTGAAGCATATGATTGCTGATTTTTTTGTATTTTTGATTGCCGCATTGCTGCTTTTTGTTGTTGCATGCTCAGTGTATAATTGCAATAAGTATATATTTCCTTTTGTTTGCAAATGATTTAAATTTCAAACTGATTTGGCAGGCAAGAGTAAAATTGTAACCTTAACTTTTAATAGATAAATCTGTTTAGTATGTTGCTCTCTGTTTTAGAAAATAATGAAAATTTTATATTTTTCAAAGTAAAATGTGTGCAAGAATTTCATGATGAGTATAAATGGCAAGTGGGTTTATATCAGGTTAAGTAAAATTGCTGGTGAAAATTCCTTGAGTAATTGCAGAAATTCATTAAGTAAATTCCCAATTGTCATTTAAATGGAATAATTAATCATAGAAAAAAATTGTAGTCAGTGAAGAAATTGACATTGAATGTGGTGCAAACACAGGGTCACCGTGAATGGGTAAATGATCCTCAAAAAGTTGCAACATAACTGGATCCCAAAAGATTTCAATCTCTTTATGTAACTGGAATATCTTATTTTGTTTTTCTCTTCTTTGAATAGTTCTAATGCATTTTGAGCCCAATTTGTAGCATACGTTGTTAGTGGTTTGGTTTCAATAGATAAATAAGATATGGAGAAACATAACCAATAAATATCATGAGCATATTTCTTTCCTATTTCATTGACTCATATAGCAACATCAAATGTAGTAGATATGCAATCGAGCATAGCTGAATGGAGCATAACCTGGTTGAATTTCAAAAACATTTCTTTACTCAGTAATATTTAAATACGAAGTCTTTGAATGATGTATTGCAGATGGCATTAGGTCAAGAACTATAAGTCATCCGATTAAATTGGTTGTCTTCTCCAAACCCTTCGATCTTCCATTTTAAAGTAAATCTTTGATTTAACTTTAAGTTATCTTTGTAATATTTGATAACTAATAAAGCTTTTGATTTAATCTGTGTTGCAAGGTTTGTACCCACAGGCCTTGAACCTGGTTCGGGTTCGCTTGTGGGTATGTGCTGGGTGCGCATAGGGTGCTCGCACCCAGTGTGAACCCAGCCATATGGTGCGCGGACCCGGGTGTACCAGCCACGAACCCGGGCGTACCTGGGAGAACCCACGGCCCAACACTTAAAAAGTGGGCCCAAACATTAATAAAATACGTTTTTTTTATTCTTATTTTTTCTCCTAACCCTAAAATGGCCCAATATGAGGCCTTTCAACACTCAAACATTTCATTTTTACCTCTCATTTTGCTCTCACCATATTTTCTCTCCATCTTGACATTTTGAAGGGAGGTGATTGTATTCGAAGGAGATCGATTGTGGAGTGCCAAAAAGCTTCTACAAAGGAGATTTAAGTGTTTAAGGTATGCATTTAAACCCTATTCTTTAATCTTTTGATGAATTTTTTCAAGTTTTTGATCGATTTTTCCAAGTTTGTGAAGAAGTTTTTCAAGTATGTTTTTTTTTTTTCATTTTTTTTATAGATTTCAACAATGGCCAGTAGTCAAAGCTTAGTGGGTGGGGAGGGAAGTCAAAAATTCAAAATTGATAAAGGATCTCCTTTATGGAGACATACCACAAGAATTTCACAAATTCTTGGAGGTGGGGGGTTTGTTTGGAAGTGTAATTTTTGCAATGCACAATATAATAGCTCCTATTACTGAGTGAAACTTCATTTTATGGGCCCTGGTAAAGGGATTAATATGTGTGAGGGCCCATATAAGAAGGGGTTGTCTGTTGTACAAATAGTAGGATTTATAAAAGAACAAGAAGATGTTGACAAATTGGTTGCAAGAGGAAAACAAAGTGGTTATAGTTTCGGAAAGAAAAAAATGACATTACCCACTCAGAGAGTTAGGCCCTCTAGACATCCCTTCTTGTCTATACCCTCTACAGAAGAAGAAGATGAAGAACCACAAATCACCACTCGCAAGAGAGGTCCATTGGAGAAGGCATTTAAAATGGACGCAAGAGATATTGTTGAAGAAAAAATTGCACATTGCTTCTATGCCAATGGTCTTCCATTCAACTTGGTGAGATCACCATATTGGTGGGACATGGTGTCAGCAATAAATAGTGCACCTCCTGGTTTCACAAGTTCTGGGTATGAAAAGGTGCATACCACCTTATTGCAAAAAGAGAAGAAATCTATAGAGGCCCAATTGAAACCAGTTAGAGATTCTTGGATTGAAACAGGTGTATCTATTGTTTCCGATGGATGGAAAGATTGCAAAAACCGTCCATTGATCAATGTTATTGCAGTGTCCCCCAAGGGGGCAATGTTTTTGAGGGCGGTTGACTGTGAAGGGGAAGTGAAAGATGCAGAGTTCATTTCCAGGATTCTCATTGACTCCATAGAGATGGTGGGTAATGAAAATGTTGTCCAAGTAATTACGGACAATGCAAAAGTTTGCAGGGCTGCAAGTGCTTTGGTAGAGGCTAGATATGAGCACATCTTTTGGACATCGTGCATCGTACACTCCCTCAATTTGGTGATGCAAGCAATTGGCAACCAAATAGAGTGGGTGAAAGAAATATACCAGGAGGCCGAGGAGATCCAGATGTTTGTGACAAACCACCATATGTCGCAAACAATTTTCAGAACTTTTTCAAGATTGGAATTGTTGAAGGTAAATTTAATTTATTTAGTTTCATTTATGTCATGTTTTACATAATTGAATAAAATGTTTTTTTGCGTTATTTACATATTTTAAATGTGTTATTAACTTACTATTAACATGTTCTTAGGTTGCTGAGACCTGGTTTGCATCTGACACAATTGTTCTGAGACAACTTGTTAAGGTGAAAGAGGCATTGAGTCAAATGGTTATTAGCAACCAATGGGGTATATGGAAGCAATCAAATTCAAAGAGGGTCCAAAAGGTCAAGGCAATAATCTTGGCTGACGATTGGTGGGATCGTGTGAATTATGAGTTCACCGAACCTATCATGTTTATGCTTCGGTTTGCTAATACAGATGAACCATGCTTGGGGGATGTCTATGATAGCATGGACACGATGTTGGAGAAAATAAAAATAGAAATGCAAAAGAGAGAATGATCCTGAAGACACCTTTTACAAAAGGGTGGAAGCAATCGTTCTTCATCGTTGGAACAAGATGACAACACACCATTGCACTTCCTTGCATATGCCATATCTTCGATGTACTATACCATTGAAGTACTTTCTATCCCAGGGAGAATACTGCCATATAGAGATTTTGAAGTTGCTAATGGGTATAAGAGGGCATTTAGTAGAATCTTCAGTGATCTAGAAGTGCAGACAAGTGTTATAAAAGAATTTGGATTGTTTATCTTAGGAAAAAATCATAGCCCTTCTGTTGTCAGGGACCAATACAAAATGGATGCTATTACATGGTGGTACTTCCATGGTAAAAATTATATGTACCTTCAACCTCTTGCAATCAAAATCCTCTCACAAGTAAGTTTTTTTTTTTTTGCCACTTGTATTGTAGAATTTAACACTTACATTCTTGAATTTATCTTGCATTTTTTAATTTTTAATTTTGTTGGTTTTCTCTCCAGGTTGGAAGCTCTTCTGTCGTTGAATGGAATTGGAGTACATACTCCTTTATCCACTCAGTGAAGTGTAACCGGTTGGCTGCAAAAAGAGCTGAAGACTTGGTGTGTATTCATTCCAATTTGCGTCTTCTGTCACGAAAGGATCCTCAATACAAGTAGGGGGCAATGAAGCTTTGGGATGTAGCACCCAAGTCTGCCGACTTGGATGCAACCATTCGGGATCTTGCTAGAACCACTATGGATGATGTGGATGATAATGATGACATACCACATGGTGCTAGATCCGCTTTGGGTTCAAATGATGATGATCTTGAAGTTGAAGCCGCTGAAAATCCAAGTCACGAAGTTTTTTTTGAGAATCCTTTTGATGATTGATGAACACTTGAACAATGAACATTGAATCATGTTTCATGAACTACATTTTGTAATTCAGTAATTGTGATGATTTTCATTTCCATTGGAATCGTGAACATAGACGTATATGATATCATTGATATGCCTTATTTGAATATTTTTCAATTATCAATTGGCATTTAATATTTATCTTTGGCATTTGGCATTGATCAATGATCAAGTATCATATTATGAAATGATTTAGTTTTACAATTCTGTATATTTCTCTTATTTTTTTGTATATATACACACGTACCCAAACCCCTAAAAAAAATTTGCATGTACCCACGTACCGGGTTCTCGTACTCGAACCCGTCCCAGAACCCGAACCCGAACCCGAACCCGAACCGGTAACTTAGGATTTAATTTTAAATGACATCCTTTTTGTAGTTGGCAATTTTATACTGTTACTCTTATCTGTCAAGTGTTTGTAATACAAACTCATTCCTCTTCAGCCTCTATATTGTCTCTGATACCATGTTAAGAATGCAAGGTGCTCACAAATTAATGAACAAGAGTAATTGAGAACATTGGAGAAGAAAAAAATAAAAATTTGAAGACTTTTATCTGTCCTTTCAAGTATTAGTATTGCATATTCATTTGCTCGATTCTGTTACCTTCCTAGGAATACAGGGTGTTGGCATATTATTGATTGAGAACAATTGAGAAGTTGGAGACGGCATGACACAATATCAAATACTGCAGAAAGTACCTGAAACGGGCTTCAGTGTGCCCCTCAATCATCTCACATCTAAGTCACAAGGTTCGAATTCGAATTCGAGTTCGGCAACATTGAAATTCGGATAAAATTCGGCAAGGAAAAAATTCGAAAAGTAAAAAATTCGGATTAAATTTGCCTTATAAAATTTTTTAATTTTTTTAAAATATAAGTATTTTTTTAAAAAATATAAGGTATTTTTTTTAAATATAAGGTATTTTTAAAAAAATATAAGGCATTTTTTTTAAATATAAGTCATATATGTACACACTTGTCTTTTTTTATTTTTTATTTTCCCATTCAATTAATAAATATATTTTATGATAAAATCATAGTGTAAACACTATAGCAAATTTATATTTATTTAATTACAACTATAACATGTTACGCCATATTGATAATATAATAGTCTTTATCGGTATCTTAAAATCATAATGATTAATTTACTTATGTCGGTCATATATAAGGCAAGATATACATATAATAATAAATTAGGTCCTTAAATTTTAATGAACTGTCTAAGTCTTGACCCTAATTTTTTTCTAAAGGGCGATGGATACAACGGCGAAAAAATGGAGGTGATTCAGACAAAAATTTGACAGCGCGGGAAAATATGGCGGAAATGTGTTTAGGAAAATAATACAATCGCTACTGCTGTGACCAGATTGTTCGACTTCCAGACTGTTTGGCGATTGCTCTTGACTAGACTGTTTGGCGATCAAACCCAGAAACTCGTTGTCTATGTTCAGAGCAATGCGAGTAGGCTTTTTATAGAGAAACGGAATAGAAACCATTAAAAAATCTATTCAAAAACCCTAAGAAATTTTTTAAAACAATATAATTTAGTAAAAAAAAACTTATGGCTGTATCGTACGAATAAAATGACGAATTTAAACGAATTTTTCATTAATATTTGAAATTCGGCGAACGCCGAAATTCGAATTTCAAGGATGAAATTCGCCGAATATTGTGACACAGTCTCACATTACACATATGCATTTATTGTACTTTAGCCACACAACCACTAAGCACAAAAATTAATGTAAACTTGGAAAAATAGCTGACATTAACTTTTTCATTATATTTTCATGTTATATTTTAGAAGAGCCCTGTTTCTCAAAATTTGAACATTCAAAACTAAAATCTTCTGCTTCATTTGCAAATGAATAGTTGAATTATATTTTGGTGTCATTAAAAATAAATTCTTTTAGATGAAAAGCTTAACTTTTTTCCTGAAGTTTATAATGCTGAAAGTTTTTGTCTTTGCTTGAGCCCATGGTGGGTTCTGTCTAAGCCTGAGTTGGTTTAGTGATTCAGTCATGCTGAGTGCGCACTGGATTTGGTTCTGTATTGTACTTGTCAAAGCATATATAAATGCCATACTTACCTGTGCAGTTTATCCAGAAATTTGACAAACAGATATGCACTCTGGGAACCACATTCTCTAGTGTCATACTTATTTCAACATTGGAAATCTAAGTTTGCTGCCCTTTCACCTCCATTCCACATTACAACAGCACACTGGTAATGAATTTTATTTCAATCTGAAATACCTTTTCAGCTCATGTCTGGTTTGTTATGTTCACTTTAAGTGGATTTTATAACCTCTATTTACCTTATGCTAATAATAATCAAACTATTAGTTGGTGGGCCACTGTGCCTTTTTAGGTTGTTGGTCCACCAGCCTACTTTGCGTTCAATTTGTTCATATTCAATATATGTAGGCTGTTCGGTAGGATTTGGTAGGTTTAAATGAAATAATTATCCTAAATGCTTTACAGTAAACAAGTCATTAAAGAAAAGTAGTTCAAAAGAGGCCCTTAGGCCCTATACATTTCATTATGTTTTGGACAGAAGTTCATAACAGAAATTCATAGCATATATGAAAAATGTGCAAGTGCTGATATGAAAAATGACAAATGAATGCCAAAATAGAAGTCCAAAATTCACTTTATAACCTCCCATGAGCTTTTTTATAAAATATAATAAAATATTCCTCCTCAACCTCATCAAAAGAAAGGGCCACTTTTTAAAAACAACTTTGTTTCATTAGGATGGGGGCACTTTTCACTATTCACTTTATAATTCTCTGTTACTATTCCATAAAAGAAAACTTTAATATTTTCAATTTATCCTTGGATTCAACAACTGAACTCGAAATTGAAAGGCTCGTAAAACTCTCGACTAGGCTCCGCATCCCTCGGTTGGGTCCCCTAACCATACTGCTGACCTACGGGAACCCTAATAGTAAGCCAACCTTGGCTAGTCTGAGCTGCCTAAGGAAGGGACATTATAACCAACCAGGTTTAGTGTTGGATAAGCTTTTAGGCATTAATCAGTTGTTATTCTAATTCATTTACTTGCACTTATGTTTTGAACAATAGGTTATTTTTCAGCTATAACCATGATATTGGAGTATAGGAAGTTGAAAAAGAGAAAGTTACCATTAACTTTCTCAAATTTACCTGTATGATGCCATAGGCTTATGGTTGTGGAGAGCAATTCTCCAAGGAGTTGATTAAGATCATGATGAGATTGGTTGTTCTTTTTACAGGGGAACTTCAGGAGGTTACATTTCCAGGTACCTAGCAGTACAGTGTTCCAAGCAAAAGGAGCTACTGATCCTCCAGACTTATTTGGGATCATGGAATCATATCGAGTTTTATTCGAAATCAATCCATGCATGAGTAACCATATCATTTGAGTCGAATGATTTCAAAAGGGTTTTTGGGATACCATCATCAAGAACTATGATTGCTAAACTTATAGGAAAATTAACACTAAAACAAAAAGAGGCTTTTATTAAAAGAATATGGAGGTTGGATTTAACCTAAAGAAAAGGATAGTATCTGTCATGCAGGAAATAGAGGAGTACATAAGCAAATGCAAAATTGAAGTGCCTCATGGACCTAATTAAGTGCAAATTGATAGGATCCAACGGAGCATTTGACATAGCCATTTGGATGGTGGACTACATGATTGGCCTTAGCTTAGGCAAAATTTACAATTGGGCACAATACCTATCAGAGCGCATAAGAGAATTTCTAGCGTGTAAACACAAGGCATTTTACACGACCTAGCATGCAATTGCTCTATTTTTGGATGCCACGTATACCCAAGTTCCTATTGCCAATTTGGGAAAATTCCAACCAATTGCTGATTATGACACTTCATGGCCCACAGTATTCCGTTGGACTATGTTGGACATAAGCAACTTCAGGGGAAGAAACAATATCAAGGAAGAGGAAAAGGAAGCAAAAAGAAATATCGAGTGAAGGTGAGGATAACAACGAAGAATATGAGCAAATTGCGATAACCACTTCTACTACTAGCACCACACACATAGACACTCGCTTAGTTGAAGTAGTGTCCGTAGATGTTGAGACTCAACCCATAGTCCTAGTAGTTCTAGTTGCAGTAGCCGCAACTGAGGAGACTAAGTCCATAGCCCTCGTTCAAATCATTTCTACAATTGAGGCTGAACCCATAGTCTCACTAAGCACAGTGGCAATGGAAAACATTTCAGTTATCATAAAATTATCTACCTCATTGGCCTTGGAGGAGTAGCCAATACACACACCACAAATTGACAGTTGGCTAGAACTCCTTGGCACTCCCATTCATGTTCAAGAGTTTCCCCCTCCGAGTTCACTTGAGGATATTGAGATGGCTATAGAGCAATCTGGCATGGTTCAGTCCACAGGGGAGAGTACACAACCATGTCCTACTACACATTCGGTTATACTTACAGTAGAGCCAGTGCATGTATAGGAAGTAGAGTTAGCTTTGATACCACAACCGCCGGTAGTCACTCTGCCTGTAGTCACTTCGACAATACCCATGGTTGCAACCCTTCCTCTTGTAGAGGAGGAATCTAGTGATTCAGAAGGGATAGTCATTGAGATTTCCAAACCCGATGAGATTGATCCATTGGGTTCTATCTAGAGATATATCCAGAATTTGGAGCTTATGGTTGCAGTTATCTAGGAGGTTGCCAATATTTCCCATCGGTTGGACCATGCCCACTCTCCATTGGCATGGTACGAAACCCTTCCTCCTGTAGAGGAGGAATCTAGTGATTCGGAAGGGATAGTCATTGAGATTTCCAAACCCGATGAGACTGATCCATTGGGTTCTATCTAGAGATATATCCAGAATTTGGAGCTTATGGTTGCAGTTATCTAGGAGGTTGCCAATATTTCCCATCGGTTGGGCCATGCCCACTCTCCATTGGCATGGCACGAGGCCCAATGTATTTTAGCATACATGCAAATCGGTTGTGAGAATGAGTTTACTAGCCACTTGGTGTTCAAAGGATGACCGAAGATTGAGACAGACGAGATGATGGCGGGATGGTAACTTGCCAAGCCTACATTCCAAGGGAGAGATGGGAAGCTAATTTCAGCTCTTTTTGGCATGGAGATGGCATATAGGGAATTGTTTTATAAGTTGAAGCGTCAAGAAGTATCTAATCTTCAACTTACGAACAAAATTGATGAGTCCATATCTATCTCACAAAAGGTACGGATTGAGGCGGATGCCCTTAGTTGACACTTCCAAGACCAACTAGCACAACAAACACACCTCATCGAGGCTGAACAAGCAAAAGTGGCTGCCAAGGAGATGGAATTGACAAAAAGGAACAATCAGATTGAGGCCAAAGACAAGGATATTGAAAGGATCAAGCATCAATTGGCAGAGGCTGTGCACATGGTGAAGGTGACCACAGAGAGGGAATTGATAGTAGCACATCACCTCAAGCTGCAGACAGAGGAAGTCTATCGTCTTTGCCAACTCAGTGCTCAGACATATCCGACCTCGTCCATCCATCTGACTCCAGGGATGTCTTATCATCCATCCTCTCACTAGCTAGTATGTTGTATTGTTGTTTTCCAAATCTTTGTTGCCACTCTTTTGGAAGATGGCTTTCTTTTTGGGGAGGCTGATGTAGTTGGCCAAATGCACTAAGCAAATAATATTGTAATCAGAAAAAGTAAATAAGTTGTTTTGTAATTAGCCCCTGAGCGTTGGTAGTTATTGACAGTTGGCGTTCTCAACCGACGTCGACTTGCTATATATTTCCTCATTGTACTAATAGTCTGGGATTGCACGTATATGTATCTTGTAATTTTTGTATATTTGATGAAGGAATGAATACAAGACATGTCTTCTTGAACATTGTTATGAGTAATTGATATATTATGTTATTTTCCATTATGTATTTCCATTTACTCTCTGTTAATCATTCAAGTAGAATTAATGAGTAAACAATTCTTAGGGTAGGATATTGGTGGCCCACTTTGTTCAAGGATGTGGTTGAAATCATAAGAAATGCCATGCTTGGCAAATATTTTTTGACTATCTAAAGTTTGCGAGTGCACTCTCCCTCACAACAGTCATAGTAGAATCTCCTTTTCAACAGTGGGGGTTTGATTTTATTGGAGACATTCAAAAAGGATTTAGCAATGGTTACAAATGGATTCTTGTAGCCATTGACTACTTCACCAAGTGGGTTAAGGCAATTTCAACCTGCAATGCTACATCTAAGGTGGTAGTAGATTTCATGATCAACAATATCATAACTAGGTTCGCTGTGCCCACAATGATTATTGCTAATAATGCCATATGTTTTAGGGACTCCGACAACTATGATAAGGTTTACAAGGTAGCATAAATTTCTTGATAGATATTCTGATATAGTCCCCTAGATTTCCTTTGTATTTTTTTCTCTAACTTGTACTAATTGTAAACTAGGCTCTGTAGAAAAAAATTCTGTTTGCTAGGGAAAGTAAGTTTTGCAAGAATACCATGAAAGAGGAGACAATGTTACATACATCCCTATATTTTTTTTTTGTAACAATGCCAATGAAGGAGCATAACATAAACATTACAAATAAAGTTTCTTGCAAATCAGAGAGTCTGATATAGTATTCTCAGTTTACAAACACTGCTGTTATAAAGATAAACATTTGACATGGAAGTTTCATCATCAAAATGAACAACATTTATATTCCAACACAAAATACCTTGAAGTAAAGGATAGGAGAGGATAGTTGCTGGTCTGTTACACAGTTTGCAGGTCTGTTGCTGCTACAGGTCATGACAGTCGTCAAACTTCTCCAAATACCTCACCACACCATACAGTTATGAGCTGGGCTGAAGTAGGCAGGGGTATATATCACTCAACCTCATTTCCAACAACATCAAACACCTCAGCCATGGAAGAGAAATGAAAGGAAAGGACTGCAGATTAATCACAGTCCTGCACAGACCATAAACCTGCACTGTAGAGGCAGGGGCACTGGAAACAAGTGACCGAAACTCCTCCAAATGTGATGAAACCAAGCCAAATCTACCTGCAACTGATGAACCAAGCTTGGGTGCCACTCTTTATGATAAAATCCACCCTGAAAATTAGGCATTTCAGCCTGAAAGTTTCACAGCCCCTGTCCGGGCAGCCTGCAATGTGGTACGACCTGCTTTGGAAATCATGCCTCTGCTAAACAGGGTTAAAATGCCTTCGAATTTGGTCGCCTAACCTCAAGTAACACTTCCAGGTCTGCTTTGATGGATTTCATGAGACCGCCAAACTTTGCCTCCAAATAAGATGTACGACCAGCTAGGGCATTGCTCCTTTGCACAAACTGTATGGCCTGTAGGATATCATCTGAAACACAACAATCTTGCACCAAAACCCCTTAAATAAACAACAAAATCACACTCCAAAATCTCACAATCAAAATACTTCAAAAATCCTCATCTTTTTTGAAACTCTGAATTGTAGAAATTGTGAAAACCAATGTGTTTCTTGTGTGAAAACACCAAACCAGCCAGGATGGATCTTGCACCATCAAAACTAGTGAATATTGATAAGGGTTTTCATCCTCAATCAACTCGTGGAAGAACTCAATGTTCATTTTGACAACATCCTGCTATGTGTGCAAGCTTGAATGATGCAAATGAGAGCCAAAACCCCTTTATATAGAGTTGGAGGGAAAAATGGCCTTTTAAAAATTCAAATATTTTATTTTCCCTCCAAAAGGCCACTTTAACAATTTAAAACCAACTTAAGTCCCCAAATCACTTTTCCCTAGGCGTCCAACTTGGGGAAACATAATATCACTTTATCATATTTAACACTAAAGTGAATTACTTTAAAACTTTAGTGCACATATTAAATTAATCCCAACCTCTTTATGAAAAGCACCGTCTAGACACTGAAAATAGAAATTGATCACACCAAGAAGTCACTGATGTTGAGGAAAGATCTCGAGTGCTAAAACAGGCACTTACTAGAAATAGGCATGTTCTCCAAAAATGTGGAGAACAACCTAGATAGTCAAAATGCTACAAAGAGCACCATTGCCAACTTGAGTGCCATCTAAATGCCATAACACCATTGGATGCCAAGAAAACACGATACCGAGCTCTCCAAAAATCTTGGAGTCTCCTAACCACGTCCAATTAGCCTACAAGAACTCTGGACTAAGCTAACACAACAACTGACCAAGCTTGAGAAGGGGACATTACAAACAATGGCATTGGAATAGTCTAAGACCCAAGACATGGTTGGTTTGCTTGAGGGAAAGAAGCCCATTATGAGCACATGGTTATACTGAGAGGGGGGGCGTGGGGGATGAATCAGTATAATACAAACTTTTACTTTTCCAAATTCAATCAATCACATCAACCGCACATACGAAAGATTTAGCAATCGAGAACACAATGACAACACACAATTTACATGGAAACCTTCAGGAAAAACTCACAGCAAAATATTGCTTATATATTATAGATTAATTTTCTTCGTCTCGTAGGCTCCAACCTACTCCAATCTCCACTTGAGAGAAATATGGGCTCCAACCTATTGGATGCTTCAACCCCCACACAAACTGAGCTCCAACCCAGCAAGAGGCTCCGACCTCTATTTGATAGGCTCCAACCTATTTGAGACTCCGAACTCTACACAAACTGAGTTCCAACCCAGCAAAAGGCTCCAACGTCTATTTGATAGGCTTCAACCTATTTAATTCTTCAATGCTGATATGATAAATTCCTCCACCAAATCTGATTCAAATATTATCACTCTCTTCCTTCTCAAATCTGATTATCACGCACCAATCTTTCTCACAAATCTGATTGCAAAGCACACAATATACTTTTCTCAAATCTGATGATAGTTCACACAATCGACTTCTCTCACAAATCTGATCACAAATTACAAGTCTGATCGAATTACAAATCCGATCACTATCATGCACTTTTTCTTTTCACAAATTTGATCACTATCATGTACTTCTTTCCACAAATTTGTTCACTATCATTTACTTTTTTTTTACAAATATGATCCAAATCATGCACACTTCTCTTTCATAAATCTGATCCAAACTTTGTCAATATCTTCCTTCAAACTTGGTCACTATGTATATTAATTTTTCTTTATAAATGTGCTCATATCTTTTTCATTCTATCTCACATACTTTCTTCTAGAATAGATCAGAATTGCTCTTCATTTTTCTGCCTCTTTTTCATTATATCTGCTCTTTACACTAGATATATTTTATTGATTTTTTACTCATTTGACTCCCAAACCACCATTTATTTATACCTCTTCATATGCCTCATCATCCAAGGGATGCAATCCTTCAAGAGGAGGTGACTATTTATAAAAGGGTCTGCCCGTTTTAAAACTAATTTCTATTGTTTTAAACCTCTCGAAAGAGGTGACAATTCTAAAACTAATTTGTTTGGCAAAGAACCCAATTTACCATGCTCAGACAAAAATGTAGATATGCAATATCATTACATTAGGAAGATGGTAAAGGTAGGTTAAGTTCAAATGGAGAAAATTGACACTTAGGTGAATGTGGCCGATTCTTTGACAAAACCTGTAATTCTAGTAAAGTTTTTGTGGTGTAAGGATGTAATGGTTTTATCGCTTTCTCATGCATAGTTTCTTTTTGGTTTATGTTGTAACTCCCCGTCATTGAATATCAAGCGGGAGAACGTTGGAACTTTGGCGTGTTATTCACATGTAGAGAGTTCTTGAGTGGGACATCTTGGGACTATGCAAGTTCTTGCTAAAAGCTTTATCATAGATGCTAGCTCTTAACCTATGTTGTCCATGGGGATATGTGTAGCCGAGTTGTGGCTACCATAACCCTTATTTTTTTAATATATTCTTATATAGGTAGTTAGGTCGGCCAAGGTGACATCCATGCCATAAGTATGGTATATATAGGAGGTAGTTGTTAGTTTAGTATCATGTTGTGTATTGTGTTCTTATTGAAGACTACTGAAGGTAGCTCCCTTGAAGTGGCTTACTTTTGGAGGTTGCTCACTTGAAGTGGCTTATTATCATTCAATATTTGCAACATATTTCCTATTATATTCTTCTCTTGTGCAAGTTATTTCATTACAATTGACAATAGAGCATGATCTTGGCATTTGGAAGATAAGAAATAAGGTGGTTTTTTTCAATTTTGGAGGTCAGAATGTGAAGAACATATCTCTCATTTAGTGATTTTTTTTCTTGATTTTTGGAGGGTTGATCAAGGATATATTTAAACTACTATAGTCCAAATTTGAGGTCATAATCTGATTTGAAGGAGTTACTGAAAAATTTGGATCTTCACACTCCCAAGGCTTCAAAACATAGAATTGCATGGAAATGTTTTCAGCCAAGTCGGATCTAGACCCAATTAATAATAAAAATTTCAGCTTATTTTGAGTTAATTATTGTGAGTATCATATTGGCGGCATCATCATAAAAACTTCAACAAGAGGCAAGGCAAGGAATCTAGTCACACTTGGAAAGTCTCCATATAAAGATGATCCAATATTGGAAGAGGTGGAACCCATATCATTTTGAGCTTCTATAAATGAAACAACCATAAAGGTTAAGGAGGAAATCTTGTTGTTAGCGGTTAGAAGAGAAGATATTTATGAAATAAAAAAATAGATTGTATCATGGATTGTATGACTTGTGAAGTTAATGTAGATCCTATCGGGGATGGGAAAGAAGAAAAAGGAGTAGGAGGAGGAGAAGAGGAGGAGAAGAGGAGGAGAAGGAGAAGGTAAAGGAGGAGAAGGAGAAAGAGGGGAAGAAGAAGAATATGCAAGAGGAGAAGGCATTATTGAAGGAGAGGAGAAGGCAATATTGAAGGAGAGGAGAAAAAGAAGGAGAAGAGGAAGGAGGAGGAGGAGGAGGAGGAGGAGGAGGAGGAGAAGAATGAGAAGTAGAAGTGGTGCCCAAACCAACAATATCTTTCGTGAACTATCACCATTTAGAGGGATGCCAAAGGGTCTACTGCCAAAAAAGACTAGGATCATAGCTTTCAACAAGTCTCGGAGGACAGATCACCTAATATTAGGCCATATCATTTCCTTCATTTGCAAAAGCATGAGATTGGTAAATTGTTAGAGGAGATGTTGGATGTAGGACGAATAGTGTTACTCAAGCTCAATGAAGAGGAAATAGTCATCTTGGATGTAGAATTAACTCTTTAGACATGCATAAAGAAGTTGAGGATTAGGACAATCACAAAGTACAAGTGGAAGAATGTAGCCATTGAAGATGTGACGTGGGAGGATGAAGTGTTCCTTTATAAGCATCTAGAGGTCGTCAACAATGGGGACAATGTTGGTTTTAAGGGGAGGGGCATGCTACACCCTTAACTTGTATTGTGCATGGGGATATGTGTAGTTGACTTGTGTCTAGCATAACCCTTTGTTAAATTATATATCATTTATATAGTCTTATATAGATGGTTACGTTGGCTTGAGTGGCATCCATGGCATAAGTATGCTATATGTAGGAGGTAGTGGTTAGTTTATTATTATTATGTTGTGTATTCTTTTCTTATTGAAGACTATTGCAGGTAGCCTCCTTGAAGTGGCTTCCTTTGGAGGTTGCCTACCCAAAGTAGCTTATTACTATCAAGTATTTGTAGCATATTTCTTGTTATATTCTTTTTTTTGTGTAAGTTAGTTCACTATAGTAGATTGGTAAAGTAGTTTAGTTCGCTATAGTAGATTGCTAAAGTAGTGTTGGAAGATTGTGCGGTAAGAATGTGATGGATTCAGACTTTGTAGTTTGGCATGCAGTGTCTTATAGCCTAGTGTTGCCATGGTAGCAACCACATAAGTTTTGGTTGAGAATTGGTTATTGCATTGTGAACAAAATAAGTTGTTGGAGTATGTATGGAAATGTAGGTGCACATATGACATTGTTGAGTGCATAGGTGACAAAAGAGGGTAGGTATATGTTCTAGGAGATGCTTTGGTTTATTGTAGGTTATCAAAAGAGTTGTTTTATTGCAAGCCACGGTTTGTTCTTTGTGGTACTATAGGGAGACATGTTTAATATCAAATGTGTGTTCTGTTGGCCTCATGGTTGCCGTTGCACCAAAAGGTCGACCTATTAATGCTTGATACAACCGCCAGAGTTAACAAATCCACAAATCCCAAGGGGAGCACTGAGCATCTGCCAAAAATCTTCCCCTCAGCGTTATCCAAGGGGATTCGAACCCGACACCTTTGGCTTTGATACCAATTGTTGGCCCCATGGTTGTTGTTGCGCCAAAAGGTTGACCTATTAATGCTCGATACAACTGCCAGAGTTAACGGATCCACAAGAGGTGGTTAAGCCATGTCATAAATCCCGAGGGGAATGCTGGCAATCTGCCAACATGTTCAATGACCTATGGAAAAGTTATTTTGGAAGGATCTAAGTAGATGAGTTAATTGTTTGTTTGGAGAACTCTCCTAGGAGTGCCATGTGGCATAGTGATGTCATGTAACATACACCCCAGATTTTTTTTTTGTTTGTTTTTTCCCAACTGCTGTTTCAATGTTTTCTGAGTTTGCTTGTTTGATGTTTTTTCATATATCATTGAGTTTGAAACATGCCAAGGTATACATAATAGATTGCAAAGAGAAATAACTTGATAACTTGCAAGAAAGAGAGATTTTCTGCCTTCATTAACATTCTGATTTCATTATCATAAAGTTCAGATTTTACAAGACAAATATCAGAAAATACATAACAATTTTCAGACCTGGGAAAAGTAGCATAAGGCAGATTTTAAGCTTCCAAAGATCACCGATCTGCAGCAATGTTACTTGGCTCAAACTCCTTGTTTTCCAACACCCAACAATTAGACAATAAACCCCAATACGCAGCCACAGGCGCCTATTCAGTGTGCAGGTCACAAACTGGTGTTTTTAGCAGCAACAAGGTGTCCCCCTAGAAAGGTTCCAACGTCTCTAGTAAATCCAAATCTCAACCAAAAATTGCAAACTTGTACTTGAAATAATCGGCCGGAGATGAGTCTTCCAATGAAACAATACCCATTTTGAAACTCCAAACCCTTCGTGAGATATGAGCAGAAAACCAGGTTCAGGTCCAAAACCAAAGTGCTCAGAATTTGATGAAAATCACACCAAAACCTTCATTAAATCACACCAAACTGAAAACTAAACCAACTGTGGAAATATGGTAGCTTCGGTCAAATATAGAAATGATGATCATATGTGTGTGTATATATGTCAGTATGTACTGACATATGTATACACACATATATATTAATTATATACATCATCATTTATATCGAAATCTACTACATTCCAAGTATATTATGGATATGCATTTAGAGGTTATTAATTGCAGATTATTAGCATTTCATGTTTCATATAGGATCCCGATCGAGCATCATTATCGGTGATCATTTCCAGATTGGATATTATTTATTTGTGCAAGATAAAATCAGATCGAACTTAGTAAGCATTTATGTTTATTAAGTATCTAACTCCGAATTGGTGATCGGGTGTTTAGTTAGTCGAAAAGGCATGATCCATGAGACACGTCCCATGAGTGGACATGCCTCCACTTCGTGGAGACATGTCCGCTCATGGGACGTGTCTCCCATTTGATATTTAATGTAGATCCGATCGTGGAGGCATGTCCACTCATGGGACGTGTCTCCCATTTGATATTTAATGTAGATCCGATCCACATCTGAAGATATCGAAATCAATAAATGTTCTGCTCTTGTAGATTGAATACCATTACGGAAACTTTTAGACTTGTGAATTCATGATCAGTATTTTTCAATATTGATTTGGCATCAACTTCATATTTATCAAGTTCAATATTCTGATTATAATCTGAAAGAAATTTAATCTTTTCAACATGGTATCAGAGCAAAGTTAAGGAAGATCCGATTAAATTTAAGATATTAAGTAACATAATGGAAGGTGGCGAACTTTATTAAGGCATTTGAGTGAACTCAGAAATCATCACGAAGAAGATTGAATTATGTCTGGTTTTTGAATCAAAGAATCTGAGAACGGAAACTCTTAGACTTCCAGAGTCATTCTCGGACAAAAATCTAGATTGCCCATTTGCAGTGATAATCACAGAATTCAGGGCATTCCATAGTCATTGTTTGATTCGTTTGGTCAGGGCTTGGGATTATCATCGGTGTTGATCATAATCACTAAAATTGCTAATGGGAACCATCATTGATTCATATTGATCATTGATATTTAATTTATCGTGGCTTATCCAAGACCCGATATCGGGCATTTCTTATTTGGCCATTGTGGTTAAATTCCTTTTATCATTGGTCATTTCGGGAGACAATAAGGTGACGAGAAGCAATGTTGGGAATTGCGTGATAATATTTGCATATCACATTCAGACCATCTGACGGGGAAGACAAAGTCATCACTAGGCAGATTAAAGGATGGTATCGAGTAAACAAGGCAAATCGTGGATGTGTTAGCACCAATCACTGAAGGTTACAAGGATACCGCAAATGTCTGAGAACAAAGAAATGATTGGGGTTTACACGGGAACTCAATGGAGTGGAGTTAAAGATATAAGTGTTTGTATGCTCTGCACTAACAGTTTGTGTGAGGGAAAAAGCCGTTCGTATTTCATCTCTGCCAATGAATCTATGAATTGAGACGTGAAGGCCTGGAGCAATTATATCGTTGCATGATTGGGTGGTATGAGGTTGACGTTGGGCATTCGATTTGCATTTGAGCGGGGTGTCGTGTCAATCAAAACCATCAATTGAACGGGGGTAATCTGGAGATTGATATGTATTCCTCATCCTATGCATATTGTCATGACAAGACGTTGAGGTAGTCTTTCGGGCTTCTCCTGAAATTACTACATCTACTCTCTTTCGCGGAAGGCTGAGTTAGAGCGAATAATATATTTGCCAGCATAGTCGACTATACTTGAGGAATCCGGCTATATTTGGGAAGGTGATCAGGACTATGCTTTTGCCATCGTTGACATTTTTAAGTGCGGATAAGCCAAAATTTATCAAGCTGAGAATAATAATCCTTATGAGGGGACGATTTGTGAGTTGTTCCTTAGGTGTTTCACTGCTGTCATCACAGTGTTTGTAGTTGCATATTGCCATACAATTGCATAAACATAGTGCTGAAAATGCATTGTATATATATATTAACTCAAGTCTGGAAGTTTGGCCAGAGCCAAAGGCTCGACCTGAACGATTATAAAAAATAAAAAAAAAATAAAAAACCGTGGACAAAGGGAAGTGAATGTAATTACGCGATTACAAAAGTTAACTCACATTTGCCATAGTCGGGGACTTGGCTCTACTGTATCGAGCATTTCAATTCATCTCTTGTAATGTCCCCATTTTGGCCATACACTCTTCTTTTGGATTTAGCCTATTTCCGGATATCCGTAGGCTAAGCTGAAGTATAAAACTAGGGTTTCCTCTTTCAGCTACTGCTCAGTTGGCGTTCAGAGGATGTTGTGCAGACTTACTATTTATAACAGTTTGCTATTTTTAGCAAGTCTATCTTTTGGCAGTATCTATCCAGCAGCAATTCAATCCTTTGCAGTTCAGTGTTCAGTTTGGCTTTCTGATGGTTTTGAAGTTAACTTACTATTTTTGGCATTTACTATTTTTAGTATGTTCATTTTTGGCAGAAGCATCATCATCAACTTGGTTCAGTTTGGCATTTGTCAGTTTGCTATTTTTAGCAATTCATCAGTTGCAGCTTGGGCATTGCATTTGGTTATCTCCTTGGACTGAGTTTCAGACTTAGTCAATTTTCATGTCTTGAAGTTGTACCCCACGCCTAGGCTTGATGACTTCAAGTTGTTTTAAAGAAGGGGACATAAAGGGGTCAAGTGAGCATTTAATTATTTAATAAATGCTTTATTGTTGCAATATGAAATGGATGCCCAAAAGGAAGTTGAATGATATTTTATTATTTCAAAAAAAAGTAAAAGGCAAAAGGTGTCCTTTTGAAGTTGAAGTGATTCAACTTCTTGGAATTTGAAGAGTTCTTGTTGCTTCATTTGCCAACTAAAGCTTATATATTGCTGCTGTTTGAAGAGCTGATTATCCAATGTTTATGCTAATGTTATGCTGTCGGAATGACAACTTGTTTTTTACTTCGAGGGATGCTTACCTCCTAGTTCCAATCCAATTTCGTGTTTGAAAGATAACACCTAGTTGGTATTATTGCTGCTTCTCAATCAGACTAGCAGATTGTGCTTCAAAATTGGTGAATTTTGGTGAGAACTTCAGTTTTTATGTTGCTGGTGTATACACAGCTGAAGGTGGTTTTCATTTACAGCTTTTGGTATGAATTTATTTTGGTTATGGGTATTTGATCATTGCATTTCTATGATAATGGCGACCATATTTGGAGGTTTTCAGATTTTAATTCCAAGTTTCTGATTTTTCCAAGAGAAATCGCCCCTCTACAGGGCCGTACCATCTCATGAGTGCTTTGGGATTCGTGCAAGAATAATATCTTGAGTTTTGATGCAGTTTTGTAGTTTGAGTTTGGGCGCCATCCTCCTAGAAGGTCTTTGCAAAACATTCCAGCTTATTCGGAGGTATTTAGAAGGAGTTGTGAA
This sequence comes from Sequoia sempervirens, assembly GCA_007258455.2. Classification (NCBI taxonomy): domain Eukaryota; kingdom Viridiplantae; phylum Streptophyta; class Pinopsida; order Cupressales; family Cupressaceae; genus Sequoia; species Sequoia sempervirens. The sequence continues at coordinate 20,422,848 of VDFB02000019.1, forward strand.
CATTTTTATGAGTTTGCTGTTTGCTGATAGACATTTCCAGATTGCAGATTTTTATATCAGACTTGTTAGTTTTTGATATAATGCTGGTTTGAGCTTCATTTTTATATCATTATTGTATTGTAAGAGTTAGAGGAAGTGTTACTCTAACCTTTGATGGATTTGGAAGCATATCTTTCTTATTTGCAGCTGTTTAATTCATTGTAAAGCTGATTAGTAGTACTAACAGCTATTTATTTTATTTGCTGCAATTAGTTTAAATTTCATACTCCCACGATTGAGTGGTTGAGTTTAAATAATCATCTTTCTTTAATTGTAAGTTCCCCCCCACTAAATAAGTGGTTGTGTGGACTGTATTCCCCCCACGTTAATAAGTGGAAGTGAGGATATAAATGGCTGGCTTGCCGCCTTTAATAATGTAATAATCTTACCCACTGAATAAGTGGAGTATCCCCATTGCTTGTGGATGCCTGCATCAGCAGATGAATTGTAATTTCAGTTCAGTTTATTCCTAATGATCCTCTGACCATATGCTATCACCTCGCCCACACTGGGATCTTGGTGAACATTCTTGGTTAGAGTTACTTTCCATGCTGATTTGCATTTGGTGCTAACGCTAATCAGTGATTGGTTGCTGATTTGTGTGTTAAATTTTGGAAAAAAAATTAAGAGGAATATTTCATCTCTGATGAGGGTTCACTAGGTCCATAAAGATAAGTGCAGACCTAAAAAGCGTTTAAGCGAAGCTCTTAAGGAGATTTTGATTTCAACGAGATAAGTATTTCATGTTTGAAATAATGTTCATGAATCTTTTATGTAGTTATTAATTCATGCTTTAACATTGAGAGAGTTAATCATGTATGCTTCTAGCAATGGTATTTCTCTTTGAAATAGTTGAGTTATATGAACTATTAAGGAATCCCTTCTTAATGTGCATTAGGATGGATCAAGAGATTTCTTTCAAGAGAAGAAGAGAATAGAGACATTGCTTGCAGCCATGAGACCGAATGAATGGCTGAAGACATCTCTTCGAAGAGGAAGAATTTAACCTTCAAAGGGAGTTTTGTAACTCACTGAGAAGAAGTGAAGATTATTGTATTGCAAGGCTAGGTGCTAAATCCTTAGAGGATCCCTTCAAGCTGCTGAGATCAGAATTGCTCAAGATTGTCATCTTGATTTGACATTGGTAGCTCCGCAAACCTATTCAGAATAGAGTGATTTGGGATGAGGTTGAAGAGGACAGCCCTGAATCTCTACAGAGGTGTGCGTTGGAAACCATTTCTCTAGAGCAAGTGTTGCAAGCAATCTTGGACGATGAGGTCAGGAGGTTGATGCAAGTGCTTGAAGATTCAGAGGGAGCCTACTGAACCTAAAGAAGATGATCGCAAGAGTACCTTTGGATGTTGTTTCAAGTTGAGGTCTACGATGATATCCTGGTGTAGCAGGAAGCAATCTTCTGTGGCATTGAGTACAACAAAAGCCAAATATATTGCAGCCTCTATGGGAGCAAGAGAAGTAGTAGGGCTACGAAAATTGCTTGTGGGATTATTTGGTGAGCCCCTGAATCCTACTATTAGCATCTGTGACAATCAGAGTTGTATTAAGCTTTCTGTGAATCCAGTATTCCATGATAAATCAAAGCATATAGAGATTCCTTACCACTATGTGAGAGACATGGTAGAAAGGAATGTGATCCAGTTGGAGTATATTAGTACAAACGATCAAACAGTAGACATTCTCACCAAGCCTCTCTCCAGAGTTAAAGTTGAACGCTTCAGGAAGAAACTTGGTATGGTTGAAATGTAAGTTATTGTTGAGATTGAGACTCAAATTGTTTATTTTGTACTAATGTATTTAAAAGATGTTTAATGTGTAAACTCTTTTGTCATGTGTGTGACTCCATGACTTTATGGGCCCTCACCCCCTGTGTACATTATTGAAAGGTGACGATCTTTCTGATAATGAACACTTGTATTTGACATTGTAAAGTGATGACTCTACAATGATTAGTTTCACTATCATGATGGATATCATGTGACTTGATATCTGTGGATATGTCATGATAGTATCTCTTGGACATTTTGATAGATATCATGAGACTTGATATCAGTTGAAGATCATTATGATCCTTATGGGATAATCATGGTGGATAAATGTATCCGTGGATATGCCATGATTTATTATGGTAGACATCATGAGACTTGATGTCAGTGCACATACCATAATGAAGATGTGTTATGAAGAATTTCAAGTGACTTGACTCTCTTAGAAGCATACCATATCTCCTGATATCACGAGTAAGGTGATATCACTATATACTTGGTTAGTGTTATCTCCCTAGCTAAGAGGGAGTGTTGAAACAGGCAGCTTCTCGATATAGGAAATGATGATCATAGGTGTATATATGTCAGTGATAAAACTCCATATGTATACACACATATATATAATTGTATACATCATCATTTATATCGAAATATACTACATTCCAAGTATATTATCGACCAAGATTATTAGCATTTCATGTTTCATATAGGATCCCGATCGAGCATCATTATCGGTGATCATTTCCAGATTGGATATTATTTATTTGTGCAAGATAAAATCAGATGAACTTAGTAAGCATTTATGTTTATTAAGTAACTAACTCGATTTGGTGATCGGGTGTTTAGTTAGTCGAAAAGGCACAATCCATGAGACACGTCCCATGAGTGGACATGCCTCCACTGTGGAGACATGTCCGCTCATGGGACGTGTCTCCCATTTGATATTTAATGCAGATTCGAACACCAAGACATCAAATCAATAAATTTCGCTTCTTGTAGATCGAATACATTACGAAAACTTTCAGACTTGTGACCATGATCAGTATTTTCAATACTGATTTGGCATCAACTTCATATTTATCAAGTTCAATTCTGATTATAACTGAAAGAAATTTAATCTTTTCAACATCAACCACACCCAAATCTCCTTAGTACTGGTAAATCCTCATTTTGTCAATCACCAATATCCCCTGAAACTGAACTCTGATAAGCTCTATGTGATCCCGATTGTAGAATCACTCACAATCTGACTAGGGTGGATATTTCACCACCGAAATTAGCCCAAATGACGAGGGTTTCTGTCCTTAGTTCTCAGCCCAAACAATTTGGAAGAAATCCAACAACATTCTATTATGTTGCTAAAGTGAAGATGTGCAAATGAGAGCCAAAACAAAATTATAAAGAGGCTAGGGCGACTGGACTTGAAAAGTCTCTTAATTTCCTCCTAAAACCCACACCCTTCTCTTCTTTTGAAAAATAACACATTTTAAATTCTCTTTTCTCCCCTCTCTAGGCGTCCCTCTTCATGGAGGAATAAAATATTAATAAACCCTTTTAAAAACAACTTTAAGTTGTACGCCTAGGCCAAGGTACTTTTAAATGACCACTCGCCCCCTCAACTTAAGTTTATAAAATAACTTTATAAAACAACTTAAGTTATTGAATTAAACAATTATTTAATATTGCAACCTTAGGCTCTCCAAACCATAAGAGGACTCCAAACCATAAGAGGAATAATATTGTTGCGTACATATTGGCTTAGGACCAACTCCTCCAAAAAGGACTTACTATAAATAGCACTACTAAAAATAGTAAGTGTGCACCAAATGCCAAACTGAGCAAAACATAAGACCACTGAAGATAGCAAACATCATAAACCAACCACTGCTAAAACTAAAAAGATGCCAACCACCGCAACTGCCACCATTACCAGAATAGTAACCTAGTGCTGAACTACTACCGAAACCACTACCAGAAATAACACTTACTAAAAATAGCATACTGCTAAAAATAGTGACTCCAAATGAATTTTGAGCACAAACTGGGCAGCCTTTGCAACTCACTAAAAATAGTAAGTTTGGAAAAGGTTGTCAAATGCAAATGCATGTCATACCATTGCGAAGCCCTCTGAAAACCCAGAAAGAATCCGAAAACCAATCCTGCATGCAAACTCCTGATTGAAATGCATGTCACTTTCATTAAATGCATGTCACATCTCTCCAAAGCTTTTTGAAAACCCAAAAAGATCCAGAAAACACATTGCCAAACTCATGCATGCAAACCCTTGAATCCACAAAAGAAGCCTCCTAGAAAATAGGAAACCTTTACCGACTAGCCTACGGCATCCGAAATAGGCTAACACCCTGTTGGTTGAATATTTTGTAAACTTAGGAGGTTTGGCAAAATGGTGATTTCAACACAGTGTGTGAGTTAAACTCTCCTATTTAAGGGAAGGCTCCCCCTATCTAATTAACTAAAAACAAATATGGGTGGAACGATAATCTCTCCTCTTGTTTCAGGAAAGATTAAACTCTTTTCTCTTCACAGAAAAAGTAATATGGACTTTTAAATAAACTTTAACAGCAGCTTGCAATAAATTCAGTAGAAAGGAAATGAAGTTTCCTGAAAGCTCAAAGACTTCCGTCACTTCCTTCGGGACGGGAAAACAACCTCAAGTGCAAAGTCTTGAAAATCTGCAATCCTATCTACCCTTTTTGAAAGATAATTCTAATGATAATATACAACATAAGACAGCACAAAGTCTGCAAATATGATGTATTTATTAACTACTATGAATGGGAATCGTTACAAGCACAAAGACTTGTAATTCTTCTTAATTTCTAAATTATGAATTCAATCTTCAACATTGACAGCACAAAGTCTGAAAATATTTCAATTGAAGTTCTTCCTAGCAATCTTCCACAATCTTCAAATAATCACAAAGTAATGCTCCAAAATGACATAAGAACACAATGGATGCAAAGTAGGATTTCAACACAAAGTCTGAAATCTGTAACTCTTTGATATTATTTGAAAAAGATCAACTTATAACTATAAAGCTCAAAGTCTTTATGAGTACAAATTTCTGCAGAATTTTCTTGCTTGCCAAAAAGATATCAATTACAAAGGACCCTCTCAAGTATTTATAGGAGAGAGGTCATGAGAAAAAGGTGGGAGGATCCCAACTAACTTGAGAAATTCTCTCAACCACCAACTACTTGCAATTGACTTATTCAAAATTACAGTCTTAAACTATTTTGAATTGTAATTAGATTACATGTAATTACAATTTACAAAACTGCAAGTGAAAAAAAAACACTTGTGATTACAAAATTTGTTTTTACATGTAGTTTGTCGAAAACAAAATGCATAAAGATAAAACATTTTATTCTATATCAATCCTAGCTTTGAAAGATTGAAATCTGCTGATAATTTCTTGCAACTTAGTTGGATCGGGGCCTAGTGTGTTCTTGGCAACCGCAACAGTCTTCAAGATTACATCAAAATATCTTATCGTTGCTAGTCTATGCTCTTCATAAACAGTTTGCATTTTATCAAAGATCATTCGATGATTAACAAACTTGTGAATCGAATCCATAGTAAACTGTTCTGATTCTAGCTCTTGACGAAGATTTGCTGCCATTTTTGTAGTGACCATATATGTGTTTGGATACATCGGATTAACATCAAAAACATTCTCCAGATTATCATGTATGTTTTCTATAGAAGCAGTCACTGTTGATGAAGTTGATGTATGAAGAGCAGCTTCAATAGGAGGAACGTAAACCGTTGAAAAGGAATCAACATCACTATCAAATTGAGACATCGGAGACAATACTGATACTGGAGCAGCATCAATATGTGGAGACATTATACTTAGAGTAGTAGGAGACTGAAGAACTTCTCCTTCTTGCTGATCAATGATTTGGATCTGCGTCTCTTTAACCTCCTTCCCTTTTAATGTTGGTTCCTCCAAAGGTTGTTCTACAGCACGGTTGACTCTCAGCTTAATCCTCGTTCCTGAAGAAGAAGCACCTTCCTTGGACTTGTCTCTGACTTCTGATTTCAATCCAACAGGTCTAGCTGAATCATCTTCATTATTAACCCTGATTTTTATAGTCTTGACGCCTATACTCTTGAGCCAAGAGTTAGTATTTGCCAAGATTGACTGAAATCTGTAAAAGATAGAAACTGATTCTTTATTAGACCATTGTATTGCTGGAATAGAAGCGTCAGCAACTCTTTGTTCTTCATATTCTGGATCTAAAATCAGCCCATCATCAATTACTCCTTCTGGAATCAAGGTCAGATTAAAATCAATAACCTGTTCAACTGTAAGCCTGCAATAGTCCATTTTATAGATATCCTTCTCTGTTCAGAGATCTGCCCAAATATCTTCAAGGCGATGCACATGAGTGAAGGCCCTCTTTATCTTGTCCTTCATTCCTCTGTAATCAAAATCTGTCCTTGCCTTGAATCTTTTTAACTTGATCTCCTGAATCTCAGTTTCCATAGCTTTTTCCTTTGAGGTACTTGTCAAGGAGTATCTCCCAATCTGTAATGGTTTATGAGACGAGATACTCACTCCAGTTTTATGTTGCACAGCTTGTCGTGCATGCACTGTCATCAACTGTCTTGCCAGCTCCATTAGAATGATTTTATCAGTTGGATACCTTGGTAGCATGTATGGCTGATCTTCAAAACAGCCAACTCTCATGTAGGTAAAAGTAGGAAACTGAAGAAAAAGACAACCATATTCATTGACTTTTTTCCAAGCAGCATCTGATACTTTGTTGTTCTGCAAGGTTTTGTCAAAAAGGCACATGAAGTGACCAAAGAATGCGTCTTGGACTCTTCTGTAATGAATCCTGCTTGGTATCAAAGGCAGCTGATCATAGTACTCCCAAACTGGGACAAGAGATCTATCTCCAACGGTAGAAAGGCCTGGAAATTGCCTCAATGAAGCTGCTATGTAAACCAGATAGGAATTCATATAGAAAGTGAGCGTGGTAGGAACTTGTGCAAGCTGCTCACATAAACTATCACTAATTATTTCACCCCAGAAGATTGGGTGTTGTGCCTTCCTAATCACCACTATGAATTTGTACATCCACTTTTCAAAGACATTGGAGAATTTCAACCCCATAATTCTGCTCAAGAGAGTGATTATATCATTGATTTCTTCTTTGAAATCAGATTGATACAGCTTGGGCAACCGAGACAGACAAGCTCGACGCTTCAGAAGCCATTTGGTATTGATGTGCTGTTTACAATCTTCTTTCTTCTGTTCATAATGATCTAGAGCACTCTTTACTGAAATATCTGAATACATAGGTGAGTCTGGAACTTTGAAAATCCTATGAATGGTTTCTGGATCAAGTCTTATGACCACATTCCCATCATCATCTTTAATGGTTCTGGATTCTCTGTCAAAGTGAGTTGCGCACGCAAGGACGAACTCTGGCTCTAGGGCAGCAACAGGAAAAGAGGAAACCAAATGAATATGACTTCGCAACAGCAACTGCATATGATGAGAAGTTGATTTCTCAACTCTCTCCAAAAACTCGGACATATCAACATGTCCAATCTCCGTGTCTCTGATTTCTTCAATGTTCGAGACAACATGAGAAGGAGGAATCTCATTCTGGTATTTGTCGTATTTGTACTTCATCTTTTTGTTCGGTGGAGAAGCAGGTTCCTCCGTCATCAAACAAGAATCAAACAAAGATTGCGACAAAATAACGAAGAAGAAACCCTAGGGTTGGACAAATAAACTCAAAAAGAAGATAACCGGATTTATTGTAGTTGAAAATCCGTTTTTCTAGCTTGTAGATGCATGAAACAAGGTAGAGAAGCAAACTCGAACTCAAACTGCTCTTTCAATCATGGATGCCGTCGGGTTCTCAAGAGCTCATTGCAAGTAAAAATAAGATCAAAAAGAAATCGGGCTTTTCAAACAAATGCAAGTACTATAAGTGAGGACGGGCTTTTCAAGAACAAATGCAAGTGCTTTTAAGTGAAAATCGGCTTTCAAGAACAAATGCAAGTGAAAATAAAAGAAATCGGACCTTTTTCATCTACTTGCAAGTAGTTTAAGTGAAAATCGGGTCTTTTTCATGCTATTGCAAGTAAAACAAAAGTAAGTGGAACCTTTTAAGGCAATTGCAAGTGAAAACAAGTAAAAATAAAAAGGGTCGGACCTTTTTGGGATATTTACAAGTATTTAAGTGAAATCGGAATTTTCAAATACCATTACAAGTAACTTAAATGAAAAGGTAACTTGTAAAGGAGTTTAAAAGTTCCTATACTTGCAATACAACAAAAAAGTTCCTAAAAAGGCTTTTAAAAGAAAATAAAAACAAAAAGACTTGCAATAGACACAAAAAGTTCCTATTATTAACTTGCAGTGAAGCTAAAAAACTCCTACTTGCAGTGATGTCAGAAAAACCCGAATTTGGTCAAAAACACACTAAAAATGACTCAGAATTTCACGAAAACGGACAAGAATGTGTAAAAAGTGATAACCCAAAGGATTATAGACTTAAAATTGAGATTTGCTAATCTTTGCACCTCGTAATATGTGCCTTAGAAGAGGAAATCTTCAAATTTTATCAAAATTTCGATTGGTTATCCCAATTTTTAACAAGTCAAAAATTAGGGACAACACGTCATTGGAAAGTGTAGTGCTAAAAATGGGGACATTACATGTCATGGTATGGTCATGTCATGGATGTGTAATGGTTGGTATTCCGTAAGCAATTAGAGTGTTGAGTCATTTGGGATTCTAAGCTAATGACTTAGGGGTACATCTAGTCCATGGTGTAGATGGAATAGGTTGTGCAAAAGTTGTGTGTATTTTGAGATTCTATATTATAGTTTGTAGATTGAGTAAGGTGTGAAGAGACTTATTGTATGTAGCATAGTTTCGATATTCAGTGAGTATGTAGTGAGTCATTGAGTACTCACCATTGTTATTGCCTGCCGAGTTTTTACATAGTTTACTTGTAAATTTAGATGTTGAGTCAACTACTTGCAAATTTAGATGTTGAGTCAACTACAAGTTTTTGCAAGTATTTGGTCAAGTACTTGCCAGTCCAAGCCTATTGCTCATGCTGTGTAGGGAACATGGGATATACATGCCAAAATATGATTTTGACATTTAAAAATACTTTTTCATGGCTTTATAAGCCCTATCTTCTCATGCTAGAGAAACACCCAAACATTACAACTTTTTAGAGAAAATTGCAAGGATTTTGTAGGGGATTCGAAGAGCAATTTGTGGAATTTTGGATTTGTAGGTTAGTTTTTATTTTTATTTTTCAAGAATACAAAATATTTCTATCATGTTACATCTTTTATAGCATGTAAAATTTACAAATTTTACTACATTGAATTCAATTTATGTATTTTTTTAATTGATTTACACAAGTTAATGTGAATCAATTTTTTTCTTTTGAATGTAGGGTTTATGTTTTAGGGTAAAAACATGTTATTTTTGTTCATTCATTAATTTGATTACCATTCAATTACCATATTATCATATTATGTTTCATTTTTTCAAACACATATATCATAAAAAAATCATGTTCAAATTGCTATATTTATTTAAACGCTATTTGCTTGTTTTTATTAATGTTGCAAGTTATTATACAATGGCACTTGACTTTGCAGTAGGTTCAAACTCCATAAGTTGAAATTGTCTCGTTGGAAGTGAAGTCCTTGGAATCCACGACTCGCTTGGAAATGTTATAATGGGGCCAGTAGCAAGGAGTGTGATTTACAGTTGGTGCATGAAGAAGCATAGTTGTAAAACTCGAACTTACAATAACTTAGTAGGCCAAAACTTTTTAAAGACACGAGACTCGGCGAAAACTTGGGGAAAAACTCGGCAATAACTCGACAATTTTATTTAACATTTTGAAATATATAAACCTTTTCTTAAAATACACATATTATTGAATTTTTAGAACATATTATTGATTTCCATCATATATAAATCAAAATTAGAGTTTAATACATATCATAGATCCCAATGGGGTTGACGGGTAGTGCCCCTCATGGGATTTGGGGATGGCACCCCCAACGGGTTCAAGGGGCAGCACCCGTTTGGGTTTTGGGGGCAATGCCTCCAGTGGGGTCGAGGGGCAGTGCCCCTCATGAGGTTCAACTACATCATCGAGGTTGAGGGGTGGAGCCCTCGCCACCAAGCCCAAATGAAGGCCTTTGAAACCACACAAACCTTCACGGAGTACGCCATTTTCACAATTTTATCATTAAGAGTGAAATTAGGTGTTTGGCGTGCATTTGTTTATAAAAATGCTTTAAAAATCATATAAATTTTTTAACTTTAGATGAAGAGAACAAAATTATACTCATTTAGGCAAGTTTTTCATGAAAAATTGCAAGTTTTAAGTGAGTATTTGATGAGTTTTTATCAAAAAATGTGGTGAGTTTTTCAAAAAATCACCACAGAGTAAATTGCTAGGGCTTTTGACTCACAAGTTTTGTGATTTTTTCAACTATGTGAAGAAGCTTAAAGGAGGCATCAATCACCTGAAATACTCCAATGCTAGGTTGTGACGAAAAGCTCGAGAATGGGTGAAACAAGAGATGAGAGAATTTCTTGCATTATTGGATGAGAAGAAATTGGAGAGGGTGAGGGCGCAGGCAGCCATAGAAGTAGCTATTGCTCTTGATTTATTAGTAGAAGCTAAGATAGATATGGTAGGCATTGTAGGCTCTAGTTGCGGTCCACACATATGTGGCACATCCACCTCATCCAAACCAAGTAGAACCCTATTACATGACTTTTTTGTGGCTAGAAACATATTTGTAGCACAACCTTCATTGCAAGCTATAGGGTGGAACAAGGAGGAACACAAAAAAGCAAAAAAGCCATCCATAGATTTTTGTATTACAAGCTTTCCTTCATTTTGGCAAAGAGTCCATATTTGGAGTTTTTGCTGACAACATTGATAGGTGCAAGGTGCCCTCTTCGAAAGAATAAAGTGGGAGGTGCTGAGCACACAGTTATACTGAGAGGGGGGGGGGGGTGTGAATCAGTATAACACAACTTTACCAAATTAAAACTTTATGAATCATAATAACATTATTTACTCAATATAAATAGTCATGCACATGAGAATAACACAATAATACGGATATTTACATGGAAACCGTTACAGGAGAAAACCATGGAAAATTAATGCTTTTATATAAATTCTTCTTTTTAACAAATTTTGCAGGCACCAACCCCTCGTTCAATTTGTGAGCACCAACCCACTAGAGGCACCAACCCCTACGCTATGAGGCACCAACCTCTTTTGGGGAAGCACCAACTTCCAATTGAATAAGTATTCTCCTTCAAACTATATCTTCTTTAACGGATGACAAACTCTTTCAATGCCTTCACAAAATCAGATTATACATATCATCTCACCTATGTATTTGATGCAATATCTTTCAAATTTCACACATAAATCTCATACTCATAAATCTGCCCATAGAGTTAGCTTACTCATTCTCCCCAACATGCTTCATTTCTGCACTCTTGAACTCTTTGATAGTTCTCTATAAATATGTTCTATTTATTTCATTGACCCATGCATAATCTTCTCTTTCAAATCTGCATCTTGAATGATTTTCTATATCTTTTTGATGCATAAATCTGCTAGTCTGTATTTGATATATATTTTTTTTTTTACCACACAAACTTTTCCACATTCCTTAAACTCTATATATATCTCTATCACAAATAGTGACAACATGAATGGATGCAACGTTTAGTAAAGGGAGACAACTTTTTTTTCATACACACCCTTTCATAACTACTAACCAATGGATCGCTGCTCTAAACAATAATAATCGCTGGTTATATCATAGCTGTTTGTTTATATTAAATAATGTCTTTAAAATGATGACCGATGCCTTTAATCATTATTCGAGACTTGTTCTTTCACCTTATCAATGTCTTTTAAATTATGCTAGTCGTGGCTTTTGACTGGGCTTTGTTAACTAATAATATCGCTTCTTTTCACAAAAGCACTGCCTCTAAATGACTTCCAATGGCCTTTTACTTTTGTCTTATTCATTTTCGTCTGATATGGAATTTTGTCCTTTTCTTCATTTTGTCTTATCTGCTTTTTGTATTAATATGAGTGCTGCCTTAATCTGTAATAAACCCCATTTATCCACCTAACATAAGAACTCACCGTGGATGAAAGAAAATATATAGGATGGGACGATGCCTTAAATAAAAATAATTACTTCTAACAGTAGGCCGACTTGTATAAAAGGATCGATTCATTATATTTGTGAAGATGAGTCAACACCTTAAAATAATAATAATTACTCTAACAGCAGGCCGACTTGTATAAGAGAATCGATTCAGTATATCATAAAAGATATGACTTTTCATAAAGGTGCTATTACTTGAAGAGGGAAGGGACATGTCACTTGGCCAAATTGAGGTATAAAAGATCAGAAGTTAACAAGCAAGAAGGCATCAATAGAAATCTGAAGAAGTAATACATTGGTATAAGCAGATCCACCCACTCCTAGGGAGCAATTGGTAATAGATCAAGGCTGTGGATTCTTCAGAAGTAATCAGACACCCAGCCCTCCATAAATTCGCATGACTTAAAGGCTAATAACAGCAGAGACAGCGAATAAGATTGGCACCAATCTAGCCGACCTGTATATGCATGCAACCAACGGGAGAATTCAGAAACACCATACACTCTATGGTGTCTAAATTATAAACATAATAGCAGATCTTATATATTACTTACAAAGGATATTTTACTTACTCTTCTATACATAACCTCAATTACCATCAACAGATATTAGACTCTAAATATTGAATACATTAACCTTGAAATTGGCATCTTAAAGTATATCTTTTTAACTGTTGGTCCTAAGCATCCTTTGAATATCGTGAATTAAAAGATTGAAGGTAAAAGTTATCATAATTCCATAAGGGGACATCACAAGTGGTATTAGAGCTGGTCAAACCTGCTAGCCTGTGAAGGTGGATGAGTGAAAGAGAAAAAAGATACTACAATAGAGAGATAAAAAACAGTGGGAACCTGTCTGTGCTCCTGAAGGAAGAACATCCGACATTATAGGCATCCACAACAGTCCTGAGTCTAGTGAACAAAGAGACAATAATATGGACAGAAACAATTACATCCTTTTAATATATTGGTTTGCTACCTTAATGCTGTCTAATACAATCACTGATCAATACTTCTTATGAAGTCAGCTATGATATATGTGATGAAGAAACTTGCTCATAATATTAATGCCATCTGCTGCTTATTATCTCTGCATTTGTTATTAATCAAATTATCAATGACAATTTTCTCATCATATTCAATGTAATCTGAGCATGCCACATATACAATCAGCATCAAGTGATTACACATATCTATGTCCCATTTAGCATAGGCGATTAATACATATTTATAACATAAATACTTGGTGTGCACTTCAAACATGGTCGGCCACGTTTGGCAATTTAAATAACATAAATACTCCCTCATATAGTCAGCCAGTCTTCATAAAATAAATGTTCTTCAGAGATTCTAACTTCTGACTTCATAACAGGTTAGAATCTTCATATGTTGTTCATAAAGTTGGTCCATGAAGTCGGCGCATATAATATCATGAAGACTTTGTTTTAATCGCTGCATATTATAATTACCAGAATGTACAATTACTCCCTCATGCATGTTTAGAATTCTACCACCAATGATCACATAAACATTTTGCAAGGGCATGTCGCCAATCTAAATTCATAACTCTTTCTTGCCGTTAATTGAGACTCAAAACCAAGGTGTGGTCACTATTAACATTCCATCTATTCTCTCTTATGCAACTCTTCATCCCTTTTATTTTAGGTACTCAACATTCCTTTTCTTTCCTTGTGATAACATCATTTTCTTGACATTGATTATAATTCCTTTGATATCAAAGACAACTTCCGACAATCTTGACTAAGCACTTTTGACATCAATGGCAATCATCCAACAATCCCCTCGTTCTTTTTTTGACATTGATGATAACAATCTTCATTAATATGCCTTTGACATCAATGACAATATTTCCAACAGGAGGTTGCTCGAAGATGCCATTGTAGAAGCAAAAACAATTGTGGAAGTTCAAAATAAGTAGTTGCAAAAGTTAGGATACACAATTCTCTTAGATGGGTGGACACATGGAAGGAACTGCACCCTGACCAATTTTTGGTTGCTTCAAAAGGCATATGTGGCAGCTAGAAGATTGCTTTGTAAGAGGCATTCAATACTCTTTTGGACCCCTTATGCAGTCCATTGCTTTGACCTTCTTTTGGAGGACATAAGCAAAATTGATTGGATGAGACTAGTTGTAGAAAATGCAAGCAACATAACAAAATATATTTATAATCACCCTTGGGTTTTAAACTTGATAAGAGATCACACCAAGTGAAAAAAGCTTGTGTGATCACGTGTCACTAGGTTTGCAACTTATTTTCTAATGTTGCATAGCCTAGTTCGTTGATATCCTCAAAGTAGATGTTTGTAGTCAAGCATGGCTAGACTCAACATATTCAAAGAAGGCTGCTGGAGAGAGGATTGTAAAAGACAACTTTTATGATGTCTTTGTTAAGAGAGCTATAGAGATTGTCAAGATAATTTCGAACTTCAATTTAAATTTCAAATTGAATTCTTTAGTTTTAGACTTTAAAAGTATTAAGTTTCATTGTAAATTTGTAAGTTAATTTTTTTTTTTTAAACATTTTACTTGTATGTGTCAGTGCCCTTGATGAGAGTTTTGTGCTTGGTGGAGGGGGATCAAAACCCAATGGGATAACATTTATGAGGCCATGGCTGGGGCCAAAGAGGCCATTCAAAACTAGTACAAGGTGGATAGAGATAGATTTGATCCCATTTGGGAGATCATTGATCAAAGGTGGAACATTAAATTTTACCATCACATTCATGTTGTTAGGTACTACCTCAACCTTAAATTTTTCTTCTCCGATAGCTTCATAAGTCCTAATGGTAAGGTTATGGAGGGCCTCTCAATAAGCATTGAGAGGATGACACTTGAGGTTGAGGTGAGAGACTTGATTATATCAAAGTTGTAGAATTATAAGCAAGCGTGGGGGGAAGCTCTTTTCTTTTCCACTAGCTATTCGAGGAAGATGCACTCAGTCATTAGGTAACAAGATTTGAAGTCTTATTTACAAATTACAACATTAATAAAATATTTCTTGCTTATAAACTCTTGAGTATTTTATTTGTCGGTTCTTGGTGGAAGATTTGGGTGGAAATACCCCAAATCTTCAAAAATTTGCCCTCCAAGTTTTATCTCAACGTTGTACCTCTTTTGGCTGACTGCAACTAGAGTTTGTTTGATGCTATTCGCATGAAGAAGTGCAATAAGTTGACTCAACAATGCCTCAATGACCTAGATTTTTTGCATTACAACTTCCGACTTTGCACAAAAAAGTTTCGAGGAAAATTAGACGAGTTTATTGATTTGGATGAGATTGATTCCTATAGTGATTGAATCACATAGGATGAGGAGCCATCCTTGTTTATAGAGGATGAGATTGTTGATTTCTAGAGTGGAGAATGTGGGTACAACAGAAGTAGGAGAAATTGGATTGGATGACATTGATGTCATAGAGGAGTCATTGCCATCTAGTAGCAGGGTGGAGCCACAAACACAACCTTTAAGGCTGAGTGAGAAGTTGCAGCCAAGTGTGAGGACCCATAAATCAGGCTCCCAACAAATGGGACCCATAAATCAGACAAGCACCTCCAACCTAATCTAAGCAGGTTTTATGTTGCATCTTGTAAGAGAAGGCATTGTGTTCTTTTACGGAGAGGACCTCTAATCCTTTCTTAAGTAGGAGGGGAAATAGTGCACCCTATAACCCTTGATGTTTTATTTTGTAATATAAGATTTGCCTTAAAATTTCCCTTACAAAGGAGAAATCTGATTTTCTCTAAGTTCAGTGGCTATTATTAGCATGAAGAATGATTTCTTTCACTTCTACTATGAATTGTTTCTGTTGTTTATGCAATAATTTCCTTAAATCAATTGGCTATTAAAGAACTTTGTCTTAAATCAACTTTGGTTGAAGGCCTCCAAAAAGATTTTGTGTTGTTTTTTCTTTCTAAATATATTCAATGCATTTCAAACTTTTGCAGGATGGCCATGTCCAGTGAAGTACAGTCTCACATGTCGAGGAAAGATACTATTGTACTTGGTGGAAACTTGGCAGTATCTGGTGACAATGGAGGTGGAGCTGCCACAGCTATGTTTAGACACCAAACATCTTCAGCATCTTCCATGGAAGTTGTTGCTAGTGCAGGATTGCGCTCTCTTCTTGGTTTCAATACTTCTAGGTATGGAAATCACTTACATTTACAATTAATTTAATGTTCAAGTTGTTTCTTTGGTGTTCTTTGTGTAAATTTAATGTGGAAACAGATAGCACATGTTTTAGAATAGGATAGCTTCATATATTAAGCAAATTTTTGTATTGACATTTTAGTAGGTTAAGGATCTTATTGTGCTTTTCTTTTCAGACATTTATCCCTTCATTCGACAGGGACTATGGGTATATCGATATCTTTCAAAGATGGTTCTGTCAATCTAGAAAATACGTGGACACGGCAACTATCAGAATCATCATCGGGAAATGTAATATCTGCTGAAACTTCATTTTTTTGTGTGCTGGATTTGATTATATACTTGATAGCACGGCAGTAGTTTTTACTTAAATTGTTATTTTGTGTAATGCTGAAGTCCTTACACAACATTGAAAAGGGGTTACATAAAGGACTAAAATATCCCCACCTATTTTATATTAATAGAGAAAAAAATTATTATTGCTGTTGCATCTTTACAAACAGGAGGATAGTTCAATTGAAAAGCAACAGTTAGTATGAGTAACATTTAGCTTATACAATACTGAATTTGCCTTTTTTTTCGGCATTGCTTTTTGGATTGATGTTGGTCAAAATAATGATGCAGTCAAATTTCTATGGTGTTTCCTATTAAAATAAAATTTGGTTCTACACATGTAAAACTTTATTGTTTCCAAAAACTTTATGTAAATATTTCAGTTGAGAGTACATTCGGGCCTTCGCAATAGAATTTTAAATTTTAAAAAAAGATCTTAGATGACTAGCCCATGTACCAACCCAAATATGATTCGTCTATTCAGAAATTTATGGATTTGATTCCTGAAATTTGAATTATTCAACATAGATAACATGTGAGTTATATTTTCATAAATAGTCCTTAACATTTCAAATAAAACTCATATCAAATATATGACACGAGCTGGTACTTACTCTACCATTCCTTAAAATAGTTTTTATGCCCTTTGAGTTCGGAAAGGTTTATAAATTCACCTTCCTCTATACCAGTACAGCTTTGTATCCTTGTGTTCCTCAGGCCTTGCAAGGTATAGGGGTCATTTTATTGCAATATTCTATAACTGAAACTTTAACACATTTAATGTTAAGCATTTATTTAGAATTTCATATTAAAAGTGTAAATTTCCTCTTTTCAAATCTATAAGATAAACTTTAAATTGAATACAAAAAAATGCTTAAGATATGAATTTACTTGGATTGATTTGAAGGGTTGGGATGGCCATAGTTCATTCTGTATTTCTGCGGTATGGAAGAGAAGTCCCATGCCATGGCTTAAGGATCACAATTAGTTGTTATTGTCCAGGCAGGGAACATTGGTCTTGTAACATTGAGTTGAGCTTAGATGATGTTGCCCTTGAGGGTAAAGCATAGGATGAGACTGTTAATCATTGGATCTCTCACTGGCCTGGATTTTTCTATTTTTTTTTCTTTTTTGCTTATAGAGTCTAGTCTAGTTGTAATTTTATTATTGTTTTAGTCTTTTTTTCTCAGACACATTGTTAAATGGTATATTCTTAAATGCTATGATATAATGAATTGCAAATCAAATATTTGTGAATCATGATATCGTTATTCTTTTATTTTAAAATAATGTAATACAAATGGTGGACTATAGGCCCCCCTGTCCAAAAAAGAGTCTAAACCAAATACAAAGATATTGATCTAAACAATCAACAAACTAGCAAAAGTCTGGCCATAGGAAAACCAACAAACACCAAGGCCAAAGGCTAGCATCCATCTAGATCTAAGAGTAAACAAAAAAGACAATGAAAATCCTCATAGAGGATTACCATTGTGACAGTTACAAATGCCCCAACCATCAATCTTAGACTAAGAAACAAACCCCCAACTTCCCACATCCTCAACTACTACTGCAGGCTAGGCAAAATCTTAGGTTGAACAACAGTACAATCCACAAAAAGATCATATCGTAGAAAATATACTCATGAGAAACATCCTTTTGAGTTGGTGCATGAACCAGATAGTCCCCATCCCAACTTGGAAGCATCAATGAGCTAGAGACTTCCAATTGTCTCCTCGAATGTGTCACCATCAAATTTCTCATCACCATCCTCAAATACTCATTGAAGGCTTTTATATCTTTCAAACTTTGAAGTACTGCAGTGACTTACTTGATAAAAATGTTGATATCACCCACAAAGGCCAACAATAACCCATGATCTCAACCACCTTTTGACATTGCTGGTGCAAAGGACAATTCAGAGCCAAAGAAATCTGGTTGAAACATTCTTAACAACTAACCCCTCAATGCCAAGGAAGGAACCAATGCCAAGGAAGGAACCAAATCTGCAAGTTTAGAAACAAATTTTTCATGAAGAGAAGCTTTTGACCTTCAAAAAAGACTACTTGATACTAGTTACTCCCAACACACACATGATGAAACCTAAAGAGGCCTCTTCCTTAGGGTAATTGAAAACAACTTGCAACCTTCAGTTTGTCACCTTTCCCCCAAGATGGGGATCCTTGACTTTTGCCAAATGATGATGCATGCACCAAAGATGTGTCAAGCAGCCACCCTGCCTCACCCTATACAAGCCTTGCCATGATATTGAGTAGGCACACAACAACCCACTCATTTAACACATTTTAAGCTAAATGAAGCTTGTGTACCCAAACCATAAAAAGGCAATAAGGGGGAGGTGATAATAAGACATGTATGTGCTAACATGAGGGAGAAATACATCCTACTCGTCATTGTTATGAGATCCAATTAAAATGGACCAACACTTCATACAACCAGTCCCCAACCATTATTTGTATGATGAATAAGCAATCCGTATCTTAATAATATATCTAAAAAGCTGTTGAGCATTACAAAGAAAACCATAATTTCACTTTATTAAGGAATAAAATCAAAATATTGACTAATTCTAGGCCAAGAGTCCTAACTATTACCATAGAGGGCCAAAATTGAGGTTGACTTACTCCTATGTTTGGCAAAAACTCTGCCAACTAATTCCTTTCCCTGTAGTTATGAGTGAACCAGATAATAGAAATGGAAGAGAAAAGGCCTAAAGCTACCTCAATATAGTAGTTTTACAAGTTGAGCAAGGGCCTTTCTTCAAACCTTGAGTGTAGTTCAAGGAGTCTCCCTCAACAACAAGATGCTTACAATCAGCCAAACATGCCAAAGCAAGTCCAATAGCAACAATTTCCCACTTTGCCTTGTTACTAATCTCATGGTCAAGAGAAAGAGAATCACCTTTCAGAAAGCTACCCTTGATAGCCCTTAACACTGCACTACCGCTTGCTAGACCAGGGTTGCCCCTTAAAGCATCAATAAAATTGAGCTTTAGAAAGCCTAACGGTTTCAACCAAGATCTGGAATTTCCAACATCCTTTTTAACAAGTGCCTTATTAGCGGGGGAGGGAATTGAGATATTCCAATGTTATAAATCTTTAATGCCATGAGAAGTAAAAGAACCATAACTTGAAGCAATAATTGGTGAAAAAATGCCTTAGCAGAAGATTCAACTCTTCTCCAACACCTTTTCTTTCAGAGAGAAAACTTGAGATTTGACTATTTCACTCTAACCAAATTCATTAGAGAGTACACAACAAGGCATTCTTCCACAAAGGAGCCAATGAAGTATTAGAATAATATTAAAATATTAAAAGATAAGGCTTACAATTGTATTAAAGCTACCTTAGTGGCAAGCGTTTTCTTTCCATTTTTTCCTAGTTTGGCTTTCTAGTTTTTAGTAAGTCTTGTAATGTTTATCTGTTTGGGTGGTTTCTTCTCCATTCTCTATATAAGGAGATGAACCTCTTTGTAATCATATCTTGTTAATTAATAGAATATTAAAATGTTGTGTTCTATTAATTTTTACAATATGGTATTAGAGTAGGGGGTCACATGAAATTTACTAGGTATTAGTGAAGGGTGAAAGTCTTGAGTTGTTCCTAGTATAATTTGTGGCCTATTTTTTGCATAAAATTCCAAGGGCCACAATCAACATAAAATTGCGAGGATTTCTGAAGTGTCGCACCATTTGTCGTGTGAGAATGGATGGCCAAGTGTGGAGTAAGAAAATAACACCTTTTTTGTTGGAAAATCACGTCTAATCTTTTATTGAAAAATCGTGGATTTTTTATAAGTTGAATTATGTCATTTACCAAAGAAATTGTGGGCAAATTTTAAAGTAAAAATCATGAGCAAATTTTAAATTAAAAATCATGAGCAAATTTTAAAGGAAAAATTGTGCAATTTTGTTTCTGTTTTTGTAGGTCATGTTGATGGCCAAGCAAAGGGTTTATGAATAAACTCATGTCCAAAAATAACTTCCCCTTAAATCTGCAAAAATCGTGATTTTTGAAGCCGTTTTTCTACTCACGTTTAGGGATATTTTTGGCGCATTTCAAACCTGTGTTTTGGTGATTTTTTTTAATATTATCATGGGGTTTTCTGCACTTTTTTTGCTATTTCTTCAACGACTAGGGTTTGCAGATTGCAAAATATGATAGCAAGGGAATGAGTTGTTTCTAAATTAAAAATTGAGGGTTTTTGCTCAAATTGGTGTTTGGGGGCTTCTTAAATTCACAACAAGGAGGTATTGGATGTAATGTCCCCAATTTAGCCCTACGCTCTTCATTTGGATTTAGCCTATTTCTGGAAACTCGTAGGCTAAGCATAAGCTGAAATTAGGGTTTCCCATCTTCTAGGAGGATGTTTCTGCATTTTCTGGGGGTTTGCACTTGGAGTTTTGGATTTTGGATTGCAGATTCTTTTTGGGTTTTCAGCGAGCTTCACAAGGGTATCACATGCACTTTGATCTGAGCAACTTTCCGAATTTACTATTTTTAGTAAATTCTATTTTTTGCAGTGGTCCAGTTGGCATCAACTTTGTAGGTTTTCCTCTTCAGGCGGTTCAGTTGGTAATGTTGATTTTGGCCTTGTGGTGAAATTTCTAATGGATATTGAATTATTTATGTTGCTAAGGTTATATTTTAATATTATGACCCCTTGGCCTAACATTACAACTTTAAGTTGTTTTTAAAAAAGGGGACTTGAAGGGTGGACGCCTCATCAGGAGGCTAATGGTGAGTGAATGCTTCGAGGGATGCATACCTCCTCGCTTGGGCTTGACTTCTTGCTTGAAAGATAACAACTAGTTGAGATATTGCTGTTCTTATTCTCTGAGAGCAGATTGGAGCACATTGTAGTTGAGTTTCTTGCATTTTAGTCAGTTTTTGGAGTTGTTGGTCCATTGTAGCTGATTGAGGTCTTTATTCATAAGTCATTGAGTAAATTTTATATGGTTCTAGGTAGTTTACTAATCCATTTCTCAGCTAGGGGCGACCCTTCTTGCAGGTTTGCATATTTTATTTTGGAGTCCTTGATTTTTTATCTAGTAAAAATCGCCCCTCTTGAGGCCGTACCATTATGTTTTGCCTGGCAAATGTTCAGAAAATAAAAGTACAAGTTTTTAGAGTCATTTCTTGATTAGAATCTGGTCACCATCTTCATAATGTTCATTTGCATCAAATTTCATGTCATTTGGACAAGTCTAGAGAGAGTTATGAGCATTTTAGTGAGTTACAATGTTGCTGGTTATGCATTTTCAGTCATTGTTCAGTCATATCAGATTGTAAGATTTTGTCTTTGGGGTTGAGTTTGAGTATTGGAGTCATGTTGTGCATTGGGGAGACATTATATAATATTGCAGCATTGATAGACTTCTAATTCAGTGTTCTTGGCAGGCAACTCTTCTCATTGTAAGGCTGTTACAGTAGTACTGTTCAACCATTTCTATTTCTTGCTAAGTTACATTGTATTCCCACGGTTGTGGAAGAGATTGGCCCTCACTCAGTCTTCTTTGTAATGCATTAGATCCTCATCATCATATGATGGCGCCTAGCTCACCTCGAGCTTGGAGTGCACATGCTTGATGAATGAGTTACTTTCAGCACTGCATTGTCATCAATAGAATCTCCACCATATGATAGCGCCATCCCCATCTTGGGTTTGGAGTGCACATGCTTGGTGTCGAGTTTACTTTCCAGCATTGCATTTCTTTTCATAATACCTCTGCCATATGGTAGCACCATTCCCACTTTGGGTTGGAGAGCACATTCTTGGCGTTGAGCTTCTTTCAACATTGTAATACTTTAAAGTTGCTAGTGACGACCCTCTTGCCATATGACAACATTATTCTCATCTTGAGATTGAGTGCGCATTCTTGGCAAAGAGTTACTTTCCGATTGCTGGTTTTGGTCTAAGCTAACCTTAACGGGTGCTTATTGTGCTGGTGTGTTCATTCAAAAATTGAAAAAAATTGGCCGGCACATTACATTGGAGTTTGAAAATATTAAGTTTTATTATATTTTTTGAAAATGGAAATTCCATTGGATAAATATTCTGGTTTGATTTAGTTCTCAAATTTTTGGTTTGTAACTGTGTGTAATCTTTTTTGCATAAAAAAAGATTACACACAGTTACAAACCAGAAATCCGAGAACTAAATGATCATGGAATGTGGAAACCTTATGATACTAATTCTGCTTTGAACTTCCACAATTGGAAAGTAAAAATCCAAATGCAATTGATGCACAAGAACATATGGGAAATGGTTAGTGGAAATGAGACACTTCCTACAGATGCTAGGGAAGCTATGTTCCATGGCATTTCAGGGATGGGGACGGTGGGACGACAGGGGATGACAATATATATATATATATATATATATATATGAGTTTATATATATATATATATATATATATATATATATATATATATATATATATATATATATATATATATATATGTATATGAGTTTTTCAAAATTTATTAATATATTATAGAGAGAGAGGGAAAGAAAGAGAGATATATCAATAATTGATAACAACAATATAACAATATCAATATGTAAATAAATCACGAGTAGTAGTATAATAACATAATAAATGTCAATAAAGCATTATAACAGCAGTCTCAATCATCAATAAAACCATGGTTCAAAAGTAACAAAGACAAGAAACCCCCAATAGTGCAAATCTCACATCTCTTAGGTAGAGTACATAACTTCTTAGCCTTGGATGTTGATGGTTCTTAGTTATTCAAACTAGTCTTGACACACAAAGCAAATTACCCTGAAGATGGATTGAGAGGTATGCTTCCTAACATTGGTAACTAAAAATGCATAGGCATTTTATCCAAAAGAGCTTTGACAAACAAGCATGCAGTGGAGAAACCTCAAATTTCTTATGCCTATAACATTCTTCAAAGTACTACAATGGCTTTTGGATAGAAAAGCAGGGTAGAAAGCTATTCACACATTGAAGACACACAAGGAATACGGTAACATGCACAAAAAATATACAGTACCATACACAAAACATATGCAAATCTGATACAAATAGATACAAACAGAAAATATACAGTAACTACACAAAAAATATATGCAAATCTGCATCAAAGAGCCATAAAAGCATTGGTTTTTTATGTTATTTTTGCTGCTGAAGTGTTCGCGTCCGTTTGGGGATGGCTAGCCGTCCTCGAGATGGCAGGGGATGTCCTCGCTGTCCCCTAGCCTTCCTGGGGATGGCAGGACGTCCCCAAACAGGTAGGGACGTTTCGTACTATTTCCTGCTCTCTGGCCTGTTGTGGGGACGGCAAGGGGACATCACCTTTGCATCCCCTCGTCCCGGGGACGGTAGGGGACAAGGACAGTGCATTTTGGGACAGGGGATGCATCCCAGTGTAACACAGTAGGAAAGTATTGGAATGGCAAAGTGGAGATGATAAAGCCAAAGCCGTTATTGGTCTTTCCCTCTTCAATTCAAAGTTACATCTTGTAAATTTGGAAAAATCATCTAAGGAAATCTGGGAGAATTTGAATACACTATTTGGAGTAGCAGTAGTTAATGCAAACTTCTCTTTAAAGTTTCAACTGTAAGTTCAAGATGGCTGATGGAATTACTGTGTGAAGCCACGTGCATTATCTGAGGTCTCTTCTTCTACAACTAGCAAAGGTCAATGCGGTAGTAGATGATGAAGATGCTAAAGCTATTTTACTAAACAGTTTGTCTCCAAAATTCAGCAATAATCTTTACTCTTAGGCAACTTTCTTCTAAAAGTTTGGAAGACATGATTACATCTCTCCTAGCTGAAGAAAACAAAACTCTTGAAGAAGATACTCCAGATGATCTTGAACTTAACATAGCATTATACTCAAATAGTAGATCTGATAAGGGCAAGAGAGGGGCAGAGTGCTATTATTGCAAGAAAATGGGCCACACAACTTGGAATTGTAGACTTCGAGCAAATGATGTTCTAAAAAATAAGCTCAAAGGAGCTAATGTAGCCATTGTTGAAGATTCTCTAGATGTTGACAAGAAAGCCAATATAGACAACTCAAAATGGATGGTTGCCTAGTAAGCATGGGAGTTTGTGATCATGGGATTCATACGGTCATACCCATACAAGGGTTATGAGCCAACTTGATGGACCTTAGTGAAGTAACTCAACATGGATTGTTGTCTAATGGTTCGAGAGATTTGTGATTCAGGAGTTCAAGGAGGTGGCAATTTGGGAACTTGGGAATTTAGCTCGGGAGCTACACCTTTACGAAGGTTCGATGCAACATGATGGAGTTATACTTAGTGTATGGTTTGTTTTCAAAGAAAAGCTTCCGGAGAATGGCATATTCATGGTTCAAGGTATTTTTAGTTTGTTATGTCTTGTTTTTAGTGAAGTAAGCCTTAAAGGGGGGGGGGGGGGTGTATTAGAATAATATTAAATTAGTAAAAGATAAGGCTTACAGTGGTAATAAAGCCATAGTAGTGGCAAGTGTTTCCTTTCTGTTTTTTTCTAGATTCGCTTTTTAGCTTTAAGTTGGTTATGTAATGCTTATTCGTTTGGGTGGTTTCTTCTCCAATCTCTATATAAGGAGATGAACCTCTTTGTAATTATTATCCTGTTAATTAATAGAATATTAAAATATTTTGTTCTATTAATTTTTGCAATACCCAATTCCAACCCATATTGTCAATCATCCAATTCTACAAAGTTGTTACAAATGGGCAATGGAGCAAACAATGAACCAAACATTCCTCAACATTTTTATACAAGCTGCACTGGGAGGGCCCATAAAATCCTTAACATAATTGTCAAGAGTTAAGATCTTATTAAAAGCCGCCAACCAAGCAAACAAGGGTGACTTCTTATCTTTGCCCAATCCTTGCCCACTACCTTGCCCAAGGAATGTTCTATAGAGAACATTAATCTTTGGAACTACCAATTTCTGAATTGGGAGGACAAACAATATGTGAACCGAATTTGCTTGAAGAACTGATTTGATTTCAAGCAAGCAACTAGCTGAGCTCAATCACTTGCCACTTCAAGAGGTTACCCAATCTTGAATCTTTAATGTTGTTTCTTCCCAAAGCTTAGCTTTGCACATACTTGTAAATGATGGAATGCCCAAATATTTATTGGGAAGAGATGACACCTTAAAATTCAAAACATCATTAGTATGAAGTCGAAGACAAAGAGGCGCATTAAAAAGGAAATTTTTGGATTTCTCCTCATTAACAAATTAGAGGCCATACCAAAACATATTACAATTTATTTTAAAGATATTGCTTCTGTGTAATATCTCCTTATAGGTTTAACTTAAATTTGTCTTTAGTCTTACAAATTAAAATGTCAAAATAAGCCAAGAATCAATAACTCTTAATGATATACTTTAATCTATTAAGGGCAACCTTCAATGGTTAATGATTATTTGACTTATTGTAATGTCCCCTTTTCTAGCTCGCATTGTATGATGTTGTCGTTAGCCTATTTCTCTTTGGTTCTATAGGCTAAGAAATCTTGAGGATTTTCGGCCTAGGCAATTTTCGTTGCAGGTCAATCTAGGGCATCTAGAGGCAGTTTCGGTATACTTACTATTTTTAGTAAGTCATTAATGCTATTGATAGCAATTCATTAGGTGGGCCGTGGTCTCTAGTGACAGTGCCTTCTCAATGGAAAATTGGTTATTATCGTCAGATGATTTCAGCTCCATTGGTTTAATTCATCTCCACATTAATAAAGTTTAAATTATAAAGTTAAATCCAATTATTTGACTTTACTAATGTTTCGCTAAAGTTAAGTGGGAAAGTGAATAGTAAATGGGCTCCTTATTTTAAAATACATGAGGCATCAAAAAGTCAAAAAGGAAGTTTATGTTTTATCCCACATTGGTCAAAAGTGTGAATGAGCTCTTATGAGAAGATTATAGAAGTGTTGCAAGGGCTCACTTTCAGCCATGCTTGGTTTATGCTTGATTTATTATTCTCTTGGAGAATTTTGGGAAGCTGTGGCTTTCAACAGGTTTGAAGACGGAAACCCTCGAGCTTGGAGGCAGTGGACGGAAACCCATTGTCTACTGGAGATATTACTCAGGTGTCTCACTTTGTGCTTCAAATTCATACTTTTGGTTATCCAATCCGACTATAAGTTCTGTGGCTAAGATTGGATGTTTCTATTGTTGTTCTATTGAAGATTTTAAGGCAATATCCATATGTAATTTCAGATCTTTATTCTAAAACTGTTATCATATGATTTACATTGAAATTTGTTTGCAAGTTATTGGATGAATAGAAATTAGTTTCATGTAAACTGTTTGTTTAAATTCCTGTGGAACATTTGGGAAAAATCGGGGCAAATATCCATAGGGGATGTATCACTTATATTTAGAAAATAATAGATAATATGCTGATATAAATTCTGAAATGCAATCTGAATTGATAACTGATTTAAAAATAGAAATAGACATCACAACATGGTTGCTATTTCTGATTTACTCATTCAATTTCATGCATATGAATACAGGGTTTATTGATGTCTATATTTATCACTGTTTCTGAATTAAGTCCTTCAATTTGTGTGATTTGGTCCTTGGCTGGGTGTCTGATATTTATCAATTATTTATGCAGCCTGTACTAGATGATCCTAGGCTCCCTAGGAGCACTTGATATCTGCTATTAATGATGTATGAATTCCCAAACTGATCAATGCTTTTTGCTTTGAAACATCTCCCTTTTTATACACCTGATTTGGCCAAAAGATATAGCCTTTTAATGCATCCTTTTGACAAGGGACTGGTCTCCTTATTTTATGCTAATTGCCATTCTTCATAACTAATTGATGCTCTTCTAATCTCAACACCCTTTTGGGTGAACCGCTGCTTAGGAATTGTTATTAAATTTATTAGAAATAATTAACATGATTCTCTCCATAGAAATCGTTGACCATCCTCTTGAAGTAGCGATCATGTCATCTATTCACATAATTGTTATAGCAACCTCAGTGAATGTCATGATAAACCTTGAGTGGCTCCAAGCAGCTATATAGATAAACCTTCTACCAACGTATAATCTGGAATGAAGAACACTAGCCGCATCACTTCAAAATAGAAGGCTCGATATTATTTGTATGCAGACAATTCTTTATTCGGCAGTGTAGGAAATACAACCTCAATCCAATATAAGCTGTAAACCTCTTGCCAGCGATATGCCAAGTAAGTGAGTAACAATAAGGGTGTCTACATCTGAAACTCCATTGTGTCCATTTGGCAAATAAGTCAGTTATTGATAACTTCGACTCCTTAAAGCTGCGGCAATTTCTATAGGTGGGTCCTTTGACTTACGACTCCTCCCCTGCGAATATATTTCCTACTAAATCCAATGCTTATCTGGCTGTGTTGCTAGCATGGCGATGTAGTTAGAGAAAGCCCGAGCACATGAGTATGATTGAGATACTTTTTCCTTCGATCTTTAACAGAAAAGATAAATTAAAGGTGGCAGCTTCCTTATAGAGATTATTTAATTATATCTTAAATAAGTATGGACATCAAACATGAAACAGGTTGGCTATCATAAGGTATTGGATCTTCTTCTTCGCTCAAACTTCCATATGTCTATGGCTCCACCAAATACTTATCTTTTGTTTGAATTTCATAGTTAGCTCAAAGGTATATTAATTTAGTGGGTTAGCCAGCATAAACAGATATGTTTATCCTCCAGGTTGACCAGCATATATTTGTTTCCTTTACCTCTCAATGAGGTTGACAAGCATACCCTAATTTCCTTTATGAAAATATGCTTTTTTGCTAATTTGTGAGGGGTTATTACATTCTGCAACTAAGGCCTTACCAAACAATATTATGTCATCCACAAATTGCAAGTTGGTTATAGAAGGAAGGGTTGACAGCAAACTTATTCCAGAAATATCACCATTTCCACATGACATTTTCAAGAAGCAGCCCAGAGCATCAACCATCAAGATAAACAGATAGGGGGAAAGAGAGATACCTTGTTGAATAACTTTAGAATGAGTAAAGAACCCCGACGAACTGCTGTTAATCCAAACAAAAAACTAGGAACCAGACATCGAAGTCAAAGCCCAAGCAGTCCATTTATCAGAAGAACCAAACACTTTTAAGTTTCTTCAAAAAATTCCTGCAAACCATATTGTAAGCTTTGGCAATATCTAATTTAATAATCATTCCACACTACTTCCCATTCTTTACAGGATGCAGAACCTCATGAGTCGCCAAAATACCATTGATAATTTTTCTTCCAAAAACAAAGCTTTCTTTCTTAGGCGGCATAAGATCTGGAACACAAACCTTCAAACTCTTTGCAATGGCCTTTTAAATGACTTTGTTAATGGAATTACAAAGGTCAGTTGGTTTGAAATCAGCAAAGGAAGAAGGATTAGACTTCTTAGGAGTGAAGGTTAAAAATATACATATAAATTCCTTCGAGACCTGGCCTGAGTTTAGAGATTCCTTAATCACAGCTGTAATATCTTTACCCAACAAATACCAAAAAGTCTGAAAAAATGCCATATGTAAATCATTTGGACTTAGAGCTTTGTCCCACTTTGTCCGCTTTAAAGTAAAAACCATCCCTCATTTCCTCCTCAGAAAAAGGGACTATTAATTTGCCATTGTGGTCCTCATTGGACAAAGAAGGCATGAACCTTAAAAGCTTGTCTAGAGAAGTAGGGTCTTGTTCATCCATGGCTGAGAAGAGCTGCATGAACAATAGACAACCTCTTGTGCAATCTCTTTCGAGGAAGAAAGACCAACTGGGAGATGAAATACATGGAATCCTATTAGTCAACCACTGCACAACTGTAACTGAATGGACATATTTTGTATTCCTATCTGCATCCTTAATTCTACAATCTCTCAATTTCTGTTCACAGAAAATCTCTTTCTTGTGGATATCCTCATATAGGAGCAACAATATTGATTCTTCCTCAAGGGGACTATTTGTTAGACCCAAGCTTTGAATATCTAAACTCTCAATTGCTAGATCTTGTATAGTAGCATCCTTTGAGATGAAGATATTCCCAAACGCATTCTACTTTCACTTAAGTACACACAATTTTGAGGAATTTCAGAATTTGCAAAAAAAAGAACATAATAGAGCTAGCCGAATAAGGACAATCTTTACACCAATGAGCCATCATCACATGAAGATTCAGATGCATACAAATAAGTTGAAACCTAAATAGGGATATGAGTGGAGGCAAGTCAACCAACACCTATAACCATGTAGGGAAATGATTTGAACCCACAACAAGGAGAATATAAGCATCAAACGATCAATGTTGATTAAACCAATCCATAGAGGTCAAAAGTTTATATAGACATTGAACAAAATAACAAAAATTCTTCTTTATTTTATTCTAGGTAAAGCACCCTTCTCTATGGGCAATATCAAATAAGAAATTTCTAGCTGATAATTCCTTAAAATCAAGTTTGCTTTCTCTACCTTATTTATCTTTGACCCTTGCTATGGGATTAAAGTCTCCACCCAAAATCACATTTTGATGATTAAAAAAGGAGAGCTCATACGAGATTTCAGTCCAAACCTTCTTGTTCCTATTAAGACTAATAGGGCCATCCACATTGAACACAAACCTAGTAATATTCTCTTTAAAAGACTTAAAGGAAAACAAATCCAATTCGATTCAAACATACAAGCTCAATATGTACATTAAAAGGTTTCCAAAGAATGCAGTCTTCTTATGCTCTTGAAACATCCATTGCAACTCTTTTCCAAAACTTCTGAGAAGACATGAGAGCACTAAACCAATTTAATTTGTTGTAGAATGACCACATCTAGTTTTTCACATCCTAGTTGGTTTTTCATCAACCTTTTGTTAGGGGCATTCAAACCCCTAGCATACCAAGAAATGAACTTCATTTCCCATTTGGAGGGCTCCGCCCACATTGCCCTATGCGATTAGCTCCTACCAAAAAGGCATCCACGGATTTCCAAGTACCTTCTCCAATATCCTCTAGTGTTGAATTTGAAATATTGTCCACTTCTAACTTGTTACCCCTCTTCTTACCTTTCACATGAAAGGGGTTCTTATCCAACTTCACACTACAAATGCCACCATGGCTTCAAGAGATTCAACATTAGATTCCCTTGCAAAATGCATAGCCTCTACTTTCTCACCACCTTGAGAAGAGACCACCTTCTTCCTCTTAGAGACAAAGATTCTTTAAAGATTGTTTACTTAGCAATTCTACTTGAACGATTAACAAAGAGTAAATAGAAATACATAATAGATAATACTCATAATAGTACACAAAAGCTATGCCATGTATTCATTCATTAGATATGCAATAATTGCAGGATACATATCCATGCGGTCCTTGATTATGAGTACAATGAGGAAATATATAGCAAGACAACATTGGTTGAGAGGACCAACAGTTGGTAACTACCAATTGACAACCAACGGTCGTGGACTAATTACGAAACAACTTATTTATTTATTTGTTTACTTACTGATAACTCTATCAGACCCCTGCAAAAAGAAAGTCGTCTTTCAAATGACAATAAACAAAATTGGGAGCTAAACAACCCCAACTACAACTACTGAGAAGGGGGATGAGAAGATGCCCTTGGATGTACAAATGATGTATAGGTGGTAGTCGAGGAGCGTAGCTGCTGAAGCCTATGGACCTCCTCTGTGCCTAGCTTCAAGTGGCGGTTTGCTACCATTTCGCGTTCTCTTGCTGCCTTCACCATCTGTGCAGCCTCCACCAATTGACGTTTGTTCTGCTTGATACCTTTCTACCCCGCTAGTTTGGCCTCCGTAGCCATCACTCTATGCTCAATCTCCTCCTTCGTTGCTAGATTGGCCTCCACGACCGTAACTCTAGCCCGTTTAGTGGGAGTGAGTGCCAAGCACCGTACTCTCGACAAACATGATTGACTGATCAATGTCCTGTTGCTCAAGTCCCTCGGCCATGATTTTGGAGAACTTGGTGAAGGAAATGCTAGTACTTGCATTGACATCCCAAGTAAATCTAACCAATGATCAATCTATGTGGCATCGGTCAGCAAAGCGATATTCCCTAGCAGAAAGACCTCAACGGGTAGAGTGTGTCCGACTGGCAAGGTAACTAGCACTATATTTGGTGGTGCTGGCATTATGATTGGTGGTACTGGCAGTGTGATTGGCAGTATGGTTAGTGCCGACACGGCTGTAGTGGTCTCACTGATTTGTATCACCTCATCTAAATCCATCTCTGGCAATGCCTGTGCATCCGCTGTGAATGATACCTCCTCCATCGGTGTGGTGGCCGATGTAGAGGACGACAACTCTATGGGCACATAGTCTTTAGCACTGCCTCCTCCGTCGTCCGATGTATCCCTTTGCTTCCTTTTCTTTCTAGCTGGTTTTGTTGTCTCCTCTCCTCGTGATGCCTGCATATCGAGGGTTGTCCAGTAGAATGCCATCGGCCATGAAGGATCCAACTAGGCTACATGTTGAAACTTCCCCCATTTCTCCATAGAAACCTAAGTATGTATGGCATTGAGGAAGAGGGCGATGGCATGCTTTGTCATATAAAATGCCTTGTGTTTTGTGCCAAAAACTTTGTGATTCTTTCAGACAACAATTTTGCCCAGTTGTAGACTTTACTAATTACTCAATCCAATCATGTAGTCAATCATCCAAATGGCTACATCGGATGCCCTACTTGCACCTGTTAGTCTACACTTGATTAGATCCATAATACATTTCTATTCTGGTGTAGCCAAATTTATTTTCCTCAAGCCCCTATTTCTTGCACTCCATATACTATCCTTCTCTTGTTGCGTCAAATCGGGTCAGCATATTCTTCGTAGGGATGCCTCTTTATGTTGTTGGGTGTTGTTAAATTTAACGATCAGATTAAATGCAAAATGTTGAACTTGATAAATATGAAGTTGATGCCAAATCAGTATTGAAAATACTGATCATGAATTCACAAGTCTGAATTTTTCTTTAATGGTATTCAATCTACAAGAGCAGAACATTTATGGATTTTGATGTCTCCAATTGTGGATCGGATCTACATTAAATATATAAGGAAGAGACACATCCCATGAGCGGACATGCCTCCACAAAGTGGAGGCATGTCCGTTCATGAGATGTCTCATGAATTGTACCTTTTCATCTAAACTAAACACCCAATCACCAATTCAGATTTAGTTACTTAATAAACATAAATGCTTACTAAGCTCGATCTGATTTTATCTTGCACAGATAAACAATATCCAATCTGGAAATGATCACCGATAATGATGCTCAATCGGGATCCTATATGGAACATGAAATGCTAATAATCCGCAATTAATAACCTCTAAATGCAGATCGATAATATACTTGGAATGTAGTAGATTTCGATATAAATGATGATGTACACAATTAATATATATATGTGTGTATACATATGTCAGTACATACTGACATATATATACACACACATATGATCATCATTTCTATATCTGACTGAAGCTACCATATTTCAACACTCCCTCTTAGCTAAGGAAGATAACACTAACCAAGTATATAGTGATATCACCTTACTCGTGATATCAGAAGATATGGTATGCTTCTAACAGAGTCAAGTCACTTGACATTCTTCATAACACATCTTCATTATGGTATGTGCACTGATATCAAGTCTCATGATGTCTACCATAATAAATCATGGCATATCCACGGATACATTTATCCACCATGATTATCCCATAAGGATCATAATGATCTTCAACTGGTATCAAGTCTCATGATATCTATCAAAATGTCCAAGAGATACTATCATGACATATCCACGGATATCAAGTCACATGATATCCATCATGATAGTGAAACTAATCATTGTAGAGTCGTCACTTTACAATGTCAAATACAAGTGTTCATTATCAGAAAGATCGTCACCTTTCAATAATGTACACAGGGGGTGAGGGCCCATAAAGTCATGGAGTCACACACATGACAAAAGAGTTTACACATTAAACATCTTTTAAATACATTAGTACAAAATAAACAATTTGAGTCTCAATCTCAACAATAACTTACATTTCAACCATACCAAGTTTCTTCCGGAAGTGTTCAACTTTAACTCTGAGAGAGGCTTGGTGAGAATGTCTGTTGTTTGATCGTTTGTACCAATATACTCCAATTGGATCACATTCCTTTCTACCATGTCTCTCACATAATGGTAAGGAATCTCTATATGCTTTGATTTATCATGGAATACTGGATTCACAGAAAGCTTAATACAACTCTGATTGTCACAATGGATAATAGTAGGATTCAGGGACTCACCAAATAATCCCACAAGCAATTTCCGGAGCCATACTGCTTCTCTTGCTCCCATAGCGGCTGCAATATATTCAGCTTCTGTTGTACTCAGTGCCACAGAAGATTGCTTCCTGCTACACCAGGATATCATCGCAAACCTCAACCTGAAACAACATCCAGGGGTACTCTTTTGATCATCTCCTTTAGGTTCAGTAG
Organism: Sequoia sempervirens; assembly: GCA_007258455.2. Lineage (NCBI taxonomy): Eukaryota > Viridiplantae > Streptophyta > Pinopsida > Cupressales > Cupressaceae > Sequoia > Sequoia sempervirens. The sequence goes on from VDFB02000019.1 coordinate 20,456,932, forward strand.
GCTCCCTCTGAATCTTCAAGCACTTGCATCAACCTCCTGAGCTCATCGTCCAAGATTGCCTCATAGCAGATCACTCTATTCTGAATAGGTTTGCGGAGCTACCAATATCAAATCCAGATGACAGTCTTTGAGCAATTTTGATCTCAGCAGCTGAAGAGGACTTTCAAGGATTCAACACTTGGCCTTGCAACACTGCAACCTTCACTTCTTCTCAGTGAGTCACAAAACTCCTTCTTGATCCCTGCTTCAGAGCTTGCAAAGAAGACTTCTGGAAGTGAACTCCCTCTAGCCACCAACTCAGTCCCATGGCTGCAAGATGTGACTTCATTCTTGATCATTTCTTTGGTCGGAATGACTTCCTCATGAGATGCCTCAAGCTTTTCCTCTTTCCACAATCTCTTATTACCTTCTTGCTTCTCGAACCATCCTGGAAGCATTATAGAGAGAGATTACTAACAGTTTATGACTATCTACATAAATATCAAGGCTAGAATCATACAAAATTTACACTCCCAAGTTAAAGCATTAACACATAAGAATTTATGAACAATATTAAAACATAAATAAGTAAATCAACCTAAAAGAGAAATATATATCAAAGGATCAAAATGAAGGGATAAAAAAACTTATCTTTCTTGAATTCTGATATAACTCTTTCTTCTGTCTTTTGCTCCTCTCGAGAGTGCAAATCTCAGTACAACAAAAGACAATTTGCACAACAGACATTATGCAGCCAGCATATTCAATATAGGACCAGCCTTCTCAAAGGAAACATTGCAGACCATGCACATAGAGAATGGTATCGATGTGACCATTCAATCATGACGAATTTGCATTTCTCTTTTCATCTCAGAGTCACACTCAGAGATCTTCATAGCGAAATGCAATGAATGATTGACATTACTGAGGGATCTTATGCTAATGATCACTTTTACCAATCACACATGATTCAACTAAATAATGTTAGACCTACACAACTTAGCAGACTAGATTTCAGAAGAATAAACAAAAGGAATACTTATCTTGATGAAATCAGACTCTCCTTTTCAGGTCTGCACTTTTCCTGATAAAGGATTTCTCGATTTTCTCCACCCTTAGCAGTGGCGTCGCCTCTGACTAATTCCAAGCACGATTGATATTACTCTCCAAGTGATGTTAGGCTGATCGTCATCACATGTTTGAAGCCCTGACCTTAGTTCATGCTGACGCACTCAACCAAGATCACAAATATTTGAATACTCCTTAAGTGTTGTACTTAAGCGCTTTTCAGGTTTGCACTTGACTTTCATGAGATCTTGTTCACTATAAGTACCTGAAGCATCTCGATTTGATCCTAAAGACCTTTCCCATTGGTACCACAAGAAAATACTAGTCGCAGCTGATGTAATTATTTATCAGAATAACCCATCCGAAGAAGATGAATCTGATCTTCTCATAATGTCATGAATGACTCAAACGAAGGACAGTACTTATTAATCAATATCGAAAAAGGTGGTCTTTCTTCCATCTGGACATCACATAACATCTTTTAATCAACTGTAGATCTCAGGCTAAAATCTTTAATTTGCCGCAAGTGGCAATAGTGTGAACTCAACAATACAGAGTCGGCAGAAGGCAGTCTTCACAGATTGCGAATATATATATGGCCTGATAAGGAAGTTATCCCCTCACGGGATAAAATAGTACTCATGGTTAAATCGACATTCAATCTTAGACTCATTCTGATATTTTTCTACACCTCCTCCGACATAGAGAAGCTTGCTACAGACGATCGAATTTATCAGAGGAGAAATTAATCACGATCTCCTGTTGATCACCAGATTCTAATCATTTTTCAATGTCGATCTTGCACTGAAATTGATGTCCCACAAATCTGATGTCGGGTCCTTTGTGTCTGGGCTGAGCAACACAAGTCACGGGATTGCAATAATTTCTTGAATAGTGTTGCTCTTGATTTCAGTATCCAAGAGTTGAAAGTGACTGATTGATATTTGTGGCCTCTTTCAGGCGTTCACCCTCAGCACCCGAACACTTCTGCCTCTTAAATCAATTATTATTATAAGTTGTTCAACTTTCTGAACCTGCCAAATCAACCAGACTCAAGTATCCAAATCTATGATGAGTCGTAGGTTGATATTCTCATTCTGAGTGCGTCGATGCCAGACCCTTCGTGGAATGACTGCATTCACCCAAACGCGTGAGCTTAACTTCTCAATTGATGCGAGGCCGTTCAGGGTGACCTGGGAGCCGTGATGGTAAGATATGAATTCTCCGTTGTCAGGACTTATGAAGATCTCATTTCGTCGATGCTCATAACACTCGTGCGATCCTTCGCTTGAAGCTCGTCTTTGTAGTTCTTATCTCTCTCCCAAGTCGGATGTCGCTCAATAGTGATGCTCGGACTCCCTTGTAATGACAGTCAACATAGATTCTTCTGATCACGAGGTCCACTTTCTTGAAGGAAAATGCCAATCCTCTGATGGTCGCCAACCAGAGCCAAAGGCTCTGCCTGGGTGGCGAGATTATTCGTTCCTCCAAGTCGCGCCTCAGTCTGAAGCAAATCTGATCGGATCTTTCTTATACCCGCTCTGATACCATGTTAAATTTAACGATCAGATTATATGCAGAATGTTGAACTTGATAAATATGAAGTTGATGCCAAATCAGTATTGAAAATACTGATCATGAATTCACAAGTCTGAATTTTTCTTTAATGGTATTCAATCTACAAGAGCAGAACATTTATTGATTTCGATGTCTCCAATTGTGGATCGGATCTACATTAAATATATAAGGAAGAGACACATCCCATGAGCGGACATGTCTCCACAAAGTGGAGGCATGTCCGTTCATGAGATGTCTCATGAATTGTACCTTTTCATCTAAACTAAACACCCGATCACCAATTCCGAGTTAGTTACTTAATAAACATAAAAGCTTACTAAGTTCGATCTGATTTTATCTTGCACAGATAAACAATATCCAATCTGGAAATGATCACCGATAATGATGCTCGATCGAGATCCTATATGAAACATGAAATGCTAATAATCCGCAATTAATAACCTCTAAATGCAGATCGATAATATACTTGGAATGTAGTAGATTTCGATATAAATGATGATGTACACAATTAATATATATATGTGTGTATACATATGTCAGTACATACTGACATATATATACACACACATATGATCATTATTTCTATATCTGACCGAAGCTACCATATTTCAACAGGTGTGCTTCCCCATTGGCTTACACATGGTGGCACCTGTGGAAGGTATGCCGAATACTGTTCTAAAATCCGTTGGCCAAATGAAATGGTCACCTGGCAGCCTTTGTAATCAATGAATTTGTGGGATTGCTTGTGGTAATTTGTAACCATTTCCTTCAAGTAAGGCTCAAATTTTTAGGAGTTAAAAAGCAAAAGTTGCACAATTTTGTCTACCTGTGCGTTTCTCAAGGCTACCTTCAATGCATGGTCATCTTGGTTGCTTTGTCACCATGTCCAACATTTGCTTCCGGTGAGACTATCCCATTAATGTTAATGCTATGAGATTTCCACAATCCATAGTGCTGAAGATTTTTAAAAAACTCCAACACAATCACAAATCCAGAAAATTAAGAATCTTCAGAGACTATCCCATGTTAATGCATCCACTCCAGTCTCGTACTCTTTCCCTTCGCTCATTTTTACTGTAACAATTCAAGGCTTATAGTGTAACACCTTCATTCCCTTAGTAGTGTTGGCGTCCATTGCTGAAAAAATATTCAACTATGCTTCCGACAGTTTGTAATGTCCCCTCCTAGCCTCTGTGCAGTGGACATTACCCCTAGCCAATTCCTGAGTTCCTGTTGGCTAGGTGGTTCAGTTAAGGGACTCAATTCCGGTTTGGGTTTTTTGTTTGCCAGGGGACTTTCTATTTTTAGCAGGGGCAGTCGGATGCTCACTGCCTATAGTGAGCCTTGGTGCAATGTCAGTTACTCTCCAATTTGAGCCTTTGGACGGTAACTTACTATTTTTAGTACTTACTAAAAATAGTAAGTCTATTTTTGGAACATTGGACCAAGTCAGGCTTGTCAGTGCAGCATATTCAGATGATAAAGTAACTTTGAGGAAATCATTTTAAATATTTGATTTATGTTTCGTAATGTGCTTAATAAAGTGACTTTATATTTTAAAATTAAAAGGGGAAATAACGGGGACACTTTATAAAGTGACCTTGGACGCCTAACATCATCACTTTAAGTTGTTTTAAAATGTCATATTTTAATATTAGCTCCTTGGGCGCCCGAGTTTGGAGGCAAAAGTATTAAAATTAAATTTAAATCAAAGGCTCATGAAATAAGGCGTGGGTTTTAAGGGTAGAGGTGTGCCCTAACTCAAGCTTTGATAAAAGATCATTTTGGTGGCTCATTTCTTTAGGCTGGAGTTTGATATTACAGGGATATGCTACTGGTTTGAAGCCAGAGATTGCAGGACAGGAATGAGGACGATACCCCTCAGTTTCTAAGACTAGTCCCGGCAGTGAAAGACCTTGCTCAGGCTGGTGTTGGGTGATTTCAACCAGAGATCACAACTGCACTTTCAAGTTGAAGATTTATCAATATTTTTTAGTGGTTTTCAGTAGGGTTTTTGGTGTGGGTTTTCTGGTTTTGGTGTGGTGTGCTTTGTCTTTCAGTTTGGTGTGATATTTTGCAAGTTTCAGGAGCTTTCATTTTGAACTGGAGAACTACTTATTTGCTCATAAGTCAAAAAAGCAGGAAGATTTCGAAATGGGCATTTTATCAATCTATCTGTCATGCAAGGGCAACCTTTCTAGCACAAGCTCAGAATTTTAGAAGAAGATTTCGATTTTTTGGAGCAAGTCGACCTTCCCTGGAGTGTACGGACTTGGCTGGGAGTTGTATGTCTTCAAGATGTTGCTGGTTATCACTTTCTCTGATTGCTTTTGGAGGCTAAGTTGCTGGTTATTGGCGTATTCCAGCTAGGGTTTGTGGGTAGATGATAATGGTGAAGGCGTAGCAAGGAGAGCAATATTTGCTGTAAATCACTCATTTCCAGGTCTGAAAATAATATTTGCTAAGTCTTTATGATTGGAGATTGAAATTAATATTTCTGTTCTTAAAATCAGATTAATATTGTTTCCAAAAAGTGTAATTTGCAAGCAAATCTTCCTACATTTGTATTTCTGTTTATGTTGATCATTGATATATCAAATGCAAATGCAAACCTCTTCAAAACATTGCAAAACACTTCACAAAACCTTCAAGCAGCAAGCAGCAAAAACTGGGGAAAAACAGAAAAAAAATTGGGGGTTGATTATTACACAGTTCACGATTAAGATTTAATAGAGGATACCTTTTTGAAGGATGGTTGTAATGACTGTTTGCCAAAGTGACTGTCCATACTGTGCATGAATTATGCTAGCTGGAAGGAGCTTTTTGCTGTATAAATGCCACGAAAAATGGTTTCCATAATTTGTCGATGAAGTTGAGACGAATGCACGAATTTCTATGTGGAGGCCATACTATGCAAAATGAATGTTCAGAAGAGATTGCCCAGACAGTATGTACCCACTTCATTGTGTATGATTTTATCAACTTTCTATCTTTTGAAACTGCCATTGTACATTGAGAGTCGTACTTTCACATTGCTCTTGCTACTATACAATGGTCAAACTTGGTGGTTGTACATTTCTATAGACCGTTTGGACCCTACACTCTTTCTTCCGCCATCCGCATGTCCTTTGCTCTTACCATATGGAATAACTCTTCTTTGACCGTCGTATGCTGTAAGGGAGGCAAGGCCATATGCTGTGCAATTTATTTAACCGTCATATGGTGTAGGGACGGTGAGGTCATATGCTGCACAAACTCTTTAGATTTTTCTGTTGTATGGTCTGCAGCCACTTTGAAACCTTCTGCCATATGCTGTCCAATCTATATCGTATGATGATGTGAGTTTCCCTTTGCTGTCGTATGAAGTCTGTCAAGGGTTGTACAATGATTGAACTTCTATGTTAACCTTTTCTCTGCCAGGGCCTTATAGGTTTGAAATATGGTCACCATTTTCTGCTTTGTCCTCTGCGAATTTCTAAAGGCTGTACTTTATGAATTAAATTTGAAGTCTGTACCCTTTTATATAATTATGTCTGAACTTTGTGTTTTTAATCGGCCTTATTTTAATTTTTTCCTATTTTGATATTTTAATTTTCTTCCTTTTTAGTATTTTAATAATTGCAATTTGAATTATTTTAAAATTTTCACCTTTTAATTTTTTAATATTTTTTGACTTCCCTATTTTAATATTTTTTTCTCTTTGATAATTTAATGTTTTTTAACTCTAGTGGTTTAATTAATTTTTGCCTTTTCTTTCTGTTTTCTTCTTCGTTTTCTTTTTTTTCTCTTCCCTTTTTCCTGCTTGATTTTTGCTTGTAATTTTATTTCTGTGTAATGCCCCCATTTTCGCAAGCATCAGAGTTTGGAGGATTAGCCTATCATTTCACCCTCGTAGGCTAATGGAGTTGTTTAGAGGGTCCGGTTTGGCAGTTATCTGGTTGCCTTTTCCTTCAGAGCAGAGTTTGGGTTCAGGATTGGCCTTCGTTTAAGTCACCATTTCAATGGAGTCAGTATTGATATATTTAGTAAGGCACTTGAACGCGATGGGTTTGCAATGTCGATCTCCTTGCTCAGTTGGCTTGGTCAAATAATGGGTATTTATGAAGTTATTATCATTAAAATCTTTAAATGATAATAAAGTAATATAAAATTATAATATAAAGTTTAAAAATTCACTTTATGCTCGATGGGCCATGACCCTCATTTAAGTGACTTAAAAGTGCATTAATGAATTATATTTTGGAGGCTGAATATTAAAGTATTTTATAAAGTTAATGTGCACACAAGTTATATTATTTTAAATGATATTAAATGCTTTTTAGAAGCCACTAGAAGGGATCGACCTCCTTGAGGAGGCTATAAGGTTTCAAAAAGGAAATGGATGGGCATTCTTGAAGATTAAAAACTTATGATTTTGGAGTCCTTGCTTGGAGAAGGAACCAGCTAGGGTTTCTGCCATTGTTGAGCCTTTGGGATCAAAAACTCTCATAGGTTGTGCAATTTTGAGGTTGTGAAAGACCAGCTAAGATTATTGCCTATTTGTGGGCTTCATACAAAAGTCCAATTTGAGCTTCATTGTGGAAGAATTGAAGGAGTTACTTAAGGGTTTGAAGATTATTCATCTATAGATTTGAAAGTAAATATCACTAGTTACCTTTATTGCTGCTAAAGAAATCCTTTCTTGGCACATGGTATTTGCATTGGGCTGTTTGAGGCATTGAATTGAAGATCATTTAAGGGTTTGGAAAAGCATAGATCAGTTTTTGGTAAAATCAATCATTAAGGATTCATCTCTTTGCTGCTAGCAACATCTCCTCAGCACGTGGGCCTTATGCTAAGGCTATTCACCATCCAAGCTTGGGCGAACTGCTCCTTGGTGCTAGACGTGTGAGTCTCTTGACTGAAACACCTTTGATCTTTGCTATTACTACCTTCCTTTGAGGGCAATTGGTCTTCTAGTTTGCTGTGGCGCAGGGTGGAAGGGGAGAAACATCATAGTTGCTGCCAGGTGTTAATCTGATAAAGTTTGTAGCTGCTACCGGCACTTCCAATTGGTGTATATTGATCTTCTCACAGCCACGTGAGTTATAGAAGAGCAGTTTATAATTTGTAGCAGCCTGTACAAAGCTTCAGGCAGGGATGCGTTGCAATAGGCTCCAAACGCCTAGCCTATTCAATGTCTATCATCCTTATAGGAGCCGTCTTGCTCTACTAAGACATTTGGTATCAGTTTGGAGGCGGGAAAAGTCATCTACAGCAGTCATCATCTTGCTGCAATCATTTCCAGGTTTTTATATATTTTGGTATCTCAATATTCGGGTATGGAATTAATGTTTTGCAAGCAATGTAAGTGACTTTGTATTGAAAGTTTGTAATCTGATTAGTAATGAACATTTAAAGGCTTGTTTCAGCAATTAGCATACAATGAGAATTATATAATCAGATTTATGATAGGAGTTTAATTGTTGAGCATATTTACCTTGCAATTGGTATATGTGTATACACTTCATTCTAACTCAGCAAAGTATTTAAACATCTTTCAAACAAACATTACTGGTAAACCCAAAATATGAAACAAGGGCAAAAATATTGGTTTTGGTTAGAATCCGCCTGGAGAGGGTTCTTCCATTCTATAGCTTGGGGTCGCATATTGCCATGGTCATTTGTAGTATTTGTACTCATAGTAGGTTCCAACATATTGTAAATCGAATATTTTTTCTAGTGAGGGTGGATTTTGCATACGTTTAACTTTTTGGTTGTCGTCGATGTACATACTACCTCTTACTTGATACCATTTCATTTCATCTCTTTTGACTATTAGTGGTGCCACCAGATTGGAAACTACAGGCCATAACCTATTGGAAGTTGGTAGCAGAGGTGGATTCATGTTATGGTCTAATGCCCCATTGGATGATGTCTTCATTATATCCAGAGCATTCTGCCACAAAGTAGTTCTCGACCATCAATACTAGGTGTAGATTAGGTCCTTGCGAGTCTTCTGAATGTTCTTTTGTATGCCATTCTTCAATGGTCTTCCTCTTCTTTTGATCTTCATCTAGTTCGTAGGTAATATATACTTCCCTTTGTCTTGAATAAGGTGCTTTCAGGTGCCATCCACCATGCAACTTGATCCATTCAGCAGGTGGTCCAAAAAATGCATTTGTTAAATGTCGATGAATTCTTTGTATTGCCACACCTTCAGGTTCTTGCATAATAGGTTTTACTGGTACGCCTTTCGGTCCTTCTAGTTCTTGTGTGATAAGCTTCTTGTCCTTTCTTGCATCACTCTCGTTTGCCATCCAGTCTACCATGTTAATTGCAATTGTTGTCTTGTTGTCAGATTTTAGTTTTGATTTGTTAATACTGTCTTTCAGTACAGTGCCCTCCATATTCTCTAATTTGATAGCCCCATTATCAAAGACTTCTTGGATTTTAAAGGGATTGAGCCATCTCATGTTGAACTTTCCTGGTTTTAATTCGTTGCGACCGTTATACCTGAGAACTAACTGTCCATGCTAGAAGTTTGCTCGCCAAAGATGTTTATCGTGCCAAAACTTCTTTTTTGCATCAATTCTGTTGCCCATTGGGCGAGCACTCTTCGTTCGTCAAGTTTGTTTTATTGGAATTGTTAAATTTAGTGATCAGATTAAATGCACAGAAAATTAATTCAAAATCAGACACAGTAACACAGCAGATACCCTGGGAAAACCCTCCTCTTGAGGAAGAAAAACCCAGCAACAATATATCTCTTATATATTGAAACAATAATAGAATCTCCTTTACAATAGAAGCCAATATAAAGGCTTATAACATGCACTTCAATCTGATGCAATACAGAAGACAAGCTGATGAAGATAATCTCAGCCAACAATAATATTGAACTTCTCTTGAACTCGATCTGCCTTGTATGAAATTCGCACTAAGAATGATATGAATAATATCGAATGAACTGTATGTATCAATGAACGAATGGCACCTTCCTTATATACAATTCGAATGAGGAGTCTTCAATATATGCGTCTGATCAAGTATAAAGTCGGCCTTCATAAAATGTGACGACTTTCCAACATAATCGCTAACTAGAGATGGGTCAGCCTCAATAAACAAATCGCAACTTTTCATAACAAATGATGTCAGATTTGATTAATTTGTATCTTCTTTAAGAATTTGTGCCTCTTCATCAAATCGCAATAAATATATAAATTAGATAGTCAAAGGCTATTATCTAATTTATTCAATATGACAAGGAGATCAGCTGGAAGTAGAGACCGACGCTGTACATGAACATCAACAGGAATAATCTTTCTTTCAGACTCTTGTGTTGCCTAATCAATTCTTGACAACAATTCTGAGGCTCTGTACCATGTACTCGATAGGGACTACAAATTCCTAATCATACATCAAGTGCAATGGTGTGTGTCTTGTAGTTACCATGTATGTTGTTCGCTATGCCAATAGTATGGTTAGCAGTTTCTCTTCCTAGTCTGCTTCTTTGATGCCGCATGACCTATGGATGATGGAGATGAGTACTTTATTTGTAGATTCAACCCGTCCATTTGCTCTCGGGTAGTATGGGCTTGATAGGTTATGAAAAATATGGAACCCCGTCATCATCAATCGAATGACGTGATTCACGAAGTGTCCTCCGCTATCACTATTGATTTTTATTGGAATGCCGTACCTTGTGACAATTTGCTCATAGATGAATCTCGCCATATTGACTACTATGTTGTCTAGGAGTGCTCGAGCCGTTGCCCATTTTATTTGGTACTTCGTGGCAACAATATATTTGCATCGGTGTAGTTGGATGACTTTAAGCAGAATGATGAAATCAAGTCCCTGTCTCTCGAAGAGTTCCTGGGGTTGTGATGGGAATAGCAACACGTAGTCTCTCTTTAGTGGTTTGCCAACTCTTTGGCAAGTGTCCCATTCCGCCACCCATTCTTGGGCGTTGGTGTGCAATGTTGGCCACCATAGACCCACCAACAAGATTTATTGGGCTATAGCTTCTGATCTCATATGTCCTGCAAGCCCTTTGTGTGCTTCTTTAAGTACTCCTAGGAGCTCCTTCTCCATGACACATCGCCGTAGAACATGGTTCGACCCCATTTTATATAATAGTTTGTTGATGAGCTGGAAAATAATTTACTCTTCAATACTAGTTTTCTTCTCTCTCTTGCCAACATTTCCTTTGGGAACGTAGAAGTGGATAGGTATTCTCTGATGCTCTCGTACCATGGAGCTAGTGTTGCAATTTGAAATAAGTGGGCATTTGGGAAGTGTTCATTTACTCCCTCGGGTGCTTCAATGGATTGGATTTTGGATAGTTGGTCGGCAATGACATGGCTTTTCCCCGGTCGGACAATAATAGTGAATGTGAATTCTTGCAATAGTAGGAGCCATCTACTCACTTGACCTTAGATTATTGGCTTGTTCACTAGGTATATAAGGCCTTGACGATTGACGTAGAATGTGAATGGTGTTGACAATGTAATGTTCCCTCCCTGGCTTTTCTCAGCAGTTGTCAGGGTTAGCCTATTCAGTCGTTTCCTTAGGCTAATAGGGTGTGGTTAGGGAACCTTGGTGAACATTTATCTAGCTTGGTGAGGTTGGCATTAATATTTCAGTGTTATTATGGTCCTATGTAGTTATTTAAAATAACATTATGTTATTAAAGTTAAAATTAAATAATTTGACTTATGTTATTTTAATAAAATGACATCCTGAAGGGGACCATCAGAGACATAAGTGAAAATTAAATTATAAAAGGTTATAACTTAAAGTGCAACGCCTAGGGAGACATAAGGGGGGAAAATAATTTAAATTTAAATCTTTTAAAACCCTAAAAAGGAGGCGTTAGGGTTTGGAGTGGCTTTATAAGAGCTGTTGAGTTAATTCTTTTATTATGCTGGATGAATATTTGATATTTCTTAGGTTCTTGGACGAGACTATTCTTCTCAGGGTTTTTGGGGACGAAATCCCTCGCAGGCATCATCTTTGACATTGGTGAGAGATCCAATCTTGGGGATTCTATGGTGGTTTCACACGGGAATCATAGTTGGGCTTACAGGAAGAGTTTGTTCTTCCATATTTGTTGAGTGCATTGCGTATCAGATTTGTGGAGGACGAATTAAGGGGTTTTGGCGAAGTTTGCTGCTGTTATTTCATCTTCATTGCTAGGCCGTACCATTGCTTATGCTGGCCGTACCACTTCAAGGAGGGGTGTGAGGGTTTGCATGTTGGTCGCCTAGGGTTTGAAACATTTATTTGGGGGTTTGGTGGCGCCTAGGGCTAAGGAGCACTCAACCACTTCGAGGATAGCAGAGACATCAATTTGTGAAGGTCGAATCCATCATTTCATGGATTCCAGTTGCAGGTTTCTTCTACAACACATTGTCAAAGTGGCTAAATTTTTTTGGGTATGTTGGATTTAGTTATCAGATAATATTTTATGAATTGGGTAGTCGTCATATTCGAAAAATCCTCAATATTTTGGTTGTAATACAAATCTGGAATTTTTAGGCAGTTGTATTGTTGAATATAAGTGAAATTGCTGAGTTTTTCTTTGTTGCAAGTTCTATTATTTTTGCACTTAATTTTCAGTTCAAAGCAATTACAAATATTGTGAAAATACAAGTAAAACAGCCAGCCAGAATCAAAATTAGAATAAGCGGAACAGGGTTGACAATTACAGTAGTATCAGAGTGGTGCATCCTACCATCCTGGAGGGTTATTTGTGAATGATCAGTTTACAAGTATTGTAGGTTTGATGAGTGGTAGGTATAGGAGGTACATTGCAAGAGAAGAGCGAAAACAAATTCAGTGGGCTCAACCTTATCCAAAACAAGACACTCTATCAGCTGCAATAGCAACAAGGCACTGTAACATTGAGGTAGATTCAATGAGCACAATGGGTGACAAAGATAGAGATGACAGGGTTAACAAGGAACCTAGTATCCACGATATGCTCAATGATATGATGAGAGGGTAGGAAGAATTCCAATAGGGGATACAACAAACTTTGGCACAAATAACATCCTTATTGACACATGTGGTCAGGAACAATAACAACAATGATGGAAATAACATTGGTAACAATGATGGCAATAGAGGTAACAACGAGGGCAACAGAGGTCACGTCATGAACAATGGTAATGGTGAATCTTCAGTGAATAATTGAAGCGTCCTAACAACACATTCTAGGCTCCTAATGCCTAATTTCTAGTTGAGAGTCAATCCTTAGATAGAGAATGAACCCACCCAACATTAGGTACAAGATCAAATTTTAGAGGATTGGACGAATTCAGGATTGGATTTCCAGGCCGAAATGTCTTTTAGAGATTACGTGGACCTTAGGATGAAGCACTGGCCTTATAGAGGTGGTAGACATCAACATCAGGAGTTACAGTGGAAGGTGGGTAAGTTGTCCATTTGTTACTTTGATGGTTCAAGGAAGACTACAACAAGAGCATGGGTTTAGAAGTTGGACACATACTTCCAACTCTACTTGATGTAGGAGGATGAGGCTATCAAGTATGCGACTTTACACTTAGATGGGATTGCTCATGAATGGTGGCATCATGGGATGTTTACCATGGGGCATGATGAAATATGCCCCTTAGTTTTTTCCCAATTTTTTCACCACAAATCTAGCACAAGCACTAATGATTCGTGTTAGCTCCCAAAAGATAATCATTTGGAAAGTAACCTTCACCAAGAATGTTCACCAAGGTCCTGTTGAAGGCGAGGTGATAGCATATGGTGATGGGATTGTTTGCAATAAATTGAACTAAATTACAAGCTGGAAATGAAAGAGCAGGCGGTGATCCGATCATGAAAATTCCACACGACTACTTATTCAGTGGGAGGAAATTATTATAATGAAAGAGAAAATCATTTGCTAACAGTAGGCATCCGCTTTTCAACAGGCATCCACTTAAGCAGTGGGGATTCTCTACTTATTCAGTGCGTGAAATAAGAAAGATACAATTGAAATGCCAAAGAGAATACAACATAGGAGAAATGCCACGAAGTGTTAAGCGACCCTTAATCAATGAATCAACGAATACCAAAGTAGTTGTTGCTCCATACATCACTATTGCAACCACATTGAACATTTATTTGTGCATCGAACAGGTCTATGGCTTCAATCATTACTTCCTGATTGAATTTTTGTGTAACCAAATTTGATCGGATCTTTTCCAAGACCCGCTTTGATACCATGTTAGTTTTAGATCAGACATGTAAGCAAACAAGAAATTCAACACCACATAGAATGAACACATTAGATACCTTGGGAAAACCCTCCTACTTGAGGGAGAAAAAACCTAGCAAAAATATATCTCATATATATATCAAATAGAAGTGCAGAATGCTGCATACAGAGACTGACCTTACACAAGGCTGAATAAATACAATGAATAATAGCATCACTCCTTGATGCAAAGATACAAGTAAAACTGATTTACTTCTAAGTGCGAACTCCTTCTTGAAGGAATGCCAATTGAATATGAGAATGACTTGATGATTTGATTGAATGGACTCCACCTTGTATAAATACAAAACAAGGTGACTCTTCACTTAGGTCGGCCTCCTTTTAAGAAATAAGAATATAAAATAATAATTGCAATATGTAGGCCGACCTGCCTTTAATTAAGGAGAAAATATCTCCTGAAGCTACCAAACACTAACAAGATGGAACCATTGCTCAACTCTCCAATATCCAGAAAGTAGTTACGTTCAAGGTGAGAGGTGTTTTATAGAGTAGCGAATCATAGCTTTGATTGACACAGGTGCCACACATAACTTCATTGATGAGAAGTTTGTGGCTAGAAGAGGTCTAAAGATAGAAGAGCACGATGGGTTTAAGGTGATGGTAGCTGATGGATATAAACTTGCTTGCACTCGAAAGGTTTCAAATCTGAAAATTCAATTAGGTGAATATGAACTGGTAGATGAATTCTATGTGGTCAACATAGGGGACACTGATATGGTTCTAGGGATGCATTGGATGAAGTCTCTTGTGGAGTTCTCATTCAACCTTTAGAAAATGGAAATGAAGTTTGAGGCCATTGGGAAGAAGATAGTACTTAAGAGGTCTATTAGATGTGGGGGCCTCGAGTTGTGTCCTTCAAAAGGATGGAGCGGCTAATTAGACATGAGTAGGTTGAGTGGGCAGCTGATTGTCTTGTCATGCCTGCGGTTGTAGATCAACGAAATAATAATTACCATCCGTACATCCAGGAGTTAGTATCGCAGCATAGTATGATATTTGGGAGCATTCCTCTTGGTGTGCCGCTAGATAGAGGGATAGAGCATATCATAGAGTTAGAGGAAGGTACTGAACCGGTGATGATAACCCCTTATCAACACCCGAAGAGATAGAAAGATGATAGAAAAAGCAATTAAAGAGTTATTAGAGATGGGGCATATAAGACCCAACAAAAGCCCTTTTGCTTCAGCAGTTGTGCTGGTAAAGAAAAAGGATGGGACAATGCGAATTTGCATTGATTATCGGGCATTGAACAAAAAGACTATTAAGAATAGGTATCCTATTTTGCGGATAGATGATTTGATCGGTGAGCTACATGGAGCTCGTTATTTCTCCAAGATAGATTTGAGGTCAGGGTACCATCAAATTCAGATGAGGAAATAGGACATAGAGAAGACGACTTTTAGGTGCCATTTTGGGCATTTTGAGTTCTTGGTGATGCTCTTTGGTTTGACAAATGCTCCTGCTACCTTTCAGAGTTGTATGAATCGGGTGTTTAGGAATTAGTTGAGGAAATTTGTCACAATATTTTTTGATGATATCCTGATCTTTAGCAAAATTTGGGAGGAACACTTGCAACATCTTGAGGAGGTTATGAGCATTTTGGAGAGTGAGTCTCTTTATGCGAAGGAGTCCAAATGTGACTTTGGTATGACTGAGATTTTGTACCTTGGTCACATCATCAGTGCAGAGGGGGTAAAAGTTGCTCCTGAGAAGATCAATGCCATAGTTGATTGGTCCCCACCAACGAATCTCACTCAACTCAAAGGGTTCTTTGGTTTGTGTGGTTTCTATAGGAAATTTGTGAAGGGATTTTCTCAGACTGCAGCTCCACTCACAATTTTAACTAAGAAGGGAGCTTTTGAATGGATAGACTCAGTGCAGAGATGTTTTGATCATTTCAAATAGGTGATGTCATCGTGTCCAGCATTAGCCATACCCAACTTCTCCAAATTGTTTGAGGTAGAGTGTGATGCATCAGGAGAAGGGCTAGGCGCTGTTTTGATGTAGGAGAAGCATCCTATTGCTTTTGAGAGCAGAAAACTGAGGGGTGTGGAGAAAATCTATTCTGTTCATGATAGGGAGATGTTGGCCATCATGCATGCCTTGGCCAAGTTTAGACCATACCTCGTTGGGGGTAAATTTATTATTAAAACTGACCATAACAGTATCAAGTATTTCATGAATTAGAAGGATCTCAATGACAGGCAACAAAAGTGGGTAAGCAGATTACAAGCATATGATTTTGACATTGTCTATGTCAAGGGGAAAAAGAATGTGGTTGCCGATGCACTTTCTAGGAGGCCTCACTTATGTTATTTGGTGGAGATTTCTGATGATTGGAGAGAGTTGATTATAGCAGAACATGTCAAAGATTCTTGGGCAGCAGGGATTGTAGAGGGCACAATTCATGATGATAGGTATATAGTGCTTAATGAGTTGATTATTTATAAAGATAGGATTTATTTGGTGCCTTCTTCTCAGCTTAAGGTGAAGATATTGAGGACATTTCTTGATGCACCTATGGCTGGTCACCCGCGGTTTTTCCAGATGTACAGGAAGATTCGAGAGAGATTCACTTGGAAAGGGATTAAAAATGAAGTCCTTAAGTATGTTAGGGAGTGGCCTACCTGCTAATAGAACAGGAACGAGCATACCTATCCAGCTGGTCTACTTCAGCCCTTACCCATTCCTAATCAGAAATGGGAGTGTATTTCCATGGACTTCATCACTGAATTACCCAAGTTACAGGGCAAGGACTGTATATATGTCATGGTTGACAGGTTGACCAAATTTGCCAATTTCTATGCTATATCAGCAACACATACTACAACATAGGTAGGATGATCTCTTCTTTAGAGAGATATTCAAATTGCATGGGATGCCTAGGAGTATAGTTAGTGATAGGGACAATAAGTTCCTCAGTCTCTTTTAGTAGGAGCTCTTCAAATTGAATGGGAGTGAGCTCACTCCTAGCACTAGCTACCCACCCGGAGAGGATGGACATACGAAGATAGTGAACAAATGGGTGGAGGGGTATCTCAGAAATTATGTGTCAGGACAACAAAGAGCTAGGATCAAATGGTTGCACATAGGTGAGTATTGTTACAATACTACCTCTCATGTGTCCATCGAGATGTCTCTGTTTATGGTATGGGTATGAGGCACCCAACTTCTTGGATTTGTTCTTTGGTGATAACAGAGTGCCTAAGGCAAGAGACTTATTGCAGGAAAGTCAAGATGTGATAAAATCGTTGAAGGAAAATTTGCAACAGGCACAAAATCAACAGAAGCTTGATGTAGATCAACACCGTATAGAGCGTAGTTTTGAAGTTGGGGACATGGTGTATTTGAGGCTTCAATCTTATAGACAATCTTTTCTCAAGAGGAGCGGTGTTGAGAAGTTAAAGCCTAGGTTTTATGGACCTTTTAGGGTGACCAGGAGAGTTGCGGAGGTTGCCTATGCGCTAGAGTTGCCAGTTGACAATAGAGTCCATAATGTTTTTCATGTATCGAGGCTCAAGAAGGCAATAGGTCACAATGTGGTTCCTTCGTCTGAGTTGCCACCCTTGGACGAAGAGGGTAAGTGCATTTTGGTTCCTAAGGCCATCATAGATTCCAGAGAGCGGAGTCTTCGGAGAAGAGTAATTAGGGAATACTTGATCAAATGGAGGAACTTACTAGTAGAAGATGCGACATGGAAAAATGAGCAGATTTTGTAGCATCCGGAGTTGAGATTGCTTGAGGGAAAGCAATCTATGGAAAGGAAGACTATAATGCCCCCTCACTAGCTTTTCTCAACATTTGTCAGGGTTAGCCCATTCAGTCATCCCTGTAGGCTAACAGGGTGTGGTTAGGGAACCTTGGTGACCATTTATCTGGTTTGGTGAGGTTGGCATTAATATTTCAATGTTATTATGGTCCTATGTAATTATTTAAAATAACTTTATGTTATTAAAGTTAAATTAAATAATTTGACTTATGTTATTTTAATAAAGTTACTTCTTGAAGGGGACCATGGGAGACATAAGTGAAAATTAAATTATAAAGGGTTATAACTTAAAGTGCAATGCCTAGGGAGACATAAGGGGGGCAAATAATTTAAATTTCAATCTTTTAAAACCCTAAAAGGAGGTATTAGGGTTTGGAGTGGCTTTATAGGAGCTTTTGAACTCATTCTTTCATTATGCTGGATGAATATTTGATATTTCTCAGGTTCTTGGAGGAGACTATTCTTCTCAGGGTTTGTGGGGACGAAATCCCTCACAGGCATCATCTTCGACGTTGGTGAGAGATCCAATCTTGGGGATTCTATGGTGGTTTCACACGGGAATCATAGTTGGGCTTACATGAAGAGTTTGTACTTCCATATTTGTTGAATGCATTGCGTATTAGATTTGTGGAGAACGAATTAAGGGGTTTTGGGAAAGTTTGCTGCTGTTATTTCATCCTCATTGTTGGGCCGTACCATTGCTTATGCTGGCCGCACCAGTTCAAGGAGCGATGTGAGGGTTTACATGTTGATCACCTAAGGTTTGGAACATTTATTTGGGGGTTTGGTGGCGCCTAGGGCTAAGGAGCACTCAACCACTTCGAGGATAGCAAAGACATCAATTTGTGAAGGTCGAATGCATCATTTCATAGCTTCCAGATGCAAGTTTCTGCTTCAACACATTGTCAAAGTGGCTAACTTTTTTTGGGTATGTTGGATTTAGTTATTAGATGATATTTTATGAATTGGGTAGTCGTCATATTCGAGAAATCCTCAATATTTTGGTTTTAATAGAAATATGGAATTTTTAGGCAGTGGTATTGTTGAATATAAGTGAAATTTCTGAGTTTTTCTTTGCTGCAAGTTTTATTATTTCTGCACTTAATTTTCTGTTCAAAGCAATTATAAATAGTGTCAAAACACAAGTAAAACAATCAGCAAGAATCAAAATTAGAATAGGTGGAACAAGGTTGACTATTATAGCAAACAACTAATGTTTGAGCTTCTGTAGGACATAGACCATTTCTAGTGCGTCTTACTGTAGTTCATGTTTTCCTTTGAAAATAACTGGTTGGCGAAGAACACTAAATGATCCAATCCTTGGGGCCCCACTTGTGGCAATGTTGCTCCAATTGCATAGTTTGATGCATCGACATGTATGTGGAACTCCTTACTCCAGTTCGGGTATGCAAGGATTGGTGAACTTATTAATTGTACTTTTAGTTCATTGAAGGTCTTCTCCTGGACTTTTGTCCATGCGAACAGTTGGCCCTTCCTTGTGAGTACATTGGGCGAGTAGGATATCTGGTAAAGCTTTTTGATAAATCTTCTATAATACCAACATGACCCAAGAATGACTTTACTTTAGTAATGTTTTGAGGTGCTTTCATTTGTCCGATCGCTCACATTTTGTTTGGGTCGGTCTTCAGTTCGGCTTTGCAAACTATGTGTACGAGCAATTTGCTTTGAGGTACAATGAAATGCCACTTTGAATTAAACGCCAATCTTCTTGCTTTGCACCATTCAATACATTCTTAGAGAGCTTTTAGATGTGTGTCTTGGTCATTATAGATCGACCAATCGTCCAGGAATACCTTAAAGTTTCCCACTGACATTTTGTCAAATATGTGTAGAATGATCCTTTAAAAAGTTGTTGCAGCATTTTACAGACGGAATAACATTCGATTGTATGCATACACTTTGTCCACGGCCACGAACATAGTTTTGAATTTGTCGTCCGCAGTTCTGCTTATTTGGTTATATCTAGAGAATCCATCCATGAATGAATAAATTTCATGATGAGCCACCTCTTCTAATATCGAATCAGTGAATGGAATTGGGAATGGGTCTTTTATGGTAACCGCATTCCAACTTTTAATGTCCACACATCCGAATTTGTTCAGATTCTTTCTTCAAGAATATGACTATTGGGGAGACCCAATCACTGACTTCGACCTTAAAGATTCTTTTGGCTTCCAACATCTTTGCTATTTCCTCTTGTACCTTTGTAGCATAATTCTTGTTGATTCAGTAGGGACGCTTTTGTACGGGTTTTGCTCTCAGTATGGAAGGGATTCTATGTACACATAGTTTTGAAGGTATCCCTTTCAAGTCTTTGTATATCCATATGAAGGTGTCTTTGTATTATGTGAAAATCTTGAATGTTGTCGCCTTGAACATGGGATTTCAATCATCTCCGACTAGGATCGTTTGTGGACTATTCTCCTCTCCTAAGTTCACCTTCTTTCTCGGTTCTTCGCATTTGATCACTTTGTTTTGTTCAAAACTATGAGCTGACGTGTCATCCACCCTAGCCACTCTCTTGTATTCTTCATACTGTAGAGGAAATATTTGACTTCTTGTGGCTTTGTCCTCTTCTTCTCCTTCAATCTTCTCACCTTGTAACATATTACAATCATGCTGGAACACTTCTTAGTCTTCCATTTGCCAAAGAAAAAGTTCATTGAGTGAGCTTGTTTCGTCCTCCGAACAGTGCTAGAGGTTAAGGACTCCTTTGTTGTTCGGTTCCCTAAAGCTTCTTCTTTTGTTCCTAATTTTGCTTCTTATGAGTTTGAATTGGATGATGCCATCTCTTTGCTCACTACTGGATTTCTCAAGTCAATCATGTACTTCCTCCCATTGCTTTCTATGGAGAGTGTATTTCGTTTCCAGTTATGGTTTGCCTTGGCTACAATCAACCATCCCGTCTCGAGTAATGCATCGTACACCTTCGTTTGCAATGAAATGACCATGAAGTTCTATAAGAATGGTTGGGTCCCGGTTGTCACCTTTTGCACTATCAACGTTCTTAATGGTTTGATGCCATTCTGGATTGCGCCAACTGATTGGAATGTCGGTGGTCAAAGGGTTGGCTTTTCCAAGCACTTCCATGTTTCTTCGGGTAGTACGTTCACTCTCGATCCTCTATTGATGATAGTATTTCTTAAGTTCTTCCCCCTAATCATTTGGATGACAACCAACTTCTTGATGTTGACCATTAATAGCATTGGGTCGATGACTTGTTCGCCCTTGGGTGGTGGCTCTACTATCATGCCTTCTCTATGACCTTCCTATTGCCGAGTTTGATCATCACTTACCATGTTTGTGATTGCCACTCTTAGTTTTGGCATGGTTTAGAGAAGGTTTGTCACCTTGATTAGTATCGTTGTCTGTAGCACTTGTTGTACGATGTTCCTTTCTGACTCCAACCACAATGAGGTACTTGTAGTTTCGGTGGAGGTTCCTCGTTCTTTCACCATTATTTGTTCTACTTATGCTTTGGCTTCTTTGAGTCGTTCCTTTTTCGTATGAGGGTCAGCAACCCGATATATAAATAAATATATATACATTTTTATGTAAAGTCATCAAGCAATAATAATATTATATTATTAATATCGACAAATAATAGGTAGCGAGTGTATATATATACATGTATATACTCGTATATACCTTAGTGTACTTACTATATAAATGTGTATACATACCCACTCAACCTATTCACTTATGTCCATTCACATTATCCTCACAATGATCATAGTACAGTAAGCCAGACAAACATATAAACATCACTCACTAAGCACAAAGAAGTAAACAAGACTCCTAAAGCCTATGGATGACTTATCAAGACCAACTTAATTGACTTGGTTCCTCCAAACCTATAATAACGTGTGTTTATGCTCAAGTGGTTCTCGTTACTGTTTACCCGACCAAGCTCCTCTCTCAAGTGATATTTCTCCTCTGCTTGGAGGAATGTTTCGCATACCTGCATTTAATGACACGGCAACGGAAGCCATTTGTTCACAACAAAGCAGTATACATGAAACATCTCAAAACTTAGAATAAACATTATTCAACAACTTGCATGCAACATTCATCTAGGATTACATCAATAGAAGTAACAATCAAATGAGACAATCATTAAATGGAACACACTCATATTGATAACAACATGTTTTATTCCTCACATTGATTCAACCATTACAATCAATTGCCCTATGCAATAGTAGCTATACAATTGGGGTGTAACATCAATGCATCCCATGTATTCTTATGAGCTGCTTCCAATTTGGTGTACCAGTCTTTGGCTTTCCCTCTGAGAGTTGTTGGAAATGCTCTCAACCAATATGGTTTGTCATCTTGTTTGTTCCCTACCTAGATTATCTCACATTGTTTTCAATGGCTTACAGGGTCCTCTGACCTGTTTCTCGTGAACTTTGGAAGTTTTTGCCATTGAACATTCAGACTTGCTAGGGGAGTCACCATCTTGCCTCCTTGTTGCACCCTTTGTAACGGTAACCTATTTGGAGAGTTTTGATTCATATGTTTTGGTGCTTTCCTTGCACTCTCCGACTTGTCGAAATCCTTCACTCATCCCTCTTCAGCGCTTGTCA
Organism: Sequoia sempervirens; assembly: GCA_007258455.2. Taxonomy (NCBI): domain Eukaryota; kingdom Viridiplantae; phylum Streptophyta; class Pinopsida; order Cupressales; family Cupressaceae; genus Sequoia; species Sequoia sempervirens. The sequence continues at coordinate 20,479,211 of VDFB02000019.1, forward strand.
CCCTCGAGTTGCCTTCGAGTTCCTTTTAGTGCTCCCTTTGTCTTGGTGTTATCGGCTCCAATCTTCCAATGTTTGATTCTTCCGTTAGTGTCAAGTCTTCAATCTGGCGTATGGTCTCTGTTAGACCATTGGTAGGTTCTTTTTGGCGTTGCTAGACCATTGGAAGGTTCTTTTTGGCCTTCCCCTTTGGCCGATTTTATTGGTATGAACTATTCTTGGATTGTTGTGCTGGCAGTTTCTTTCTTGCCTTTCCTCTCGCCCGATGGTGAATCTTCTTTGTCATTTAGTGATGACCTTTCTTTGTTCGAGGGTGATGGTGGTTCTCTAGTAAGGTTTTGTTCTTCACTTTTCCCTTTGTTCGACATTGATAGTACAGATAATTCTCTGACTTGGTCACTTGGTCAGTGAGGTTAGTGTATGTCTTGTTGGGAAGTGGTAAGTGTTGGGCTATTTCTACCCACTCTCCCTTCGTACGTTCTCTTGTTGTGAATGTTCTCTTTCTCTCCTGACTACAACTTTTGCTTATGCTTCAACTTCTGCTCTTGGGTGGGCTCGAGCTTTCCCTTAGAAACCATTCGCCTTCTTGAACTTCACCTCTCAGTGTTCATTGCTATTCTCTTTGTTCTTTTATTCTTAAAGATATGATTTTTTGGTTGATTGATTCGTGACTGCTTTGTATCAATTTCCCTTTTTTATTCAAGGTTAAGGGCATTAATTATTTGAGGTAAGTCGACGGTTGGTATCACATTCTTCTTCTTCCCTTTTGTTCCATTCTTCAGACCGTTGTAGTATATGTTGCCTATGTTGTTCCTGGTCTCTCTTAGCTTGAAGATCTTGCAGGATGATGAAAGGACGTGCAATAAGTTTGTTGTAGTAACCTACCCTTAATTAGTTTTTTCAAAAACTTCACTCGTTAGCGTTAGCCAAATGCAATAGTAAACATTGAATAAAAAACCCTCCACTTTTTGATCGCCCAGTTCCCGATGTGGGCAAGGTGAGAGCATATGGTGAAAGGGGGTCTTGCATTACATGAAATTGAGCTAATTGGGAATAAACATCTTCCACTTTCTGATCACCCAAATCCCGACATGGGCAAGGTGAGAGCATACGGTGGTTGGCTTACAATATTGAAATCCGTTATGCTACCACTTATTCTGTGGGGTCAATAATCATAATCAAGTGCGTGAAAGTAATATTTGCTTATTCAGCGGGAAGTACAAGAAAGGAAACAACACTTGGCAGCAAGCCTACCAACCTTCCGCTTGTACAGTGGGCATAAAAAGAAAGCAAATGAAAAACTCAATCACTTATTCAGCGGGAGTAACAAGTAACATAAAGTAAAGCTCGACCACTTATTTAGTGGGAGCAAGTAGCAACTACTTGTTCAGTGGGGTGAGTATCAAATGCAAATACTGTTGATGTTTATGGCAGCGTCGTGGTCTTCTTCTAGCAATCTTCTTGATGACAAGATACTAAATTAAATAATAGCTAAGGCTATTTAGTTTATATTCAAGAGATACATCATTAATAATAAATGATGATTAATTATTGAAGATGGCCGACCTTCCTTGTAAGCAATATTATTTGTAATTTCCTTGGTGGCCGACCTAGCTTTTATTTGTAATTATATTTTGGTGGCTGACCTTCTCCTTGAAGAGGTGCGACCTCTCTTGCACAATGTATATATAGAAGCTTATTCCTCCTCATTCAAGAACAAGCAAGTTCAAAGTCTCTTCTCTTCTCTCAAGTGCGAATTACCAAGAGTAGATTGTGAAGTCATCAAGCGCAGATTGTGAAGTCATCAAGCGCAGATTGTGAACTCTTCAAGAGCAGATTTGTGTTGCAAGGAAGTGCAGATTATTTATCTATCATTGCATCTTGTGAAGGTGCTGATTATTGGCCTTGAGATTGGCCTCATTGTAAAGAGACTTGTTGCCATTACATATATATAAGAGATATATATTTGTTGTTGGGTTTTTCTCCCTCAAGAGGAGGGTTTTCCCAGGGTATCTATTGCGTTATTGTGTCTGATTTTGTATTAAATTTCTGTGTCATTAATTTGATCATAAAACTAACATGGTATCAGAGCGGGTTTGAAGAAGATCGTGATCAGATTTATTATTATAGCGATACTCTTTTGTCTTTCTCATTTTGTCTATATCTATCTCTTCGTCAAGATGGTGAACGGTCTTAAGATTGAGGATAGACTCGAAGGAGCATCAAACTTCACTTCATGGAGATTCAAAATTATGTTCACTTTGGAGGAAAACGAATTGGTTGAGTTCATGGAGACCAAAGTTCCCAAACCTACGGATGAGGAAGAGAAAGTTCAATGGAAGAAGAAAGATATCAAGGCAAAGAAGATGTTAGTTGATTCCGTGAACGATCATATCGTTCCTATTGTCTCCAAGTTGAAGACGGCAAGAGACATGTTCAAAACCTTCGAGGAGATGTACGAAATCAACAACACAAGCCGAGCACTTGCACTGAAGCAACAACTCCATCATGTGAAGGTGGCGGAAGGAGAATTTGTCATCGCTTACTTCATGAAGATTTCTGAATTGAAAGATCAACTCTCTACCATTGGTCATATTGTTGATGTCAAGGACTTGACCATGTTGGCTCTTAATGGTCTTCCTTCATCTTGGGAGTCTTACATTCAAGGAATCAGTGCAAGATCGAAACTTCCCAAGTTTGACCATTTGAGGGTAGATTTTATTCAAGAAGAGTCTAGGTTGGCTGCGAGAGGTATTGGTCGAAGCTCTACAAATGAAGACATTCATGTTCTTTCTGCTCAATCCTCGAAGAAGAAAGAGAAAGGTGGAACGAAAGGATATTTCAAGAGGAATAGAGATAAAAGAGCTGATGGTGGTCCCGCATTTAAGAAGAAGTGGGACCTCTCCAAAGTCCAGTGTTTTCGTTGTGACATGTTTGGTCACTATGCAAAGGATTGCTCCACTAGGCCTAATCAACATGCTTCATTTGCAGATGTGGATGAGATCTCTCCTCAAAAGGATTCTAGGGAATTTCTATTCTAAGTCATGGGCCTGTGTTCAAGCCGTGAAGGTTGTGTGCTGATTTGAGTGCAAGAGCAGCGTATCTAACTATGTCTAGTATTTGCATCCATCAGAATATTTAAAGATATAAGTATTCTTTGTTTGCTGAGTTATATCATTTAGTTGGATCTTGTAATTAGTAAAGAGAGATATTGGTTTCTCTTGAATTGTGTTCACTAGCTTAAGATCCTTTGAAGATTTCATTTATTGCAAGTTATTTCATGTTGGTTGTGAAGATTTCTGAGTGTGACTATTGCAATTTCGATGATGATTAGTTGGTCACATCGATATCATTCTGTAATGCATGAACTGTGATAGAGCCTTGAACTCTTGGAGAGAGTTGGTTCTACATGCTAATTGCATAATGCATTCAAGAAATCTGTAGTTGTGCAGATTATTTTTTGTTGTGCTGAGTTTGGCACTCTCGAGAGGAGTAAAAGATGGAAGAAAGAGTTATATCTGAATTCAATTAAAGATAAGTTCTTTATCCCTTCATTCTAATCATTTGATATTTGCTCATAATTCACTTATAGGTTGATTTCTTTATTTATTGTTCATAAACTCTTATGTGTTCATGCTATATCTTGAGATAGTAAACCTTGTATGATTCTAGCCTAGATATTTCTTTGGATAGTTATAAACTGCTAGTAATCTCTCTCTAAAATGCTTTCAGGACAGTTCTAGGAGCAAGAAGGTGATGAGAGATTGCTTAGTGATGAAAAACTTGAGGCATCTTGTGAGGAAGTCATGCCGACCAAAGAAATGATCAAGCGTGAAGTCACAACTTGCAGCCATGAGACTGAGTTGGTGGCTAGAGGGAGTTCACTTCTAGAAGTCTTCTTTGCAATCTTTGAAGCAGGGATCAAGAGGGAGTTTTGTGACTCACTGAGAAGAAGTGAAGGTTGTAGTGTTGCAAAGCCAAGTGTGAAATCCTTGAAAGACCTCTTCAGCTGCTGAGATCAAAATTGCACAGGACAATCATCTGGATTTGATATTTGTAGCTCCGCAAACCTATTTAGGATAGAGTGATCTGCAATGAGGTCGAGGAGGTCTACTCTGAACTCTCTACAATACTAGAGGTGTGCATTGGAAAACATTTAAGGCAATCTTGGACGAAGAGGTCAGAAGGTTGTTGCAAGTACTTGAAGATTCAGAGGGAGCCTACTGAACCTAAAGAAGATGGAAGTATACTATTGAGATTTGGTATGATGGATTGCAAATCCATGTCTACGCCTATGGAGACCAACCTAAATAAGTTGAAGGAGGTTGCAGCTAGTTCAGACTTGGTGGATCCCTTGATGTATAGGCAGTTGATTGGATCCTTGATGTATCTAGTCAATACTAGGCCAGATATCTGCTATGGAGTGAGTGCACTTAGTCAGTTCATGTGTGAATCGAAGCAGATGCATCTTGTTGCAACAAAACATATCCTAAGATACTTGCGTGGCACAGTTGGATATGGATTGAGATATTCTTCAGATGTGGATCTGGAGTTGCATGGCTATATTGATTCTGATTGGGCAGGGTGTGTCATTGATCGGAAGAGCACCTCTGGATGTTGCTTCAGTTTCGGATCTGCTATGATTTTTTGGTGCAGTAGGAAGCAGTCATTTGTAGCATTGAGTACAGCAAAGGCAAAGTATATTGCAACTTGTGTGGTAGGTCGGGAAGCAATGTGACTTCGTAAGCTCCTTGTAGGATTGTTTGGACAATCGATGGAGCCTACTATCATTCATTGTGATAACCAGAGTTGTGTAAAGCTTTCTATCAGTCTTGTGTTTCATGACAGAACCAAGCATGTTGAGATCAAATACCATTATATCAGAGATATGGTATTAAGGAAAGCTATACAGTTGAGGTATATCAACACTGATGAGCAGACGACAAACATTCTCATGAAGCATCTCTCAAGGATAAAGTTTGTGTACTTTCAAGATAAGCTTGGTATGGTGGAGAATACAACCCTCACTGAGAAGGAGTCTCAGTATCAGTCATCCTCTTTAATGAGTTCTTCTCTGTGAGAGAAGTTCGAGATGAAATCCCTTGTTAATGAGTTCTTCTCTGTGAGAGAAGTTCGAGGTGAAACCCCTTGTTAATACATTCTTCTCTACAAAAAGAAGTTTGAGGTGAAAGCCCTTGTTTCCACCCTCTAGGAGGGCCATGGTGGATGTCATGTGTGTGACTCCATGACAGGATCACGTGTGAGAGTCTGTGATGATTTTTTGTACTTGTGTTTCACCCATTTGGAGAGCCATGGTGAAAGTCATGTTGAGGTGACAACATCACGCAAGTGATGAACACTTGTACATACCATACATGGTTGTAGCCATTATGGTTGATATCACGATGAGGTGATATCATTCTTTTCCACATATGGTTGTAGCCATTGTGGTAGATATCATGATGAGGTGATCTCTGATATCACGATGAGGTGATATCTTTCCTTTCCACATATGGTTGTAGCCATTGTGATAGACATCACGATGAGGTGATATGTCTTGTGCAGCTGGAAGAATCCTCCCTAGCTGAGAGGGAGTGTTGATGTTTATGGCAGCGTCGTGGTCTTCTTCCAACAATCTTCTTGATGACAAGATACTAAATTAAATAATAGCTAAGGCTATTTAATTTATATTCAAGAGATATGTCATTAATAATAAATGATGAGTAATTATTGAAGATGGCCAACCTTCCTTGTAATCAATATTATTTGTAATTTCCTTGGTGGCCGACCTAGCTTTTATTTGTAGTTATATTTTTTGTGGCCGACCTTCTCCTTCAAGAGGTGCGACCTCTCTTGCACAATGTATATATAGAAGCTCATTCCTCCTTGTTCAAGAACAAGCAAGTTCGAAGTCTCTTCTCTTCTGTCAATTGCGAATTTCCAAGAGTAGATTGCGAATTCATCAAGTGCAGATTGTGAAGTCATCAATAGCAGATTGTGAACTCTTCAAGAGCAGATTTGAGTTGCAAGGAAGTGCAGATTATTTATCTATCATTGCATCTTGTGAAGGTGTTGATTATTGGCCTTGAGATTGGCCTCATTGTAAAGAAACTTGTTGCCATTACATATATATAAGAGATATATATTTGTTGCTGGGTTTTTCTCCCTCAAGAGGAGGGTTTTCCCAGGGTATCTGTTGCGTTATTGTTTCTGATTTTGAATTAAATTTCTGTGTCATTAATCTGATCATAAAACTAACAAATACAAGAGGCTTCACCAACGGTACCACCGATGGTGTTACAATGAGCTCAACATAATCATATCAGACTGTTATATATCGCTGTTATGAGAGGTGAAAGACTGAAACATGAAGTAAACACCCTCCAAAGATGCTACAATGAAGAATGAGAACACCCTCTTCATACTAGAACAAGTATACCTCAAGATAGGGCCATAGAAGGTCGTGTAAGCTGCTGCAACAGGTTTGATACACTTGGACAGCGGTCTGATATGCACAAACAACAGGTCTGAAACCCCAACCAACAACCTTCAAATGAGTATAGATACTCGGTAGAAACTCACCAAATCACTTGCAAAGGATCAAGCAAGCCTAGGTGTCCAAGGTGAGCTATCAAGCAACCCAAAACAAATCTGAACAGCAGCAAGAAACTCGAAAACACCACCCAGCAATGATGTACGACCTCCCTAGATGGGCGACCAGAAAGTAGAAATCCAACTCCACCTAAAAAAATCTGCGTTTTGGTGGAAGGTGGCACTCAAGGATGAGGAAGCTGATTACATAATATCCACAAAAAGTTATGGAGACCTACACTTTGCAAGTGCAAACATGTGGGTATGGCCTAGGGTAGAGAATGATAACCAGCAAACTGAAAACTCCTCTAATCCACTCCAAAAAAGCTTCCAAATTGCTGCAAGAAGAGTTAACACACCAAAACATAGCTAGAAGACATCAAAATAATCCATAAACGAAGGCAAACCAAAAATCTTTCACAAATAACTCTAATAGTGAGTCCTGTAGTGAAGCCACTCCATTGTCCAGCGAGGGAGTATCTCTCAACTCCGAAACTAGAGCAACGTTGAAGGTTTTCGTCTCCAAAGCCCTTGAGGGGATTCAATCCTCACTCCATCAACATTTCGTTATCATGAATCAACATAGTGAAAATGAGAGCAAGAGGGTATAACACTTTGAGACCCAAAAATTTGAAAACATTCCCCCCCCAAAAGGGGATGCCCAACTTGAAGAAGAATATTAAATTAAATTCTATTTCTTTTTCCGTCTCATCTAGGCGTCCGACTTGAGCAAGCACATGAACACCTTTCAAAACAATCTTTAGTTGTTACTCCTAGGCGTGGGGATCCATAAAGATTACTTTTTAAAACTTTATAACTTGAATAACTTAAATTGCCATTCTTGCCATTTTCGAACTGCAAGATTGGTGGAGCCATTGAGTTGCCAAAACTGACAGAATCCAAAAAATTGAATCTGCCACCGCTGCCAAAAATAGAAGACCTGCACTGAATTGTTGCCTGATTCACTACCAAAAATAACACTCACTAAAAATAGCATACTGCTAAAAATAGTAAGTATGCCCAAACTTGAAATAAGCACATTCTGAGATGCAACTGTGACTTACTAAAAATAAACACTGCTAAAAATAGTAGTGACTGTCCACCATTGATCTCATAAAACCCATAATGACCCAAAAACCCCTCTCGCAAACTCCTGTAAGAACCTCTTGAAAAGCATATGAGAAACCTCCAAGAAACTTGGAAACCCTATAATTACCTCTTAGTAGCTTACAAGACTCCAGATATAGGTTAACACCCATTGAAAGCAAAGGGCTAAAAAGGGGACATCACATCTTGGAAGTTTGTTGAGAGGACGAGCAACTTTTGTTTTTACTATTAGATTGTCCCAGATGGTGGCATGAGGGATCTCTCTCCTGAGAGCTACCCTTCGTAGGTGTTCGTTTAATGAGATGTCCCACAGGTTTACCAAGTCTTGTGTCAACTTGTCTTACCTTTCATCGTTTTCTTGCATAGGTTCTTCGATTGGCTGCCCCATTACATTGCCATGATTCCCGCCCATGAGTTATGTTTTGCCACGCTTCATATCGACAACAACGCCAAATGTTTACTTGGTAATTCTACTTGAATGATTAACAGAGAGTAATTGGAAATATATTGAGTATTTTGTCGTTGATGTCAAGGTGCTTGCTTGCTTGAGCTACTTGGTTGGTTGGTTGCTTAAGTTGGTTGCTTGTTTGCTTAAGCTTCTTGCTTGTCTACTTCAGCTATCTGTTTGCTTGCTTGGTTAATGTTAGCATACTGCCAAATCAGCTATGCCAAGCCAAATTTCCATATTAGCATGATGAGTCAGTGTTTGAAAAGTCTTGCCAAATCGACTTGTTTAAGAGGCACAATTTTTTTCGGAGGCTGTTGGAGTTTTTAATTTCAATATGTTCCAAACCATGGCTATTAATTTCAAGCCTGTTTGCATTTGAGTGGGGGTTCTTATCTGGTCGACTTAAAATGTAACACCTTCATTATGTGAAGCGGCTCTAGTTGTGGATGGTTTTATTCTTCCCTCTCCATTTTTAGCATTGTGCTCCATCATCCTCTACAGGGCGACCTTATTTGAAAACAAATGTATTTTATTCCATCCTAAATTTCTTCTTTGATGGCTTGCTTTATGGTCAGTTTCAATTTTTAATTGCATCTCCTCAATTCATGAATGCGGCTTAGTAAAGGCTTATCAATTATATTGTTTGATTTATTCTTGACATCAGTTTAGATTGTATATGTGAATTGGTTGAATCGTAACATCTGAGCCTTGAATGCTGATGGCTCTTCTTGCAGGGACGTTTTTTGCTTTTACGGTTTTATGCAATGTTGGAGTCTTCTAATGCCTCTTATCATTATGGACTCTACTCTTTTACAGTATTGAAAACGTGAGAGTTTATTCAAATAGTCATGAGGACGAGAGTCTTTGCATGAAAAGTTTTTGCTGCTAAATTGACCTGTGAGAATGTGTTCGATGGTGTAAGGATATGGTCTTCACACGACTACAGGGTCGTGAGAATTTTAATGTATAGTTGTTCGTGTGTATGAAGACGTGTGTCGTTTTATTTCATTGTGTGATGATGCTCCTAACGGCTTTTATAGAGAATCATTGCAGTCTCGATGGGATGCAGTATCGGATTTTGTAGCTGTATAATTTGAAGTCAACTGTCTTTATTTTGAGTCCTATTTTTGAGTGAAGTGTGCGGAGTGAGTTGAGGTGTTTAAATGTTTTCTTGGACACGTTTAGGGTGGTTGTTGCATTAGCAAATGTAGACTCCTTTTTGCCTTTTCACTTTCTTGTATCCATTTTTTGATGGGAGATATGAATGTGTTGGGATGCTGAGATTTATGTTGATATTCTGTGGATGTTGTGTAGAATGAACTGCCATGAGCATATAGTCTATTGCCATCATTCTTCACACGGGATATGGAGTTTTGTTACAACAATATTTTGTGGCCTGTACGGAACATTATATGATATACTCATTTTTAACTTGGTGCGTTGGCTGTGATAAAGAGAGAGCTTAGTCTTTGTTGTGGACAATGTGAATGTTCAATGCTATCGCTTCTCATTCTTGTGCGACATGGTGTAATAGCTGGATTGTGTGTTAGTCTGAGATATATTGAGGTAGTGAAAGGAGTTTCGAAAAATAGTGAAGATATATATTGATATGCTTACAGTTAGGTTGAGTGGTATGGTGCAGTAAAATAATTCATGTCCTTGTTATTGAATTAGATTTTTTAGAAATATATGGCGTAGTGATCTTCACTTTTTCAGTCTTGTGTGGGTGCTCACAAAAAGGGTGTTGAGACTATCGTGCTGCATTGTTTTGTTCTTGTGAAACTAGTGTGAAGCTTATACATAGGCTGTGATGATCATGTTACTCATATAACTTTCAAGGTGTTATTGTTCTGAGTATGGCACGGGTGTGTTAAGGTGCATGTTTTTTGTGTGGTGGTAGATTTGACTTTACTTTCAGTGAAGTGCAGATCATATTATGGTTTTGTAATCAGAATTGTGAAGTTTGCATGAGTTGGTGCTCACACTGGAGTTGAACCTCAGTTGTTTCGGAGTTGGTGCTTCGAGAGAGTTGGTGCCCACTTGTGTAAACTGGGTTGGTGCCCTTTGAAGATAATAAAAGCAATATTTTGCTGTGGTTTTTTACCCGAAAGGGTTTTCCATGTAATCTCAGTGTTTATCTTGTTCATGAATGTTCCTACTGTTTTGATTTTTGATTCATATGGTTTTAAGTTTTAAAATACTCATAACAATGCACAAAAGATATCTCTTGTATTCATTCATTCATCAAATATGTAAAAGTTACTGTATACTTATCCATGCGGTCCCCGACTATGATTACAATGAGGAAATATATAGCAAGTCGATGTTGGTTGAGAACACCAACCATCAGTAAGTATGAACTGACAACGAATGGTCGGGGAGTAATTACAAAACAACTTATCTATTTATTTGTTTACTTATTGACAACTACAAAGATGACTACATGGAAACAAAGTGAGCCTAAGCCAATAGGGGGATCGCAATTTCAGGAAATAAAGTGAGATCTAGGCTCAAAGAATTAGAAACTTGAGAAATTGTACATATTGAGAGTTTGTTCTCCTATAGGAAGAACGTCCATGATGGCAGAGATAAAGCTTTAGAGAAAAACTAATGCAATGTTCCCCATAGGGTGTTAGCTCAAATCTCAATATTTTTTTTGCAATCAACTGAATCTCACTCTTTTTGGTCACTTGGGTCCCATAATGGGGCAAGGTGAATATGGAATAAGAACGAGGACAAAGGAAAATGAATTCAAAAGTGTTGGTGGCAAGCCAGCCAACTTACAATTTAAAACAATCATAGAATCGCTCTAGCCATACTAATTGATAGTGAATGCAAATGAAGTTGCATCAATGCCAAAATGGTGGATTAACTCACCTGATTCTGATTCATGTTGTATAGGGTGGAGAATGATAGAAAATAAATGGGATCCAATAGAAGTACCATCCAAGGATCAATTACAATGAAAATACTTGGAAATGAAAGAATAGGACATAATACCTTCCGGATTATTACAATGATGAATGATTTTCTGTTACAATCTTATTTGGACCAAACTCAAATACATTTTTCCAAAATTTTGAATATGGGCATTTTGTCAACCATTTAAGTGATATTCTAAAATTCCATAAAATGATTAATACCTTATGCATATAGAGCTGGCAAAAACTAGAGTTGATTGAGGCCGAAATAGTTGTGGGAAAGGATGGAAAAAGGTCTGAAATGAAATTAATTATTGTAGCAGCTGGTGAAATAAATCATATCATGCCTGGAAATCAAAACATTCCGCAGTAAACAACTCATGCCATGATTGGGAATGATGTCCCTGATGAAAGAAAATTTAAGGCATCTGATATCAGGCCATAAAGACAATATTTTCAACTCCCTGAGGTCTCCAATCTACAATAATATAATAATGTCAACAGCCCAAACTAGATCAGCAATTAAAGTACAACCTATAATTGAAGTTTAACCAAAATATTATTAACCACCAACAAAAATATAAATATTTACTGTTTCAAACTCAAAACTTTTATACCAAAATTTGAAAACAATAACTGGAAATCTCACACTCAATACTACTACATTGAAAACGATACCAATTAAAGATCACTGTCAATCCCATGATGAGATTGCTCATAAAACTAGGAGGGTTTTTGGTTCTCAAAACTTTCAAATTTTCGAAGGATTTCCGTCTTTGGGAAATGGAGAAGATGAATGTGTGTTCATTATTGAGAAATGAAGTAACTCCAAAAAGAAGATTCTTTTTCAAAAACTCTTCTCATTTTATAATTTTTTCAAAGCTATTTGAAGAAAAAACATTTTTTGCTTTTTCATTGCTTTTTAAAAAAACACTTTTTTCCTTAATAAAATAACATAGTGCCCTTATGACCACTTTTCAACACTTTTAGTCCCACAACAATTTATCTGCACACTTTAAACACCTTTTTAAATAAAAAATGTTATTTAATTTTACTTTTTTGACAACTTTGATATTTAATTAATTTCCTCTTCTAAACCATCTTAAGGTATTACATAAAATATTAAAATAGGCCAATTAAACTTTCTTGATAATTCCACCAATTCCTTAAGTGCATAGGACTTTAGTCCATGGAAAGCTGGCACTATCTAAGGATGATGGAACTCTCCAAGAAGTTTGGAGTGCTCTCAAAATATTGGATTCACACAAAAAGTACTGTTGTGCATGTCTAGGGTTCAAGAACTCAGTTTTGTTGTTAGAATTTCCTTTTGAGAAAGCAAGTGTTCTCCAAGAAAGTTGGAGTTTCCAAGAATGTTGGAGTGCACCAGAAAAAGGGGATATTACAACTAACGATGATGGTGAAGCTTGTAAAAGGTCTTTCTAGTTTTTGAAACTTCTTTGCAGCCCAGGAAAGTTTGGGACAAACAAGCAATGAAACTTTCTTTGTTTGTGTTAGGAGAAGAAAATTATTCCTAGAGACGATGGTTTATGGCAGTAGAAGGGAATGCTTTTATAATCCAGCTTTTGAGAGATAGGTTCCAAGGTAGAAGAAAGAACAATCTGTTCAAGAAGAGGGAAATCCAAGTCATGGGCCACTTTAATGTGGGCAAAAAAGTAAGTGAGATCGACAAGAATTTATTGTCCACCTCCATAAACTCTCTTGGACTATGACCAAGTATCTCCAAACAATCCCTACTCCAAAACTCTGGTGGAAATCCATAAAAAGAAACCTAGACTTCTAAAAGATGAGAGGAAAAGGCAGAACAAAAAGGGTACTCAACGCTGCTATTCAATCCTACATTCTTGAAATTCCATAGGACCTTCCAACACTCTTGACACATTCGTCTTTCAAGGAGAAGAACATAACAAAGAAACCTTTATGGAGAAAGGACTGGAGTAGGATCCCAAACCACTACAATCTAGGATTTCACATCTTCCACTGACAACCAACAATCATTGCAAGATCGATGTCTGCTAAATCCTGAAAGAAAGAGGTCAATTGTTCCACCCCTAAACCTTCTAGTCTCATCTTTGAAGCCTTGTCTACCAAATCAAACCAAAGAGAGTTAGACAGAATGGGTTCTTGCTTCCTTGCACTGCATAAAGGTACAATATTAGCTCCTAATGCGATGGTCTCTTTCCAATTGGGTTCAAACCTCTGTTACCTGGGAAGAGAATCCTGTCTAAACACGTTTTGAAAAGAAGATTTGAATGTATCTCTAGAGAGAATACCTCTCTAAATAATCTTAGACACTTTCTCCACTCAAGACAGTTGGTCCAGTTTTCCCTCTGATGACAAAACTTCTTTACCCTTCCTACAATCCCTTTGTAGAAACCCTAGATTGTGTTGAGCCTGCCTAGCATCCCAGCTACTATGTTTTTGCCACACTCCTTGAGCTCATATCATGATTTGATTATTTATTGTGTATTTAAATCCATAATTTATTTCTGTTTGTGTAATGCCCCCTTTTTAGCTCGTTACCGTTCTCTGGTGGATTAGGCTATTGCCTGACCCTCGTAGGCTAATGGAGATGGTTAGAGGGTCATGTTTGGCAGTTATCTGGTTGTAAGGCACACTTACTATTTATAGTAAGTCACCTAATCAGCGGAGTCCAGTGTTACTATTTATAGTAAGGCACCTAGACGTGTTGTGGATGCAGTATCGATCTTTGGGTTCAGTTGGTATGGTGAATTAATGATTATTAAAAGAGATATTATCATTAAAGTGACTTTAATGATAATTAAATATTATAAAAGCATATTATAAAGTTTATAATTTCACTTTATGTCCAATTGGGCCATGGGACTTAAAAAGTTCATTAATGAGTCTTTTGAAAAGTGGCGCCCATTTTGAGGAGATATTTAATAAAGTCAAAAGTGCTCATGAAATATATTTTAATGATTTAAAAAGCTACTTGAGGGATTGACTTCTTCTTGGAGAGTATTTAAAGCTTCATCAAAAGAAAATAAGTTTCATTCGATCATTTACATTTATGCTTTTTGGAGAGTTTGCCATGACGAGAAGAAGAACTAGGGTTCCTGCAACTTTTTGGTCATTGAGAATGAATACTCTCATTGATTTAAGCTTCTTGAGGTGGTGAAATATCTTCTGAAGGTTGCAATTAAGGTTGGCTGTAACCAGCAGTCACCATCAGTCAAATTGGAGCATATTGTGGAGATTTTTGCAAGTTTCAAGAAGGGTTTGTGCATATTTGAAGAAGTTTCTCATTGCAGATCCAGTATACATTGATTGCTGTCCCTTAGAGGCCAAACCAGCAGTTTATGATCCAGCCGTAAACTCCCATAGTCTGGGGTGTTCATTCCCAGCTAAACTGCTTGGCCGTTGGTGCTGGCTACTCATCCATAGTGGGCATCTTGGATTAATAGAGAATTTCTAAGGGTATAAAGATTGAAGAACTTCATACCAGCTGTAGATCGACCATTATCAGGTCTCTAATTGTCATTTCCAGATTTATATTGTGGCTGCCATAGTTTCAGAATTGAAGATATTCCTTATTGACATCTTCTGGGTATGAAAAGTAATGTAAAAGACATTCATTATACTGCTGTTATATAATTTTCAGTTTGCTGCTCTTGATCATATCTTGCAATTCCATGTACATATTTCTTTGCATTTGCATTGATATTTATACCAAAAATCACAAAAAAACATAAAACATAAAAAAAACCAAAGAAAGTTTCAGCAGTTGCATTTGAGGGTCATAGCAAGGACAGGAGGGTTCTTACAGTTTGTAACCATATAATTTCTACAATTTCATTTTTTTAATGTATTGTCTTTGAAGACGTTTATACCATAAGGTCTTGGGAATTTTAGATATTAACCATGTATGAACCTTGACACCTGGTAATTTTGTATCACGGTGGTCAACTTTTATGGCACAAAGTGGTTGGGTTTGATAAGTTACATTTTATATTTATTACTATATCAAATAATAAACTGAGAGTTAAACTAGTTAATTATGACATGTACCTATGACAAATAATTTAACTAATACCACTTATGAATAAAGTAGTTTTATGTTCACTGTATACAATTTTAAAATAAGCAGTTGTAATGGCACAACACAAAATAATGTATTTAAAATATAAATATATAATAGAATTATAATGCTTGCATTTATTTACTTTTGCATAATTCTATGTTTCTATATATTTTAATCATATCATAGTGATGTTTTCCAGTATCGTCTCCTTGGAGAAATTTAAAACAGAGATGAGCAAATTTTGGAATCTCTTGTCCACGTGAAATTATAATGACTTAGAAACTCCATTTGGATGTTCTTTGTAAAAATGAAATATGAGAAAGGATAGGATATAAGTTGAAGATATATAACTTTTATATTTATATGCCCTATTGAGAGTTCTTGGAGATGACATGAGAACTCAATCCTAGTCAGCATTATATCCGATTTGATAGTAGTTGGAAAATTTTCCTATCTTTGCAACCTTTTATTTTGATTAGCTTATTGCCATCATATAATTCTATACACGAAAGATTGTTTTTCTCATACCTCTATTTTTAGGATTGCAATGATGCCATGGAACCTATCACATATAGTTACGCACAATTTTCTTTTGCTTACAGATACACCTTATATTAGGAGCAGATCCAAATATAGGTGTTGGATGGCAAAGAAAAGAGGAAAGGAGCTCAGCTGCAGGCGAACTGAAGGTTTGAGTGTTGTACCATATACACTGCACCAGGAATTTAGTTTTCATATGACATTGGCTGCTAGCTTAGGATTTGTTCTTGTTTTAACTATATTTAGATGTATGGATTTTTAAATTTGCTAGATTTTATTAACAGACATGCTTAGGAAATAGTTTGAAGGTTTTCTGGCACATATCAAATATATCCTTTGCAGGGTATATAGACCAATTTTTAGACACATTTTAAGGAGCATTAATATTCATTCAGAACCGGCTGTACTTTGCTAATTTCTTTTCCGGGTACTAGGCTGTAAATGTATTTTGTTGAAGTGTCATTTCTAACCATCATGTTGGAACAAAGATTACATTTTTTAAGTTCTTAGAGTAAATATGGCTGCTACACTTGCTCAAGATTTTATTTTGGAATGCCATACTAAATATGGACCCCCTGATGATTCCTCTTACACCTATTCATTTCAATCAAATGCCACTAGGGTTGCATTTGCCCACTCACTAAAATATCCAAAGAGAATTTGAGATAGCTGCAGTCCCCTAAAATAGAAAGATGGCAAAGAACCATATAGATTGTATTAGATACAATTTCTTCAAAATCTTTCTCTCTTCAAAATCTTCTCAAACAATATCATAAAGACATCATTAAGAGAGAACCCTCTACATTGCAGACAAGGAAGCCATAACCATCAAGGTAGACATATAAAGCTATATTATGGCATTCATCATCAACATTATTCATAGGTTATGGTGAAAGATTTGTTCCTCAATCTGATCTGAATTTTCTGATTTTGGGTTTTCTTGGAGTCTTTGACCAGTGTATAGGATAGGGTTTGTTTTGTTTGTGTTTTGTGTTTTTTCTGATTTTTTTGTGTTTTTCTGAGTTTATGCGAAATGCATGACATGTACAATGCTGATAAAAGAAAAATAACCAAACATACAATGATTCTATTAATTAAAAGACTGAAATTACATAGATATGGGCCAACTGCAACATACTCATTCATCCAAAAGACCAGGAAATGACTTTTTACGAGGCTGCAACTGAAATTTCAGGTCTGATATAACCCTAATACAGCAAATTCGAAGTCTCCCAGCTCTACAAATGACTAGCCAATTCTTTTCTGTTAATTTTAGGATCAGAATTTAAATAAGCAGAAATAGAACAATTTCAAACAATAGAACACAGCATATACCCTGGGAAAACCCTCCTTCTTGAGGGAGAAAAACCCAGCAACAATATATCACTTATATATTGATAAAATTTCAACAATAAGCTTTACAATTTGGCCAATTACAAGGCTGATCTGTAGCACCACTCTTGATGCAAACTTATAATCAATGAAGAAGGTCGACACCTCTAATATAGATCTGCTCTTAAGAACGAATTTCTGCTGTAGGTAATTTGAACTTGACTTGAATGAAAATAAAATGAATGAATATTGGAGAGAGCAGCGCCACCTTTTATACAATTCGATATGACTTCTTCCAAGCAATACGACTTTACACTATAAGTCGGCCTCTTCTTGAAATGGTGCGACTCTTTCTCCCAACTGAACTTGTTAAGTCGGCCATAAGAAAATAAATGTAAATCATTATTTGAATGGATGTATCTCTTCATTAAGGTCAGCTACAAATAAATGAATAGCCACGACTATATGAATTTATTTAATTATATCGTTGGAAGAATGAGGCCCACGGCTACAACATCACCACTCCCTCTTAGCTAGGGAGGAATTCTTCCAGATATCCATTTCACGGAGTCTCTCAACATGACATCCACAATGGCTACACCCATTTGTGGAAAAGAGCTTATCACGGAGTCACTCAATGTGATATCATCATGGAGTCACTCAACATGACGTCCACCATGGCTACTCCCATGTGTGGAAAGGAACATGTGTACAAGTGCCCATCACAGAGTCACTCAACGTGATGTCATCATGGAGTCTCTCAACATGACGTCCACTGTGGCTACTCCCAGAGGGTGGATAAACACAAGTACAAGGGAATCATCATGGAGTCTCTGAACGTGATGTTTTCATGGAGTCTCTCAACATGACATCCACCATGGCTACTCCTAGAGGGTGGAAAAAACCACATCTTTGTCTTAGAGATGGACAAGGGCTTTCACCTCAAATTTCTCCGTCTTAGAGAAAAATGCATTAAGGCAAATTACAAAAGATCACTGATGCTGGGTCTCCCTCTTAGCCAGGGTTTCATTCTCCACAACTCCAAGCTTGTTTCGAAAGTGCACAAATTTTACTCTGGAGAGAGCTTAGTGAGAATATCAGCCGTCTGATCATCAGTGCAAATATATCTAAACTGAATAGCTTTCCTCAGTACCATATCTCGGATGTAATGGTATTTGATCTCAACATGTTTTGTTCTGTCATGAAACGCTAGATTGACATATAGCTTTACACAGCTTTGATTGTCACAATGAATAATAGTTGGCTCCAATGATTGTCCAAACAATCCTACAATGAGCTTTTGAAGCCACACTGCTTCTGGAGCTGCTACACATGCTGCAATATACTCGGCGTCTGCAGTGCTTAGTGCCACTGAAGACTGCTTCTTGCTACACCAAGAAATCATTGCAGACCCCAAGCTAAAGCAACATCCAGAAGTGCTCTTCCGATCAGCTACACTCCCAGCCCAATCAGAATCAGAATATCCTTGCAGCTTCAAGTCTACATTGGAAGTGTATGCAAGTATCTCAAGATATGCTTAGCTGCAACTAGATGAATTTTCCTTGGTTCACACATGAACTAACTGAGTGCACTCATTGCATAGCAAATACATCAACAATCCAATCAACTGCTTGTACATAGTAGGATCTACAAGATTTGAACTAGCTGAAGACTCACTTAACTTCTTCAAATTTGTTTCCATCGGTGTAGACATAGATTTGCAATCCAACATCCCAAATCTCTTGAAGATATCTATAGTATATTTCCCTTGACTCAGAATAATCTCATTGGGTCTCTGCCACACTTCCAACCCTAGAAAGTAATGCATAAATCCTAGATCCTTCATCTCAAATTCATAAGCTAACTCCTTGCATTTGATAATGAGATATTCTACTGCAATAAGAAACAGATCATCAACATAAAGAACCAAGATTAAGGCCTCACCATCAACTACCTTGAAGTAAAGATTTGAATCGACATCATTCTTGGAGAAACCCAAGCTCATGAAGTATTGATCAATCCTTTCATACCAAGCACGAGGAGCCTGCTTAAGGCCATACAAAGGCTTCTTCAATTTACAAACATGAGACTCTTTCCCATGAATTGCAAAGCCATCAGGCTGCTCAATGTATACTTCTTCAATCACGCCATTAAGGAATGCTGTCTTCATGTCCATTTGATTTAGCTTCCATCCCTTTGATGCTGCAATAGCAATAATGGTCCTGATGGATATATAACGAGCAACTGGAGCAAAGGCTTCTTCATAATCTATTCCCGCTTTCTGAAAGAATCCTCTAGCCACAAATCTAGCTTTGTACTTCTCAATGCTTCCATCAGCTGCATGCTTGATCTTGAAAAGCCATTTAGAAGATACATCTGATTTCCCTTCAGGTCTCGGTACAATATCCCAAACATCATTCTTGATGATAGATTGATATTCTTCAGCCATAACATCTCTCCATACTTGTTGACTTGATGCTTCCTCAACATTGGAAGGTTCAAACTCAATGATATGACTCATTAATGCTACATAGCCTAGATACTTCTGTGGTCTTTTGCTTTCTCTGAATGTGCCTCTAGGAGCTGCAAACTTTTCTGCCTCCTGCATAGTTTGCCTAGCCCATAGAGGTCCTTTTCGACCTATGACAATATCTCTTGGCCCATCAGTTGGTTCCAAAGGCTCAACTGGATCAATATCCTCTTCTGGTTCAGTGGACTCCCTTTGAATGTCAGGAGTATGATCAACGTCCATGTCCTGAGGAGTCTCTTGGTCTTCATTATCTATCTCCATGTATGACCCTTTAGATCTTTTGAATGCAACATCTTCAAAAGAGACATCTTTGCTGATCTCTATTTGTTTCTGTCCAGGAATGTAAATCCTGTAGGCTTTTGAGGATTCATTGTAACCCACAAATATTCCATTCTTGCCAGATGGTTCTAACTTAGTTAACTTATCTTTAGGCACATGAATATAAGCAGGACAACTAAAGATTCTCAAGTGACTAACTTTAGGCTTCACACCTGTGAAGGCTTCTTCAGGAGTCATATTCTCCAAAATATGATGAGGGCTCCGATTTTGAACATACACTACAATTCTGGATGCTTCTGCCCAAATGAAGGTTTGCAAGTCTTGATCATGGATCATAGCTTTGGCTGCTTCAACTATGGATCTATTCTTCCTTTCTGCAACTCCGTTTTGCTGTGGATTGTAAGGAACACAAAACTCCCTCTTAATCCCTGCCTCGATACAAAAATTACGGAAGCCTCCAGAGGTGTATTTTCCTCCGTTATCAGATCACAAAACTTTGATCCTCTTTCCGGACAAATTCTCTACTTGAGCCTTAAATTCTTTGAATTTCTCAAGTACTTCAAATTCCTTAGACTTCAAGAAATAAATCCAAGTGTTTCTAGAGTAGTCATCAATGAAAATTACTTAATACCAAAAACCATAGTTGGAAGACTCGCCCCAAAGAAAAACTCGCCAAGCCAAAAATTGGAGAGTTTTTTAAAACTCGCCAAAAACTCGAAAAACTCGAAATTTTTTTTTTTTTTTTTTTTGCAAAACTGAGTTTTTTCGAAAAACTCGGCAAAAACTTGCGAGTTTTTTGAAAAACTCGGAAAAAACTCGGAAAAACTCGTCCTCGCGAGTTAAACTGAAAAAAACTCGTTTTTAAAAAAAACTCGCGAGTTTTTGAAAACTCGCCGAGTTTTCTGCGAGTCTGCCAACTATGCCAAAAACCACTCAAGGATGCAACAGACAATGGACCACACAAATTAGAATGAACAAGATCTATAATACATTTTGATTTACTTTCACTACTATGAAAAGGACCTTTAGTATTCTTACCCATTGCACATCCTCTGCAAGTACCATCATGCTCTTGATTGAGTTTCAGAAGGCCAGTAACCATCTTCTCGATGGATGGAAGAGCTCTGAAACGAAGGTGAGCAAGCCTCCTATGCCAAAGCTCATTCGAACTGGTGGAATCATGCAACAATGCTTGAATTGGACGAATGGAAAGTCTATATAGACTCTCTTG
Source organism: Sequoia sempervirens (assembly GCA_007258455.2). Classification (NCBI taxonomy): domain Eukaryota; kingdom Viridiplantae; phylum Streptophyta; class Pinopsida; order Cupressales; family Cupressaceae; genus Sequoia; species Sequoia sempervirens. Next base: position 20,500,250 of record VDFB02000019.1, read on the forward strand.
CCGAACACCAATCACTCGGGCTGTCTTGATGCTAGAGTTCTTCAACCAAGCAAGAACTTTTCCCTCAGAAAATGCAACTTGATATCCTTTGTCCTCCAAAGCCGATATTGATACAAGGTTCCTCTTGATACTTGGTACGAACAAGACATCACTCAAATGAAGAGGGATACGATAATCTAGGTGAAGAGAGGTGGCTCCCGCACCTTTCACTGAATAGCAAGCATCATCTCCGATTATTACTTGAATGTTGGTTTCTCTCTCCACCAAATCTGAAAGATGCTATCTATACCCTGTAATATGTCGAGAAGCGCCACTATCAATCAACCATGTGCTACTATCGGTTGGAACATTGCTAGATAGGGTAGAGATAAATAGAAATCCACTTGAGTTATCTCTTGATTCCTTCTGAGGAGAGACTTCATCCACATCCGCAGTAGAAGCATGTTGCTTTGGTCTTGTTGCACAATCTCTAGCATAGTGACCATACTTGTCACATCTGAAGCACTGAGTATGGGAGAGATCCTTCTTCCTCTTTGATTCAGGAGCAACATCTGATTTCCTATCTCTATTCCTCTTGAAGTTACCTTTTCTCCCTTGTCTTCCTTTACTGTTTGAAGTTTGAGCAACAAGAACATGATTGTCTTCATTGTGATAGCTTCAACCATTACCTCTTGCTGCCAACCTTGATTCCTCTTGAATGCAATCTGCTCTAAGGTGATCAAACTTTGGTAGCTTGGATCTTCCATTGATACCTTAGATAAATGGCTCCCAAGATTGAGGAAGACCTTTAAGTGCCAACATGACTAAGTCTCGATCTTCAATTATGTCTCCAATGGCATAGAGTTGATCCTTCAACTCAGTGATCTTCATAAAGGAGATGAATTAATGTCCTTTCGCCATCCTGATGTGATGAAGCTATTGCCTCAATGCAAGAGCTTTGCTGGTGTTATTGATCTCATATAATCCCTCCAAAGTCTTGAACATCTCTCTAGCTGTCTTCAACTTGGATATAATAGGCACAAGGTGATCCTTCACAGAATCAATGAATATCTTCTTGGCCTTTGTGCCATTCTTCCTCCATTGTGCCTTCTCAGTCTCATCGGAAGGCTCGGGTAGCTCGCTTTCCACGAACTCGAGAATATCATTTTCTTCCAATGCAATAAGAACTCTAAACTTCCAAGAGGTGAAGTTAGAAGCACCATCGAGTCTATCTTCAACCTTGAGTCCGTTCACCATTTTCGTAGTTAAGATAGACACACTAAGATGAGAATAAGAGAGGAAGATAATGCTGATTATACAAATCTGGTCACGATCTTGCTTAAACCTGCTCTGATACCATGTTAATTTTAGAATCAGAATCTAAATAAGCAGAAATAGAACAATTTCAAACAATAGAACACAACATATACCCTAGGAAAACCCTCCTTCTTGAGGGAGAAATACCCAACAATAATATATCACTTATATATTGATAAAATGTCAACAATAAGCCTTATAATTTGGCCAATTACAAGGCTGATTTGTAGCACCACTCTTGATGCAAACTTTTAATCAATGAAGAAGGTCGACACCTCTAATATTGATCTGCTCTTAAGAATGAACTTCTGCTGTAGGTAATTCACACTTGACTTCAATGAAAATAAAATGAATGAATATTGGAGAGAGCAGCGCCACCTTTTATACAATTCGATATGACTTCTTTCAAGCAATACAACTTTACACTATATGTTAGCCTCTTCTTGAAATGGTGCGTCTCTTTCTGCCAAGCGAACTTGTTAAGTCGGCCATAAGAACTCTTCTTGAAATGGTGCGACTCTTTCTGCCAAGTGAACTTGTTAAGTCGGCCATAAGAAAATAAATATAAATCATTATTTGAATGGATGTATCTCTTCATTAAGGTCGACTACAAATAAATTAATAGCCACGGCTATAGGAATTTATATAATTATATCGCTCGAAGAATGAGGCCTGTGGCTACAACATCAACAATTTCCAGGTGTGAGAGGAGTTGTGCCTTTGCTGTATGAAACTTCTCAGCTCCAAAACTTCAAAAACTTCACTTAACACTTATGGTTTGAAGCCCAAATGCCAGCCAAAGGTGCAACTGCCTGTGCAACTACTGAAAGATGGTAGAAATGTCCTCTAAAAGGACTGATCTACAATCTGATGCGAATGTTTGTCCTCAAAATGGATTGATCTGCAATTATAACCCCAAATAATGTTGCCAACTCCACATTGAAGCTGGATAATGCTGAATCCTGTCACCAGGAGAAATGGGTTTTCGTCCAAATCTCCAAATTCTCCCAAAAGTTTGCGTTGTTGGAAGCTCCAAGCTCTTCAAACCCTTAGGTCTGCTGCTGCTCTCAAATTGAAGTCATAAGAATGAATCCAAAATAGACAAAAATTCCTTTTTATCTTATCCAAGAGGGGTCAACCCTTTTTGGGGTTACTATTTGGCCTAAAAATTCATAAAATAACATTGAGGGTCTAATTTTACATTGTGAACTTGGCCTGCTTTTAAAAAAAATTTAAGTTCTAGGAATGGGGTGCACTTTTCACTATTCACTTTCTAATTTGTTGTTACTATTAACCTTTCACTATTCCATTAAAGCCAACTTTATTATTTTCAATTTATCCTTGGCTTAATCAACTGAACTCGACTTTGAAAGGCTCAAACAACTCTCGACAAGGTTCCTCAACCTCGTAATGGTTCCCCTATCTATACTGCTGACCTACGAGAACCCTCACAATAGGTCAACATCAACATCAGATCTGGATGCCTAAGGAAGGGACATTACAGTCGTCCCTTCCCAGGATTGCTTGCTCCCAAGCAGCTGCAAAGTTGGATGCTGAAGTATTATCTCTCCTTCCCATGTGGCATCCTCGAACGACAAGTCCTTCCATTGCACGAAATATTCTCTGATAACTCTGTTCTCAACCTCCTCTCCCGCATATCAAGAATCTCTGCAGGAATTAGTATCAATTGGCCCTCCTCATCCAAGGGAGGCAAATCTGGTGATGAAGTCACATGCTGCCCCAAAGCTTTCTTCAAACAAGATACATGAAAAACGTTATGTATCTTGCTCTCCGAAGGTAACTCAAGCTCGTAAGCAACCTCTCCAATCTTCCGGAGGACTCTGTATGGTCCTTAAAATCTCGGCTTGAGCTTTTTAGCACCACTCCTCATGAGTGTACTCTGCCTATAGGGCTGTAGATGCAGGAAAACCATATCACCAACCTCAAAGGTTCTCTCAATCTTGTGCTGATCAGCATAAAGCTTCTGCTGATTCTGTTCCTGCTGAATGTTATCCTTAAGTGCCTTAAGGATATCTTGACTGTTTTGAAACCACTCCCGAGCTCTAGGCGCTCTACTATCACCTAGCGCCAAATCCACAAACGACAAAGCATCATAACTGTATAAGGCTCAGAAGGGAGTCATGCCAATAGACATATGATGCGTAGTATTATAGCAATAGTTGCTTAAATATAACCAACGCACGCATGCTCTCTGTTTACCCGAAACATAATTACGCAAATATCCCTCCACCCACTTGTTGACGATCTCTGTTTGCCCATCAGTCTGAGGTTGGTAACTGGTGCCAGGTGTCAAGTTTGTACCTGTAAGTCGGAATAGCTCCTGCCAAAATATACTCATGAATCTACTATTCCGATCACTAACAATGGTCCTGAGAAGTCCATGGAGACGAAATACGTCACGGAAGAATAACTCTGCCACCTGTGAAGCAGTAAAATCAGTTGCGATAGGGAAAAAATGTGCATACTTCGTCAATCTATCAACAACCACATAAATACAGTCCTTCCCCTCAACTCTTGGAAGACTAGTAATGAAATCCATCGATATACCTTCCCACTTGTGCTTTGGAATAGGCAATGGCTGCAAAAGCTCAGCTAGGAAAGTATGCTCTGACTTGTTCTATTGACAAGTCATACACTCACGAACATAGTGTAGGACATCCCCTGAAACCCTTCCATGAGAATCTCTCACGCACCTGTGTGTATGTCTTGAAGTACCTTGGATGTCCTACTAGTGGAGTATCATGGATGGCACATAGAATTTTTTCCTTAAGCTTCGATCCAGGAACTAAATAGATTCTGTCCTTGTAGTGTATCACATCATCAATCACAGTGTACCTGTCATCTTGGACCCCGTCCATCCAAAATCTCACATGCGAACTGATTTTTGGAATACTCAACTAAAAGTTGAGACTTCCAATCAGCTGAAATCTCACTCATGGAACAAAGGGTAGCAATTGAAGGCCTCTTGGAAAGTGCATCAACAACAACATTTTTCTTCCCCTTGACAAACTCAATATCAAAATCATATGCCTAAATCTTGTTGACCCACTTCTGTTGGCGCTCATTAAGTTCTTTCTTTTCCAAGAAGTATTTCAGACTATTGTGTTCAGTTCTCACCACAGACTTCCCATCCACCAAATATTGTACTCCACCTGGATCCCATGAACAAATTGGAAGTCCTTCCATCTCAACACCAATGGACTTTTGCTGTGCCACTCTGATATAGACACCTATATGCCCAAAATGAAGGAACTTATCATAGTTCCAAAGAAGAGATGCTCCACATATGTCACTACTAGGATCCCAAATCTTTGCGCCGTCACATTCATCCATCATGTAACACCTCATTATGTTGCTGCTATAAACCAGGACATCATTGACCCAATTGAGAACTTTACTCCACATGAGGCCACGAGTACTACCAACAATCAATGTTGTTTGGAATTCATCAATGAGCCAATCTTTAGCAAGGAAAGTGTGATGACTACTTCTCCAACACCTCCAAACAGCTACTACAACTTTACCTATATCTCCACAAGTTAGAGTGCCTTCATTAGATGATGCCAAGTAAATGTTTTGTTTAGGCATGCACCAAATGAAGTCCCTTACATGCTGATCTTCATAGCCCACTGTCAAATCTAAGAAGATTGAGTCACCAATCAATAAGTACATCACTGCCCTATCATATGAAAGAGTTGACAAGTCCACAGATGAATAGTAGATGTTTTCCATTTGCATCATAGACAAACCTTTAGTGGCTGGTCCACTATGAATGCCACCCAATATCTCATCAACTCTAGGTAGGAAAGGATTGACTTCACACCTAACCATCCCTACTTGAATGTTCTCAATGCAAGGTTTCAAATTTGACTTATGATATGAAAGAGAATTGCTGATCAAACTCAGAAAATAAGACTTATGCTTACACCTCTTCAGTATATCTTAGCTGTCCTCTTTTTCCCTTGGAAGAAATAAAGACCTAATGGAAGATTCTCTTTGTTTCCTTGCATCATCTGGCTGATTGCAACGTTCTTTGACTCTTTGGAGGCGTTGTCTTGCTTGGGCAGCAAACATCTTTGCTTGGGCAGCTCTATGTAACCAATCTTCAGTCAACCTTTGACAATGCTCTATATCTGCTGCCTCAAAGTACACAAAATCTGATTTATAATGGGTTGTATCATTTACATCATCATGACCCGTGCTTGCACCATGCGTACCCCAAATGTAGAGTGCAAATCATTGTTCTCTTCTTGACCAAAAGCTGCCATGTCTTGAGGAAGAGGAGTTATGTTATTCGTGTTATAGAATTTAGAATCACTGTCATACCTTGATGTCAAATCTTCAATTGCTACAAGCTTCTTTTCCCTGTAAACCTCATACTCAACCTTTGTACCTTGATTATCAATGCTTGTGGTATACTCTATAGTGACTAATCCATGTGTCCAATCTGCAACCTCATGCTTCTCTCCCCTTGCTTTTATGAAATCAGATTTCAAGCAATCAATGGCTCCAATGTCGATCATATGTTCATCAACTCATACTTGGCTGTCCTTAATGCACTGCTCATGTGTTGATAGTGGACTGCTGATTGCATTCAAAAAATCAAAATTGTGGTCTCTTGCAGTGTCTTTGTTATCTTTAACAAGCTCTAACCTCTGACACTGAGAGTTATATATTGCCTTACCATTCCAAATCTGCATTTCTAGTTTTTTCTTTGCCTCCATCCACAACCATGGTGAAATCATCATGACAAACCAAACATTATCATATTGTAGAACCTTATGGTTAGACAATTTTCTAGTCCCTACAATCAGCTCTCTAAAGCAAAATGCTTCATATGACTTCAACAAGCGATCCTCCAATGCCAGCATATGAATGGGACAAGTGAAATCAATCTCACTACATGACCACACATTATTACAAAATGATTTCTTACCCTTGAGTTGAAGAGCTGTCTGATGCAATGGAATATAGGTGGAATCCACATCCCCATGTAGCTGATCAACCAAAGTAGAGTTTGCAAACTCCGTGGACGCATCTTCCTCCACCTTGTGGCTGCCAGTACACTTATGCATTCCTCACTTGAGGTTGTAATGGTTGCTTCTTGCTTGTTCATATCCTCTTGTGACTGGAGTGAACATGTGAACATGGTTTTATCCTCCTTAGGGCTTCCGCATGTTCAGCTAGAAGTCCAAACTTCTAGACATGATGACTGAATTTTTATCTTTTCCATGGTCATTTGTAGGTTGCAAGTTGCAAGTAAATGTTTCCTCTTTCTTCTCCATCGTTTCTTCAATGGTGAGTTATGAGTTTTCTTCATTCAAGAATGTTCCTACTGGTTGCAGCTCCTTACTCTTCTCATTTATTTCAATTTCTGACTTGTTTTTAAGACAATACTCTGATTCATCATGCATAGTGTCGAATCCCTCTTGAACTTGCCCTTCTTTTGATTCTGATGGAGATTCAGAATTCATTTCTTCTTTTCTTCTTCTTATGTAATACCTGTCAAAAGATTCGGTAGCCCTGACCTCCTCAGCGTCACTTGAATATTCATCAAAGATTTTGATAACCTCCTCATACACAAGTATAATTTTTCTTGTCAGAACTAGATATTCTTGAAATGTTAGAAGGCTTTTCCTCTTTTGATATCTGTTATACCACTTGGCAATCTTAGTGGCAGCAATTTCATTTTCTCTTTCTTCCATTACTGAAAACAACCTTAGTATCCCACAGGCTGACATGATTTTTGCTCTGATACTACTGAAATATTCCTTCCTCAATCTGATCTGAATTTTCTGATTTTGGGTTTTCTTGGAGTCTTTGACCAGCGAATAGGATAGAGTTTGTTTTGTTTGTGTTTTGTGTTTTTTCTGATATTTTTCTGTTTTCTGAGTTTTATGCAAAATGCATGACATGTACAATGCTAATAAAGGAAAAATAACCAAACATGGAACGATTCTATTAATTAAAAGACTGAAATTACATAGATATGGGCCAACTGCAACATACCCATTCATCCAAAGAGCAGGAAATGACTTTTTACGAGTGCAACTGAAATTTCAGGTCTGATATAACCCTGATATAGCAAATTCGAAGTCTCCCAGCTCTACAAATGACTACCCAATTCGCTTCCAGGTGTGAGTGGAGTTGTGCCACTGCTGTATGAAACTTCTCAGCTCCAAAACTTCAAAAACTTCACTTCACACTTATGGTTTGAAGCCCAAATGCCAAGCAAACGTGCGACTGCCTGTGCAACTGCTGAAAGATGGTAGAAATGTCCTCTAAAAGGACTGATTTGCAATCTGATGCGAATTTCTGTCCTCAAAATGGACTGATCTGCAATTATAACGCGAAATAATGCTGTCAACTCCACACTGAAGGTGGATAATGTTGAATCTTGTAACCAGGGGAAATGGGTTTTTGTCCAAATCTCCAAATTCTCCCAGAAGTTTGTGTTCTTGGATGCTCCAAGCTCTTCAAACCCTCAGGTCTGCTGCTGAACTCAAATTGAAGTCATAAGAATGAATCCAAAATAGACAAACATTCCTTTTTATCTTCTCCAAGAGGGGTTGACCCTTTTTGGGGTTACTATTTGGCCTAAAAATTCATAAAATAACATTGAGGGTCTCATTTTACATTGTGAACTTGGCCCCCTTTTTAAAACAACTTAAGTATTAGGATGGGGGTGCAGTTTTCACTATTCACTTTCTAATTTGCTGTTACTATTCACCTTTCACTATTCCATTAAAGCCAACTTTATTATTTCCAATTTATCTCTGGCTTAATCAATTGAACTCGACTCTGAAAGGCTTGAACAACTCCTGGCAAGGTTCCACAACCTTTAAATGGGTCCCCTATCTATACTGCTTACCTACGGGAACCCTCGTAATAGGTCAACCTTTGCATCAGATCTGAATGCCTAAGGAAGGGACATTACATATGGCAAGCACAAGTCTTGCTAGAAGTATTCCAACCCTCATCGTTCTTTAACCGATTTTGATCACACTGGTCAGTAACCACCAGTATTGCAGCTATATTCAATATATCATAGTGGCATTATCTTATTTTAACAATTTGCAAAGCTCTGAAAGGTCTTGAGAATATTCCTTAACTACCTTAGAATGTTCCTTATCTTTTTACAATCAAATGAATAATGTTGTTGTAGGGAATCATTTACCTCCTTTTTTGGTAAATTGTGCATCTTATATTTTGTCATAAAACAAGATGAATATATTATAGTCTTGTAGAAGAAATCTTGGTAAAATTAATGGCGTGATTCTCCTCCCAACATAGGCTACAAGTGCCAACATGTCAGCTTTGGTATCCAAATGAAAGACAATCAACGTGTTGCTTGAGAATGTGTATAAATGGCTTTTTTGAGTGTTCCCTACTTGCTATCATTTGTCATCTTTTTTTAGCTTTTCTCGCATTATGCTCATATGCACAACAAAGCAAAAAAATCCCAGTTGAATACTGCACTAATTAAGATTGATCCCTTTTTTTTTCAGTTTGGTCCAACAGCATTTGGGGCTACAGGGCACTATACGCATCATTTTTCGTCAAAATCTCATGGTCGAGTTGGAGGCAGGATTGGAAGGTCTGTGGCATATAGGATATTTATTTTTCTATGATACACTACAGAAAGCTATTAGAGGATTATTGACTTTAGTAGATTTTGTTGTTAACTGTTAAGTTGTAGGATGGCTAAAGTTGAACAGAAAATATTGTGCCATAATTGAACACGAGGAAGACACCTTTTCACTTGAGTTGTTAAAATCATGTAAGTGAAAAGTGAAAAACTTGAGTTCATGTTTATTTAGGAAAATGGTTTGGAGCGGTAGTGTCATATTTTCCCAAAAATGGGAACAAAAAAGATCATGATACTAAGGTTAAATACTAAGGTGCTATGTGAGGTCCACATATCTGGAATGGTTTCTAGGTCTGCTTTGGTGTTAGATTTTGGTTTGTATAGTTATATATTTCAGATTTTATGTTCTAGGCCAGAAGCAGATATGTGCATCCATGATATATGTATAGGTTGATGCATTGCACAATCTTTTTGTTACAAAATTCGAAAAACCTCTGCAACATACTTATTTCTTTTTTTCTTCATTTTCTCATAGACCCCTCTTCTTTGGAAATGTCCCACTCATCCTCTCTCCTTTCCCTTCTCTCTTGTCTCCCTGCCCTCTCTCTTGTTCCTTTCCTTCCGCTCTTTCCCCTCAACCCCTCATTTTCTGCAGTCTCACTGGTCTAGCTAAATCTTATATTTCCACTTACGATATTTGTCTCAGTTTGGTCATTGCCATGTTATACTTGTAGAGCTATGTTCAATGTACTTTCTTTTTCCTCCTTGGAGATCAGATGAATCACCTAGTTGCATGAATTTTATAGTAGAATCATACATGACTTATTGTGTTATGAAGTTTCAAATGAATTCTGTAAATCACTTTTACCCTCTGCAAGTCTCACCATTTGCTTTATCTAGAATGTTTTGTATTTATTGAAAATTTTAGAATAGGAGCACAAAGGTATCGAAGAGGACTTTTTTGCTTTGAATCCAATATTACTGGTTTCCCATGTTTGTATTGAGTCAAGGTACATTCCTTGCTCTTTCACATTTTAATATATCGAAGTTTTTCTCCTATTTATTTTCAGTGATTTCTTTAACTATAGAATCAATTGTAAATTCTGATATGGATTGTGCCATTCTCGTATCTGTAAAATTATGATTGTTAGGATTTGTTGTTTTCTCATACCCAAGAGTGTTTGATAGCTATACCTTAGATGAGTTACTGGGAATTGCAGCACTGCTCTGGAGTTTGAGATTGGAGGTGGCCGGCGAATATCAGAGTATAGTACCATACGAATGCTCTGTTCCCTAGGGAGTGAGGTGCACACCAAGTTCCTTCACAATTGAAATTCTCAAATATGCTTTCCTTGCAATGTGAGGTCAATTTTGAACATTTTTGAATCATGTGTTGTATCAATTTATGCATATCAAATGCTTCTTGCTTCAGCTTGTATATGAATTGCTTATGAATAAGCCATAAATTGGTAATGTGAAAGGATCAACGAGTAACTAAATTTAACAATAAAAGAGTCTCATTCCATATTCAACGTTGTACTAAACTATGCATCAATTATTGTTTTTTTGTCAGTCAAGTGATATTTTCCCGTGGTGTGTTAATTATTATCATATTCTACTTTTATTTAACTTGTAAGTTAAATATGATATTACAACCTGTTCTGTTCAGTTTGTTTTACTTGATTATTTTCATTTCTTGTTGTAGTGTATGCAAAAGAAGTGAAAGTAGAAGCTATCATATGGTATGCGATTAAAAATATAGTTGTGGCCCAGTGAACCTCAGCCATCATTCTAGGTTCCCTGTTTAATCTCTATAAATCCTGTATGCTGTTTAATTGTCACTGCTTTCGTCTGTCAAGTGTGCCTAATTGCTTGCTTATGCTGTAAACAATAAAGTTTTGTGCGACCACTTCACATTAACTGTGAAATTCTTAATTGTCTTTTGCTCTTGCAATGCACATAAGGGACTTTGTTGACTTATATAACAGTGGTACTAATTTTCCAAATTATGGGCATTGCTAATTTTGTATACATTCAACATTGAGCTGTGTAGATGTTGTTGCATTTGTAGTTGGGATCATGGTGGAACATGGCTCTAGCTTTTGTGGGTTACTCTTCTTTAATTTTTACATCTGAGGCTCCCATTTTCCATATCATTGTTATTTCCTGTTTCATGTAACACTGGTAAGAAATATGTTGCTCAATGGATCTGTGTAGCCAGTGGAGTAAATTGGCTGAAAAATGAGTCAGAAATGCAATTTTATCAGGTTTCTGGTCTCAAATTACCAGAATCTGATGTATAACTGGTGTCTTCATACTAAATGTATGCAGTTCATGTGTGCAACAGCTACCAGAATGAAAATCTCATGGCATTGTGGTCTCTATGTGGTCAAACAAGAGTAAAACATGTCTTCAATGGCCTGCAGCGTAGTGGATTACTTGAAGTAAAGGCAACTTATTTTACATGCAATCTGTCTCATCTAATTGTATATGGCTCTATCAGACAAGAGAACTAGATGAGCATGCTTGAGCAATTATAGCTATATTTCTTTCTACTAATCCCACATTACTCTCATCTTGCATGGAACCTTGTGACAAGTAAACTGTAGTATCTGAGGCTAATTCATTTTTTAGTTGTTAGCCATTGTTAAAGAAATCAAGCATCAGAGTTACTACATTGTCTTATCTTATGGGTCTCCTACGGGAAAATACTTGAACAATAACATCTACAAGGAAGAGCAACTGGTTTGATATGGGCAAGGTATTCCTTTGAGTAAATCAATTGTTTGTGTTTTCATAATGAGTGCGAAGAAACCCAAGACAAACGTGTAATATGCTCCACATTTTTAATGACACGTCTCTTTTACCATTTGGGAGATAAATTACATTGCATTGCAAATGAGAATTGACCATTAAGATAGAATTTGGACTTCTTAATCGCATGATTCTTGCAACAAACATCAGAAATACATTCGGCTTCTGAAGATTTGTGAGGTTTGCAATGTATGCTGTTCTTTCATTTGTGACTTTTTTAAGTAACATTGTTGTTTCTGGCTTTATTGAACCTTGTCAGTTTATTGGATTGAATAGGCAATAATTTATACATCAAAATCTTTTTTCTTTATGGTGTTGCCCATCAAGTCTATCTAGAGTTGCTTTGTAAACCTGAAAGGTAACAAGGGCTATTTCTTTTCATGTTGGTTTTTTCTTTTCTTTTTTGTGGGGGATTACAACGAAAAAGTTAAGTCATGTAAGAATCTATTGACACTGCAGTTTCAGTGTCATAGAATGGACTTTGGCAGTAATATAATTTTCTAGAAGAAATGAAGTAGGTCCAACTTCAAAATTAGAAGATTCAGACTAGACTAGGTTTTGCTGAATCCAATATGTGTAGCCTGTGGGCTCTCAGGCGGGAAATTTACAGCTACTTGAGACACAATTGTTTGTGGTGCCCGTCTATTTCACAAGCTATTTAGTACAACAATATTGACATCATAATGGTTGTTATCCTTGGTCTCTGAAGTGTCCCATGCTGTGAACAAGCACTACAACAAAATTTGGGTTTAGGGGTGGCTTTTAAGAAATTTTATTGTAACTTTTGGATTAAAAATTCTGAAAGACCTCTTGAAGGATCCTTTTGAGGATGAATTATGTTAATTGGGGATATGGGTGAAGGCAAGGTGAGTACCAGCGTAGGAAGCATATTGGGGTCATTCTTGGGGACATTAAATCATAATGTTAAATGGTACATAGTGTAGAAACCCCTGTTCTCACTGATTCTGAAAACTGCTTGTTTTGATTGTTTTTTCTCGTTTTTGATTTTTTGCATATACAGATAAAATGCGATTTTGGAAGAAATTGCTAATAAAATTCAAATAAAATATTGCAATAACGGAAATGATAGAATCTATTGGAAATATTGTTGCCAGAGTATTTATTGATCTTTTATGATGAATACAAATAAGATCTGATAACATGCAACTAAAAAAGCAACACTATTTTGATAAAAAACCTGATATTTGCAGCAGATTGAAAAACCCTTGAAATGGTACGGCCTTCTTAAAGATCCCCTTTTCTTTGCGCCAGATGATAGCAAATGAAGACAATGAAGTATGCGCCCCTACTGGTGAATGCAGACTGACAAAAGAGAAGGCGTTTTTCCCAATGCAAGAGGTACGGCCTGGTACTTGAAAAGTACGGCCCTGCAGCAATGGTACGGATCTGTAACAGCAGCAAGTACAATTTGTACGGCCCTTATAATAAGTGTCTAGATCTTGGTAAAGGATGCGCCTAGGAATGAAGAACTCCTCCCGGAAGAATACCAAACCAAAACCTTGAAGATGCAATCTCTGTATACGTGCTGTGATAACCTCTGAATGAAGCTACCTCTCTGTAAGCAATAAATCAGCTGATATTTCACAGCCTCTGAACTGCAACACTGAAGATGGCTCGTTCTCCAATGCCAAAAGACAATTGAAACCCTTGGCTCCGTTCTTTGGAAGAATACTTGATCAAAATTTGATTTCATAACATAATGAACTTTTTTCACAATGAAAAATACTTATATTCTCAAGAGGGTCGACTTTTCTCAAAAAAGCATCATTTAAATAAAGTTCGACTTCTTCTTTTAATTTTTCCAAAGTCTCGAACGCACTTTTAATTATAAAATATAATTGAAAAATGGCCCCTTCTTCATGTTGGTCGAAATGATGAGCACTCCTCACTATGCAATTGTGGTGAAATGCTCCAACCTCTGTTAATGGCTCATCACTAACAACACTCGAATCAGGCAGCTGATCCCTCTGACTTTTAAAAACAACAAGTCGGCATCCAAAATCAGTTGCATGGGATGAAGTGACAGATTTGCTTCCAGGAGATGGAAACAAATCAACATGAGAGCCATACTCCCAACCAAATGACACTTTGCGAATGCCCTGTGAGGAGGACGGAGTAGCGTCGTGTACTACCACACAACTCTTAGGAGAATCCACCATTGTGACACAAGAGCTACCAGTAAACTATCCTGTATGAACTGTCACGGTACTGGCCTCAGGAGAACTTGATGCAACTAGTGGTTCTCGACTGCTCTCAACCAAGGTATTCATCCCAGCTGAAACTTTTGTACCTATATCTGTGATAGATGTAACCACATCCTCACTACAACCCGTGGATATAATATCCTCATCAACTGCCTCTATATGTAACTGTACTATATCTGCAGCTGGTGGATACTGTGCCAAACTCAACTCCTCTGTAAGCTTCTCAATATGTAACTGTAACTCTTGAAGGGCTAACTGGGCACTCTGCAACGAGTCCATAGTCACCTTAAGCTCATGAGTGAGCTCTTCAACCCTTTCTTCCTTTCCCTTCAGTGCATCATAACAAATGCAATCCCACTCGAGAAGAAAGTCCCTATCAGCAAGTAACTGCAAATAATGATGTTTCATTAATCCAATAGCTTCTCGTAGTGTATGGAACTCTACTAGGGAGAGGCTACTATCATCGTGCTCATTTGGCATAGGAGCACCCCAACCATAGGTCGCCAACATTTGTCTAGCAACATCAAAATGCTCCAAAGCTGTAACAATCATATCATCACTAACCTTCAACTGCCCCGCCAGATGATGATACCCCTGTGACTCATCATTTCCACCCAAATCTGCACTATAGTAAGAGGCTGAGTCCTCATCACTCACTTCATGACTTGTAGCATCGTGTGTGTTGTCATCAGTGCACACATCAACAACCAAGGTACTGCTGCTATGTACCTCAATGGATGGCTTAACTGATAAGGTAGAAGTTGTTGATCTAATAGTATCTTCACATACTTCCACTCCCAATGTAATTGCATTACCTTCCAAATCACGATCCTGGGATCTTGTGCCAACACATGAACCTTTTAACTTATTTTCTAAGATCTGATCTGAAAAATTGGACTCATCATGACATGAACCCATATCACACACTGCACCATTAGTACCCAAATCTTGAGTACCTTTACGTGACAACTCAATAGAAGTATTTTGCACATGTGAAATCATGGCTGTCTCATGTTGTTGGAAAGTTTTATCACTGCTGTCATGAAAATCAGAACTGTTAGCAATGTTGATAACATCCTTTGGAATGTTGTGAATATCATTTTGTGGCTCCACCATACTATTTTCTTGATGTAAAATTACCTTATCAACCACTATTTCATTTTCAACCCCATGTTCATCTGTAGGTTGAAGATCGTGATCTGCTAACTTATCACATTTTAAACCAAACTCATCATAGAGACTTCTGGATACTTTACCTGTAGAGACCTCATGTTTTAACTTAGATTCTTCATGATTACTAGGCTGGTCGGATTTTTCAAGTTCTGAATCCTCATAGGGTGCCCACATTATTCTATTCGCCTTGCCCTTAGGTCTCAAAATGCAATCATGATTTTCATTGTAAGGCCCTTTGCAATAGAAACACAACTACTTTCTTTTGTTTTGCGGTGTCGGACCTTTCCTGGTAGGAATTGAATTGATTCCTTTAGGCCGTCCAAACTCTAAAAGCGCCTGTTCTACACGCAGCAACTCTCGACTGAGCTTGTATTGGGATTGTTGAAGTTCTTTGAATGCCTGTTTATTGTTGAACAATGTTGTCATGAAGCCCATTTTTGCTGTTCAAACTGAAAACAATTCCAACTGACTTGTGCAACTGCTAATTTCCCACCAAATGTCTAAACTGAAAATTTACCTCAAGATCAGGCAAAGCCCTTCACAGTGAAGAACCCTTTTGGCTCAACTTCAATCCTAATGCTCGAAATGCTTGTTTTTTTAAAATTTCCCAATGCTGATATATGATTGAGAATGCAAGAAACCATCAACTACAGCTCAGAGCATGTTGTTACTTTGAAATTTTACTCAAAAAATTAACTACCTCATGCACTCTGTCGATGGAAACTTTTGCATAGGATCCCATATTACATTAACATATTATTCTTAAATGAAACTTACACAGCAGTTTATGACAAATATTTACTCAAATCCCAAATTATGTTTGTTGTATTTTGACTCTCTTTTCCGAAAATTGCTTTCTTATTCTTATTCAAATCTGTCTTTATCGATATAGACAATATCCAGCTGCATACATTCAAATCGAACCAACCATACTAGACCCGACTTCCTCCTGTGGTGGCAGGTGTATGCAATATTTAATTATTTTTGACGGCTGACTCTATGTTTCGTCCTTTCCTATTCTGACTTGGCATATAAAATTTGTGTGATATTCGCCACCTTATGAAGCGGCCCCAAATTGCCAAGAAAGCCACGATTTATTCAAAAGCCTTATAAAGTGCGAATATTTTCCCTTTGGTGAAATTTGATTTATGAAAAAAACTGCCAAGCAGCTCCTGTGCCTGGACGTCTTCTACCGTATTTGTTTTTCTAGTCCTTGTCCTATCGCCTTAAGAACTCCACGATTTGGCTTTGCTCTGGGCGGATTGATTTAGATGTCTTCACCAATGAATGCTTTATTATCTTTTGCGATTATATTCCCTTCAAGGCCAAGGTTATGCGCTTTCCCTGAGAATAATATCGGACAATCACTTGCCACGTTTTCTCCTTTTTTTCCTAACTTCGTCTTCTTGTGCAGGGACTTTAGTCTCTTTTGAATTTATCTTCTTTATGTAAACCTCCAGCTTGATGCTAATTTGTCTCTTTCTGTCCAAGCAAAGCTACGATTTTATTAAAAAATTAATCCCGACTTATGATATCGTGCTTCCTGAGTCCCTATGCAATGACGGCTTCATTAAATAATTATCTTCATCAAAGTTTTGCTTTCCTTTGTGGCATGATTTGTGATATGGAAATTGTCTTTTTTCGAAATTTGTTTTATCTGAAGATTCTGTCCTCACGTCTTCTCCTGTAGATGTCTTTCCTGCAAAAAACGTCAGCTCCAATAGAAATTGATTTAATATTAAGCCCTTTAATATTTGACGCCCCTCTAAATTATTTTTAATTCCTTTTGAAGATGACAATACCACTAAGCTGCTTCTGACTCTTCTTTAGAGAGCGACTCTCTTATTTGTCCCAATTGCTGAATGAGCAGCTCCTTGTCTTATTCGGTTTCCTCTTTTCTGATGCTTCAAGATAAATCGAATCCTCTAGGAACCCGAGACTCCAATAAATTGAAACCCTTCAAATCAGAATATCTGTAAATATTTATCAAGCCAACATATAGCGAAATCTCCAGCAACAGATATTCTCAGCAATATTTATTTATTTCCCAAATATTTCTCCAGATTTGGAAAAACCTCAAATTCTCAGAATTTTCTAATTGTAATTGAAAACCCTTAATATTTTGAAACTTGTATTTATTTATTTTTTGCAAACCAACACAGGATGGCAGGATTCAAGCTCTGATACCACTGTAGAAACCCCTGTTCTCACTGATTCTGAAAACTGCTTGTTTTGATTGTTTTTTCTCGTTTTTGATTTTTTTGTGGTTTTTTGCATATACAGATAAAATGCGATTTTGGAAGAAATTGCTAATAAAATTCAAATAAAATATTGCAATACCGGAAATGATAGAATCTACTGGAAATATTGTTGCCAGAGTATTTATTGATCTTTTATGATGAATACAAATAAGATCTGATAACATGCAACTGAAAAAGCAACACTATTTTGATAAAAAACCTGATATTTGCAGCAGATTGAAAAACCCTTGAAATGGTACGGCCTTCTTAAAGATCCCCTTTTCTCTGCGCCGGATGATAGCAAATGAAGACAATGAAGTATGCGCCCCTACTGGTGAATGCAGACTGACAAAAGAGGAGGCGTTTTTCCCAATGCAAGAGGTACGGCCTGGTACTTGAAAAGTACGGCCCTGCAGCAATGGTACGAATCTGTAACAGCAGCAAGTACAATTTGTACGACCCTTGTAATAAGTGTCTAGATCTTGGTAAAGGATGCGCCTAGGAATGAAGAACTCCTCCCGGAAGAATACCAAACCAAAACCCTGAAGATGCAATCTCTGTATACGTGCTGTGATAACCTCTGAATGAAGCTACCTCTCTGTAAGCAATAAATCAGCTGATATTTCACAGCTTTTGAACTGCAACACTCAAGATGGCTCGTTCTCCAATGCCAAAAGACAATTGGAACCCTTGGCTCCGTTCTCTGGAAGAATACTTGATCAAAATTCGATTTCATAACATAATGAACTTTTTTCACAATGAAAAATACTTATATTCTCAAGAGGGTCGACTTTTCTCAAAAAAGCATCATTTAAATAAAGTTCGACTTCTTTTAATTTTTCCAAAGTTTTGAACGCAATTTTAATTATAAAATATAATTGAAAAGTGGCCCCTTCTTCATGTTGGTCGACCCCTTAAAATAATCACTTAAGTTATAATATTAATAATATTATAACTTTATAATATAAGCTTCAAAAATAATTAATATTTATTTTGACAGATAAATATTAATATCTTCCTCAAAATAAGTCCGATTAATGAACCGTCTAAAGCCGGAGGATAAGTGATTGAATCTGCATACGACCAGACCAAACTGCTAAAAATAGCAGGGGTGCTCCGCTGAGAGACTTTACTTACTAAAAATAGCAAGTCAAGCAATTGATGTTCGAATGACCTCGAACGAAAGCCAAACTGGTAGATTCTGACAACCGAAGCCAAGCCAAGCTCCAACAAGACCCTCTAACCAGACATATTAGCCTACGAGGGCTAGGAATAGGCTAAATCCCCGGAACTCAGATGCTTGCAAAAATTGGGGACATTACACATAGTTGATTGAGGGACAAATGGAAGTAACATGTGGCTAGATAATAACATGTGTGAGGCTAGATACACCCCAAGGAGAAAAAGCTTCCCAACTAAGTAGAATTTAAAAAAAAATGTTCGTTGTAAATTGGCAATTTTTGTACTAACCCCACATCCAGCTTGCACACCCGATTTCACTCGTGCATAATTGGGATAAGTACATCCTTGATCAATCAACAATTGATCCACTCCAGTCATTTCACTAAAAATAGATTCACCTTGAGCAGAGTTCGTACTTTGAAGCCACAAAAATTGCCATATTGGTGGAGATATCACACAACCCGCCAACAAAGAACACACTACTACTATTGCTAATCATGGAAATTGACTTGACTCTATTGATCTATATGGAATTATCTTTTCTTACGCAAAATTACTGTTTCTGAACACAGTTTGAAATGACTTGGAGAGTTTCAATATTTACTTGATTAATGTCTTCTGAAATTTGTGCACAAGGGTTTGCTTAGTTAGAGTGGTAATTTGCATTTCCTTCTAATATTGTGTGCTTCTCCATCCAACAATCCTTCTTCAGTGCCAGTCACGGAATCCATTGTGAACATATTTGCCCTTTCCAAACCTTCTTTAAGTCCTAGATGCACGTCCTTCATGCGAGCACTTACCACAGAGCCTTCTTTTCCTCCTATGTCTTCATGGCAAACTCTTGATCCAACACAATGTAATGTCCCCTTTTCTAGGTCACATTGTATGATGTTGTCATTAGCCTATTTCTCCTTGGTTCCGTAGGCTAACCAGGGATTTTAAGGAATCTTGAGGATTTTTGGCCTAGTCAATTTTCGTTGCAGGTCAATCCGAGGTGTCTGGAGGCAGTTTTGGCATACTTACTATTTTTAGTAAGTCATTAATGTTGTGAATAGTAATTCATCAAGTAGGCTGCAATCTCCAGTGACTGTGTCTCATCAATGGAAAATTTGGGGTATTATCGTCAGATGATTTCAGTTCCATTGGTTTCATTCATCTTCGCATTAATAAAGTTTAAATTATAAAGTTAAATTCAATTATTTAACTTTATTAGTGCTAGTCTAAAGTTAAGTGGGAAAGTGAATAGTAAAAGGGGCCCCTTATTTTAAAATACATGAGACATCAAAAAGGCAAAAGAGAAGTTTATGTTTTGTCCCACATTTGTTAAAAGTATGAATGGGCTCTTATGAGAAGCTTATAAAAGGTGTTGCAAGGGCTCACTTTCAGCATGCTTGGTATATGCTTGGTTATTACTTTCTCTTGGAGAATTTAGGGAAGCTTTGGCTTTCAACAGGTTTGAGGACAAAATCCCTCGAGCTTGAAGGCAGTGGACGGAAACCCATTGTCTATTGGAGATAACATTCAGGTGTCTCACTTTGTGCTTCAGATTCAAGCTATTTCTGAGGGTTTGTCAGATTTGTAGTAGCTGTTGTATTGCTGCAAAATACATTTGTATTTGTAAGTTGCCATAGCTGATGTATTATTGCGAATATTTCTAAATAAATGCAAAAGTTGGATTATTTTTGCAGTTTATTATTGTGCTGGAATTTCATATCTTCAGAATAGATTCTACAATAGTTTTATTTTAAATTAAAAATATGAAAATTTATGGCAGGAAATTGGGGGTTTTTGAGTCAGATCTAGTTTGGCTCATTACACACAACCCTTCCTTTGAGATTCATTCTTGCTAACAATGCCAATCTTTCCTCATTATGCTTGGTTGGCCTCTTTACTTGTTCACTTGGTTCATGGTGACCTTCCCCCATCATTTATACACACAATACATCCAAAAAATCGAAAAGTCTCATCCTCCCACATGTCTCTTAGCACAAAGAAAATATAAGCTCTCCATTCTCATGGTTTTAATTCCAAAATACACCATTAGTTTCTTCATCCATAATGGAATTGAATTTAGAAAATTACCTCACGGCTATTGAAGAAATTGGAATTCAACTTTCTAAGGAGATGTATAAGTAGACACACAAAATTCAATCAAGTAACTATTCCAGAACAATTGTCGGCCAAACCTTTATGGCTCTACTCCATGCCTCATCCATCTCAAACAACTTCCTTAACCTTAAGTCCATGGGTATCTTATTCCAAAATTTCTTGTAAGATCTTGTCAATATGCTACTAAATAGTCGAAGATTAACCTTGGTAACTCAGCAAAGAAAAATTCATAAAAGGAACCAGATGATTGGTGCTCTTTTTTAATTTGGATCTATGGTTCATATGAGCCTATCAAGACAATTGTTTTGACGGATTTGTTCCTTTATCCATTTTTAGACCCAATTTTTGGATAGATGGATTTCACCTACCTGCATCTATATTGTAATTGAAAATTTGAAAACTATCAGCATCTAGTTATTATTTATGCACTATGAAGTATGCATTGTCCAATAGAATGTAAGCAGCTATTTGAACATAAACAAAAAAATTCTATATTTGACAATTCATGGGCTAAACTCTCAATTTTATTTGCTCTCTATCTATATGCTATTGAAATACCTTTAAATTTAAAAAAGAAGAAGTTTTTGTCCCTTTATCTACATTTTTTTTAATAAATCTGATTTTTGCCAGTTGAAATCCTTATTTAAATAAAATCTTATACTTTTGGTTTGCTGAGTTTTTCTCGAAAAGATTATTGCTGCTATGGTTTTTACCTTTTTCATGCCATGATTGGATACCATACAGACCAAATATGGTTTAAGATCTCAAACATTCAAGTATTTCGTGGTAATGTTTTGGCTAGCTAGTCATTTGTACGCTACTTTAAATTCATGACCTTTTACTTCTTTTTCTCAGAATCTACTAGATTTAATTGTAGGTAAACTCTCCCATGTGAGGATTGCATGTGGGCTGTATTTCTCTTTACACTTTCTTTTCAATTGCTCGCCCAACTTTTGCATTTTATCTCGTTTCATTGTTGGAGATTCGCTGTAGACTTTGGGCCCATGAGACATTCTTAAATTTTACTAGTTGATATGAGAATTGTTTGAACCATTTTAAGACGTGCGGCTTTCATTGTATATGGACTTAATTCATCCTTCTATTTGGTGCCATATTTTTGAAAATCTTTATCTAGTGTTGTTTTTGATACCTTCAGCTGTATCTTAAACACTTGTATTGCTATAGCATTAGAGGTTTTCTTCTTTCCATCTAATAATTGCAGCTGCCAAATTCTCGTTTTCTATCCCATAATATTTATGGAAACTATAGTTATTTGGAGACTTGGATGTTTACCCCTAGTGCTCATCTCCTATATTGGAAACATGTCTATGTTGGAGACCCAAAACTGGGTATTTCTAGACTTAAGATGATCCATAAATGAATTAGATAAAGAGTTTGTCGCACTATGGATGCATGATGAAATGGAGCACAACTTGAATAATGTTTTGATGAAGGCAGTAGGTGTGTTACACACAAGGTTTTTGGCTTTTGTGTAAGACCTTGGCTCTGAAAGGGGGGAAATGCAACCACCATAGTGTTTATGAAATTGTTGGCGTTTTTGAGCCAGCAATTTTGTTGTATCTCAAAGAGATGGGCCCATGCGATTCCAAATTCCACATATTTTGACTTCTTGGCATCCTTTCACCTTCTGTTCAAGCTGGTATATGAATTAAGAGATGTAAAGGAAGCATCAGGATCTATAATTGCAATTTTCAGTCTTAATAGTGAGGCAAGTGGGATTGTGTATAAGTTGTAACAGAGTAGAGAGAGGAGTGTGTCAGCTAGTGTTTAATCTTTAGGGGTAGAACATTGTTTATTTTTGCTTGTTGTATGCTAAAGAGACCTAAGATTGTAGTCAGATTGGAGATAGTGGATGAGGAGGCCCTTGTTCCTCTCTCTTGCTGGAGTTTTCTCTTTGAATTTGGGTTCTCTAGGGTAAATGCTTGTTATCTATTCTTGTGTTGCTGGTTCTGCTTTCTTCTTGTTCAATTCCTTAAGAGTATTTCATTTTGTCTTATTAAATATGTAATTGGAAAGCTATAGTATGAAATCTTCCTCATAGTTTACAAATTAGGTGGTATTAGAGTGGTTGTATCCGTTGGTGAAAAGTTTTGTGTGACAAATTTTGTAGGTTGATGCTGACCACAAGATCAAGTGGGAAAGAGTTGTTGCCTTTTCAAAGAGATATTGAATCCTATTTAATGCCCCCTTGTTCCACCTAGGCATTCAGGGAAGTTCCATTAGCCTATTGGACTATTAGCCTATTTTATTCCCATAGGCTAAATTGGAGAATTAAAAAGGGAATGATTTAATTTAATTAAATAAAGTTGCCTTAAATTACTTGTATTAAGGCTTCTAAAGGAGCTCTTGACATTACAATCAAAGATGATCTCTCTCAAACCAATAAACCTCTCCCCAAAGTAAAGATTGCTCTGTCTTAGCCCTAATATGGAGCCTTTGACTATTCCTTGGGGAAACTATAACCTATGCCTACCCCAACCCATTCCAGGGCAACCACAGATGGAACCCTAATCCCATCCATTGGGCTTTTGTGGCCAATTCATCCTACCCTATCCCCGCCTCTTACCGGGGGCTTATCGTCTAATTGGGGCCACATCCCAAAGATCACAAAGCCATGGAGAAACACCTAGAAGTTTCAGAACAAAGCCTCATCATGTGGGTTTCGTCTTCCATGAAAATTGAGGAATACTCAAAATGTAGTTGAAGAGCACAAAAGATTTACTGAGAGGGGAGCGTGGGGGGGTGAATCAGTAAGTCAAAACAATCTCTTACTTTTCAACTTTTCAACAATCTTAAACTTTCATCAAGATCAACTTCTGATATGAATCAATGAAAACAAGTTGACACCACTTTATTGAATTGATTAAATGATTTTTACAAATTGAAGTAGGTACCAACCTACTTGATTATGAATGAAATGATTTTGTAGGCTACATCCTACAAGGAGCACCAACCCCTTAACAATTTTAGTAGGCACCAACCTACAAGGAGATTTGACCTCTAATGCAAGGCACCAACCTTGACTTGATGGATGAAGGTAAATGACTTCAATCAGATCTGCACTCTTCCAATCCTCCAATCTGCCTTTGTGATGAAAAATCTCACACTTAGCCCACACAAGAAGATGGGTTTCTGATTTGAATCACCAGAAACTTCACAACCACACCTACAACCTTGAATGGGATGTCAAATATATAGATTACTCAAGAATTGCAACTTTTGATATTCACACCGTTTGCCTTTTCTTTCTTTAGTCACACCCTTCTAGATATGTCTCTTGTTAAATCGATTTCTCCTTGATTAAATTATTTTTCTGTTAACACATAGAACTGAAAACTTATTAAATCTCCATTTAATACTTCTGAAAACTTGATTTCATTATCATTTGTGTTTATCCCTTGTTTAGAAAGATGTATGCATATTCAAATCTTAAGAGATGATATTAACATGTCCTTTCATAATAGTGTGTGACTCTTAGAAACACGTCTTGCTGAACTAACAGACCCGACTCTTCTCAATCGCTCCAAGCAAAGACGTTAGGAGTTTGAAGCACGCGTCCCTTGAAACACGTCATGATTTTTCAGAGAAACTTTCTCCACTAGGCACGTCTATAGAAAGACGTCTGTTCAGATTTAAAATCATGTTATGACAAATCGGATTATGCCTTTTTGTTTTAGTCCTTAAAAAGCATGTCTTTCCATTAAGCATCGAATGAATACGTCTTTTTGAAGATACGTCCAACAGTCTTTATTAACAAACTGTTCTTCTTTCCACGATACTTTTTTTGATTCACAACCCTTCAGTTATTAACAAACCGTTCTTTATTGAAACAAATTGTTCTTTAGTTTTTGGCAAACATTCTCCAGATTTAGTTAATTGATTTGTCATGCTTCTTTCCAGCTCGTCCTTTGATTTGTTCCAGATTTAACAACTTTTATCGAACTTGATATTTATCTCTGTTTGTAGCTTAAAACTAGTCTTCAAATATCTCTGTCTGTAATTAATTGATTTTACTAAGAGGATTGAAATCTTTTAGTAGCATAGCAATCTTTTCTCCTTTGATTTAACTTCATTATTCTTATTCATCTTTAATAGTCTGATTAGGCTCTTTATCTTGACATCAATGACAATTCTTCTAACAATCTCCCCCTTTGTCATTGATGGCAACTTCTTCGATGGCAACTTTGATCTTCTTCTTATTGCTCCCCTTGTGTCCAATTTCCCCCCCTTTGACATCAATGGCAAGGGGTCTTCTAACAGTGTTTTGCCTCTTTTGTTTATTCCATGGAGCTACAAGATACTATGTATAGCTCTCCCTGAATGCATGCTTCCACCAATCAGTTTGATGGATGTGGGACAACTCCTAATTTGTCCCTTAGATACTCAAATGCATCCCTTGGTAATGGTTTGGTGAATATATCAGCAATTTGCTCTTTTGTAGCTATATATTCCAAACACACTTGTCCGTCTGCTACTTGCTCTCTTAAAAAGTGATACTTCATATTAAAATATTTTATTTCATAATTATAATATTAATTTATGTCTAAATTTTATATATTTTAATATCCATTATATTATAATGATTTTAATATTATTTTAATATTTATTTTTATTAATTGTTCTAATTATAATTATATTATATTTTATATTTGACCATGATAATTATAATATTATCAATGATAATTATAATTATAATGATATTTTAAATTATCTTCTTCCATATTTATATTTTTGATATGAGTATTCTACCTGAACATGTTATTGTATATCTAAAAATATATTAAGCGTATACTTATCTCAGATGCCCCTTTGTGATGGGGATATCACAACATTAAATTAAAAGAGTATATGTATTTGCAAAGTCAGAAGTATGGAATTTTATCAACTTTTGAATAAGATTTATACCACTGTAATAACTCTGTCTTTGGTTAAACAATAATTTTACGATTTTCCCATTTGACATATTATCATTTTGTCAAATGGTGTGTATGCAATTATTCTGCACTTGGAACTGAGATGATTTGACTTCTTAAGTTTGCAACTTCCCCAATAAGATAAGCAAACCTCTGATATAATTTTAGAATACCATTGTTAAGTTGATAAAAATTCCATACTTCTGACTTGGCAAATACACATACTCTTTTTATTTAATGCACAACATATATATAAGTTCATGAGCAGCAGTTACATTAAATTATAGGAGAATGTCGTAATTTATAGACTTATATTTCCTTGTTACAAAACGTCCGAGTCACAGTGCAAGTTACTGTTTCCAAAATCCTTGCAAACCGGTGCCTATTCAAGCCTTATTGCAATCTTCATGCTTGTCGTCCAACACAAGTCTATCATGGTATTATTCAAGAAATAATCAATACAAGCACATCACACCTGCAACATATAAGAGAATATAGTAGCGCCAACAATAATCAACAAGAATATTATTAATGAACACCAATGATGCATTACTTGCGCTGCGTCGAATAAATATAGGGTGCTCAATATTATTGGCCGATACACTTTAGAATATAAAATCGATTCTCCACTAATAAACTCGATTCCCTTCCTTCCCGAAGATATTTTTGCTGATAGTTATACGCAAGTCTTAATAATAGTTGCATTGGCAATAGCAACTTCCCGTCTACATAAATGTTCCCACACCAATATCCCTGCTTGCCTGTATCTATGTGACGACTCCAACAAGGTATGAATCCGGATGTTTTGTTACCCACGACTTGCCCTTCGATGATTATATGGTGGTTCAATTATTCTTTGCGGTGACTCAAATGATAGTTGGCATATTACAAAGGGAGCCCGATATAGTATATCCGCCTTCACTGTTCTTTAGATAATTGCCACTATCACCAGTTTCAACAGGAATGAGATGAATTACATACGTTTGAACCCGCACCAATAAGCATTCACGACAACGGTTTGGGCTATGCCCGATATTGGAACATATGAGTTCTCCCGTAAGTGCTTGCAAGGAAAACCCGTCATAGAATAAGATTCCTCATATGTGATAATATTTGCTCAATCATCATTAGAATTAACCACATAAAATTGCAATGAACACCATACTTGCTTCCACCATCTCTCAAAGACATTGAATATTAATTAATTAGGACTGCCTCAAACTCAAGGTTCTTTCGCCCCTGTACGACTGGCACAAAAATTGTTGATGAAAGGCACGAAGTCCCCAGATGCAATGGAAAGAACACCAATCTGGAAATGTATTCAGCATAGGTTGCCAACTACATAATTCTGCCAACATGTAAAATCTATGAAAAATAATGCAGAATAGACACGACTGGGTTTTCATCCAAGCCTAGCCTCAGAAACTAAGAGTTGCCATTCTCAGATCCTCCTTGATTAAAATCCAAACATTATCCAAATTCTCGTGATGCTATTCAATCTGCCGATGATCAATATATTCACGAACGTTCAGTTTACCAACTGAATTATTTCAATTAGGAACATTATTAGTGACTTTATTAAGTCACAATATAATTAATTAATTAAATAATTAATAAGCCTTAAAAGGAAAATAAAGAACATTAAATGTTTAATTAATTAATTTTAATTGCGTTTGGTTCCATTCAAAACTGGGGACATCACACTAGACCCACAAGGGGTGGGACCTTGTCGAAACTCATAGGGGATAGGAGCTGGACCCCAAACCCAGGTTGGACTGAACCAGGACCCAGGTTCTCCTACAAGCGAATTGGTAACTTAGGAGATAATATAAAATCACTTTATGTAGGTAAAAAAGATTATGATTTTAATAAAGGTGAATTTAAATTACGAACTTCTTGAAAGCTTGAGGGAGAGATATTAAAAGAGTTGGAAAAGAGAATTTCACATCTTGGTTGTTTTATTTCACTCATTTGCAAAGTTGGGACTTCAAGTTCAACTTGAAACCCTAGGATGAAAACCCTACGGGTATCTGGCTTTGGAGATGAAAGAGTTTTTCTTAGCAAATGAATGGTGAATTCACGAGGGTTCACAGTTGTGTTTAATGCAGAAACAGAGATATTGCTTTCAGCTGCAACGTCCAGAATTCCAGTTACAAATTCATTGGGATTTGCTAACACATAATAAATTTGTCAATTTCATGTGTGCAAATAGTGAAAGAAAGTAGAAGTAATAAGTGAAGAGTGTGTAGTGAATTAAATGAAGTAAAATTCATATTTTATTGAGGTTGGTTTTACTCGAGCCATACCCTTTTTGGATTCTTTAGAAAATCCATACCATATATTGGATGGTAAAGGAGGATTGAAGCATTAAGAAGGCATAGAAACCTTACTATTTTCTAGTGTGGCCTTTACCAAGTCTATTACAACATCTTATGAGGTCAACAAGGTTAATGTTGAAGAGCACACAAAAAATACAAAGAGGAGGGGGGGAGGGGGGAATTAGTATTTTAAACTTTTAACACTTGAAACCATATTAATCAGCAATCAAAACGGTAAAAGCAAACATTAGACAAGATGAACACCGATATCACGTACGAAACCCTTTTGGGTAAAAAAACACGATAGAACTATGCTTATATTAACTTTAAATGGGCACCAACCTAGGAGTGTACAATCTCCAAATGACAAAGGAAAGCACCAACTCACTGGAATCACCAACTCCCTCGAAGCATCAACTTCGAACAGCTGAATCACCAACTCACTGAATTTTTTTACAACATTGCAATTTTGAATTCATGACACATAATACATCTTTCCTTATGCACAAACACAGTCTAAACATTACTTTAATTTTGGGACTATCACAATCTATCAACACTTCAATCTAGGAAAGAAAACTATATGGCTCTAACATAGTTGTTAGAACAACACAACTCCCTCAAAATCATTCTTCAGAACATGAACGTCCAATACAAATAGACCTTCAACGACCTCTAGATGGTCAATATAAGCTCCCTGATTTACACAACCAACCTCTATACTCCAAGTCAGCCCTCTTTGTAGAAAAATATGGGCACCAAACTACTTCCTTTGATATCGTCCAACACTCAATATTAGAACTTACATGCCTATAACAGATAGAATGAAGGTAAGTCTGAAACCATGTCCACCATAAATGCTCACAATTGCCTTGCACAAGCTTTCACGACATCAAACATTATACAACCCATTCCGTAGAAAAATTATGGTGATAGCATATTTTATTACCACGTTGTGTGTAGCAAACTTGGTGAAGAAAAACGGTAGAACAGATTTAAAAAAACGAATGAACTCACACAGTCTGCATCATGCAACCCGTGCCATGAAAAAGAATAGTAAAGGCATTTTTTTAAAAGCTAATAACTTCCACATAGAAGCACGTATTAACCCTTGAAGGCCCGTATTAACATACGCATCTCAACCACTTACAACTCGTGTCTACGGAAAGATAGCAATAGCAATTTTTTGATGCCATGACTTGCATACTACACAAATTCACCTTTAGAAAGATTCGTAACAACTGATGGCTTAGAATAGAATGGAAGGGTTGCCATCGGATAGTCTACACAGCCACACACACCCACATTCATATCAACTCCCACGACTCTTACAACATACTGCCCATGCTAGAAATAATAGAGATAATTGGGGAAAGAAATTCACCACTCCAATCGCAATGAATGCAGTCAATACCATAAGGAATATGTCAGTTCATTTTGCAAGCATAGTGATTTTTAAAATGCCATGAGGGCATTACTAGATGCTTTCACAACCTTTCACACACGGAGACGAGAATAATCAAAGACGACACCACTTCACACAAAATCAATCCATAAAAACTGACAAAAGTTTTAACAAAAAAACAAAGCACATCTTCCACCTATAGTGAATGAAAATAAGACAACCATAACATCAAATCCGCCAAAAATACTTAACTCGACATATAATAGCCGTCGACAAAAATAGAAATATCAAGAGCATGAAAATTAATCATCATCAATACAAGCAACTTGAGTAAGAAGTCAATGGAAAAAATTGGAGCCGTCGGCCAAAGTTAGAGGAGTTGGTAGTATGAGAATTTACCGGATGTAAGATCCATATTCAAGGCATTAGAACACTGACTTGGCACTTGACCCCTTGATTGATCCTTTGACCTTTCAACTCTGACATGGCATAATATCCATTTGGCATAACTGCTGACAAGTTTGGACATATCAAAGCTAACGAAATAAATAGTTTGCAAACATTTCAACTGCATTCATTTGCATTTGCAAAGCTCATTTCATATGCATCAGTACACATACAATACCTGAAGTTCATAAGAAAAAGCAGCAGGTTTTTCAAAGTATGCCAACAATTGCCATAAAAGAATAGTCTTATCTGCTTAATCTATAAGGAAAAGATCATCACATGGAACACCTCATTTAACCAAAACTCCAGTGTTCCACGGGGACGTGTTCCCCCCTAAATTTTTGCCGTCCCCCCGTCTTGGACGTTTCAGAGACTTGGAGACGGTTGGGAGACATCCCTCTGCCGTCCCTCCAATGCCATCGGGACATGAGAAACGTATCGGAGATGTGGGGGGCGCCTGGGCCTCTTCGAGACGTCTTGGAGACGCCCAGGGATCCCTCGAGCGTCTCAGAGATGTCTAGGCACCAACTGTGCTGTGACGGTTTAAAAAGTGTTTTTTTTTTAAATTTCTTTTATTTTTATTGGTCTTTGTGCCTGGGGCCAAACCCTAAAGGCTCGTGGGACCCATCTAAAAGCCTCTAAATGAAGTAAAACACTCTAATTGCTCATTTTTTTACTCACATATGCATTTGATGTTTTGGAGCAGCTAGGTGAGGAAGAGGAAAACTAGTGAGAAGAGTGAGTGAAAGTGTAATGAGCCGAACCAATTTTTTCAAACTTTGAGATGATCAGAACAACACCAAAGTACCCGTTAGGGTTAGGTCAAATCAAACTAGCAACTGAAGGAAAGAGCCTCAATGCCAAGAATGTGCTTTCCAACCCAAGCTGGGTCTTAAGCTACCATATGGCGGAGTATAACTAGTAAAGAATGCAGTATTGGAAAGTAAACTCAACGCCAAGCATGTGCACTCCTAACCCGAGGTAGGAAAGGCGCTACCATATGGCGGAGATTCTATTAACAATGATGCTATTCAAGTAAATTAATCTCAACGCCAAGCATGTGCATTCCTAACCCCAAAGTGGGAAAGGCGCTATCATATGGCGGAGAAACAGAAAGCAAATACAATGTAGACTGAGCAAGAGCCAGTCGCATCCACAACCGTGGGAATGAAAGTGATTAAATTGAAAGTAAACTAGGTGGCAAAGCCATCCTCTTCCACTAAAGTGTGGATACAAAATGTAAAGTGCAGAAAGTAAAAGAGCTGATCAGTACTACTGATTCAGCGTTACAATATGATGAACAATCTGCAAATACAATGAGATATAGATAACCAATGATCTCCAAAATGTTAGGAAATGAACTCCAAACAAGCACAAGCTATCCAACATCTGAAATATAGCAAAAGGGACTAAAATATCAGGTCTGATATAAAATTGCAGCAATCAGAAAATTTGTACCAGCAAGCCCTAGAATCACCAAAATGCTCATAACTTCGTCAAAACACCTCCGAATGATGTGGAACTGAATGCAAATGAGAGCTAGGAGTTGAGCGACCAAGACCAAGCCAAGAAACTCCTCCAAATAGTAGTGATTTATTTATGCACGCTTTCCAATGCAACCTCAAAGAAGGTACAACCTCCAGAAATGTTCTACTAGCAAGATAAAATCCGAGACACCTCCAAAAAATCTGAAAACTTGCAAGGAGGGGCGTGTAATGACCCGTTCTGGTGGAAACGCTTAAATGCGAATTTGCATTCAAAGTTTTTCTCAAAGAGACATTGTAAACGTTAGAGATAAATAAATTTCTGTAATAACGCCTAATAAGATCAAAGATAGTATAAATATTTCATTCTTGTCAAGGGATTATTGATTTCCTCCTTATCACTCTTATGAATGGCTCTTCTATATAATTACATAAGTATATTAGAGAGATATTAAATGTCTATCAAGATCCCAGAGATGATACACTATTGTATCATAATAGAGTCATTTTACTTATAAGGCTAAACAATTGCTACAAGCATCATTATTGGATAGTCGGGGATCGTATATTATAACTATGTATATATCGAAATCTATACTTAAGAATTGTTACTAGTCGTTCTAATTCTCAACATACTTATTCAGCCTTATATATATATTCAAATATATTCATACATCGTAGTGTACTTAATATATTTATCAAATATCAACTATTAATATCTACCTTTAATTAACATAAGTTTGAAATCGTAATCTAATCCTTCAAAGACATGAATTATTCATTATTACATAATTGAATATGATACACACACATATAACTATTTCCAATTAATTCTAGGCTTACAACACTAATCCTAACCCAAGATATTTACTTATTGCACATTATCATAAATCAGTATGTGGTTATAAACTATCTATCTTTATATAGATATTTACATATTATCTATAATATTTATATTTACTCTTATTTATTGACACTAATTATTACCAATTGAAAATATGCGTTCATGCTTTCAGTTAAGTTAAATCAACTGACATATACGTATGCAGGTCACTACTAACAGATTACATAAAATCCCAATCTCTCTCTATATATAGATATGTGAAAGCAAACCTGTGCAGCCTGACACTTATATAACCTTAATCTGTTGCTAACCATCCATCGATTCACATTTTTTCTATAATGGATATAAATAACCAATGGTTTATTTGCTGTAGTTGAAGTTACTTACCTTTTATTGGTTGCAATTTAAAGAACCCGTTCCTTTGTTCTCTCCTTTCTCAGCGATGACTTGTAACTTCAGCCACGTGGAATGATTCTTGGTCTTATTTGATGGCCTTCTTTCCTTGTCGATTCCTTTTGGTCAGGAATAAATTCTTCTTTTTTTTATTACCTACCATTCGATGTCTTCTCCTTGTTTGAAATCATTTTCCTTATATAAATGCTGCCCTTAGACACGTCCCTTCATGATTCATTTCTTTTGGCTTTAATCGCACCTCTCTAGAAGTACGTATCCTTTGCATAAGCTAATTGCTTCTTCCACTAATCGTGGCTGATCTAATGGTGATTGCTGTTAGATTTATTTATTTATTAAATAAGGCATAGTCATTAATAATAGTATTGGTTCTATGAATGTTATGGTTTATATTTTATTTTGCTGTTTGTAGCACTAATATTAGTTGTGTAATATTAATTTATTGTTATTTAATATTTTATCCTTGTTTATGATATTTGTTACATATCATATTTATGATATATATATATTACCATTATAATATTTATAATGATATTTATAGATATCACAAATTATCATTATAATCAGATTTATATTTCAAATATATATATTTATATATATTTATTTATTTTATTTTATTTTATTTGCTAATATTTTATGACTATAATAATTGTTTAGGAATATCAATTGTTTGTATAATTTTATATTATTAGTATAATATTATCATCATAATAATTACTTGATGATAATTATAATAGTATTATAATTGGTATTTATATTTTCGATATTTATTCAGATATTCGTTTTATTTACTTTTTAGTATTTCAATATTTCATATTTAGGTATTACAATTTCAGGGGACATGACAGGGCGCCCAAGGTAGACTAAAGCATAGGGCCAATACCCAGAACCACCAAAAAATCGTGCATGGACTTATGAGCAGATTTCTATTTCAGCAAAACCCTAACCAGCAAATGTAAAACTGACAAATCTCTAAAATCTTCAAACTTGATGCTCTGTCTGCTAGTCTGGATGAGAAGCAATCTCTGGAAACTTAGCTAGGTGCTATCTTTCAAGCACGAAACCAAGAGAAAGAACTAGGAGGTATGCATCCCTCGAAGTAAGCTCTGAAAGCATTTCAGCAACATAACAATATGATAAGCAACAATAGATAATCCAATTGAAGGCCAAGTCTCTTATTTATAACTTTTATGTCTCCAAATTCAAATCTTCTTTTCCCTCCAATTAGGGTGCCTAAATGAAATTCACTTTTCACCTTTTCTCCAAATTTCATTTGCATTTCATTTCCAACCCATATGTGGAAATATAATTTAATAAAATGCAAATATATAACTTGCAAATATTTCACTAAAAGATTTAAGTGAAATATTTAATTAAACTCAAATGTCTCCAAGCTAGGCGTCCCCTTTTGCCTTAGCACATATTTCACTTAATATTAATTAATCAAATAAGGCCTCCAAAATGTTTAATTAATAAACATTATAAAAATTACTTATCTCTCCAAATCGTCCTCCATGCCTTAGCCAAATATTTTTCACTTAAAACATTATTTTTTCATCAATTATCAAACTTGCCAAAATAATCACCTCAAATGCTGGAGACCACTGTTCAAGCTGACCTGCCAGAAATAGCCATTGCACTAAACTGTTGAACTGCTGCTAACAATAGCACTGCCAAAAATAGTACTTACTAAAAATAGCATACTGCTAAAAATAGTAAGTTGTTCCAAACTCATTTTCTCCACATTTTGAGTAGCCGTCGCAACTTACTAAAAATAGTAAGTTCGGAAAAGTCATCTGATTCAGTTGCATGTCACACCATCGCGAAACTCTCTGAAAACCCAAAAGGAATCTAGAAGCCAAATTGGAAAACTCCAACATGCAAGCCTCCAAAAAGCAGCCGAGAACGCAAGTCAATATCCTGTCATGCATGTTACGTCATTGCGAAGCTCTCCAAAAACCCAGAAAGCTTCACCAGACATGCGTTAGAAACTCTCGCATGCAAGACCTCAAAACCTCCTCTGAAAGTGGAAACCCTAATTTTCATTTCAGCTTTAGCCTACGAGTTTCCAGAAATAGGCTAAATCCAAACGAAGAGTGTAGGGCTAAATTGGGGACATTACAGTCCGCCCTTCCCAAAATTGCTTGTCCTCAAGGAATGCCACCACAACTCTAGAAGAACTCAAACTGATCCATACCAAAACAAGTACAATCCCAGGGTCCCATGTCCATCTGAAGGAGGACCTACCATGGCGATGCTGCACTACTCTGATCACAACAGTGAAACCATCGTACCAATGCTGCACTAACCTCCCTTGTAACTCCAAAATGTTACCATCCATGATACTCAAATTGAAAAATCTTAAAGAATTGAGATCAATATCATGCAACGTCTCTTGTCCAAGAGGCCCTGAGTCAACAATATCAACCATACCACTGTCTATCACCATCCTAGGCAAGAAGAAAGATAGGCTACTCAGCTCAAAATCAAACTCCTCAGCATACCTCCATACGGTAACAAACGGAGCCATGACTGCAAATGTGACATCTTCGAATCTTCTTGCAAAGAGGAAAGCAATCCTTTGCAAAAGCTCAACAAACTCATACTCATGTCTCCTCATGGAGCTACTATGCCTCATCTGAATTATATTGATACTACCATGAGGACTACAGGAAACTCCCATAATTCCAACCCTATGAGTCTCAGAATGATGAATCAGGGCATGGGGTAGCTTGCTGTCCTGAACCAATAAGGAAAGTAAACTATCAAAGTTTACATCACAAACCTCCAAAGTGGCTGGAAAACAGACTAGAGCCATTTCCATCTGAAAGCTACCACTTCTTTGATCGGTAGTGCTGATCCAACTCTCTTGAATGAGGGAGACTGTCCGTGTAAGGTGGTTGGCCTGCCTCCAATCAGCAAGCTCGAGTCTTCAAATCTGATTTTGCCTTAGCCAAGGATCACTCTCAAGAGCCACCAACCTTTCATCTCTTCAATCCAAACTCAAAATTTCTTTCCAATCCATTTGTTCATGAGCAAATGGGGCCATCAAGTGGTTGGTGAAGAGAAGGACAACACCCAAAGGTCTGAAAATTTGATCACTAACCCACCAAAAATTCCTCTTTCCACAAGCCATAAACTCCATCAACCCAAGTTGAGAATCCCAAGCATCGATACCCAACCGAAAGTGATTTTCAACACATTGAAAAGAGAATTCAACACAATCCCAAGTGTTGGTCAAAACCAACTGCATACTCATAAAATAGGCATTCCCTCTGATGAACCTCTGAAACCAACCCATGAAAGCTTTAACAACACTGGAGCATGAAACATAAGATGACTTCAAATCCAACTCCCAAAATAGACTAGCATCACTCAACCCAAGGAATGGATTGAGAAGAGTGCAAACACCATGTTCTGGTTCTTCCATCAGAAAAAGAGGATTATCATAAGTCTCCTCAACACCCACTTCAAAGAGAGGATTGTTAAAAACTTGAAAGTCGTTCCTTTCATCTTGCTGCTCCAAATCAGCACATGCAACTTCTGATTTTCTTGAGACACTTTCAAGATCAAACTCCTCTTGAAGACTATCAAGCTCTCCAATTACTTGCTTGATTTCTTTAGCTCTTTGTGCACCCTCTTGCTCCTTGAAAAGTTTGAAGTTAGCAAATTGGTCTTCAACCTCCGTTAGAGCCAACTGAGTTTCTTTCAACATGTCCTTTGTTGATTCGAGCTCCAGAGTGAGCTCATCAATCATACTCTCCTTTTCTTGTAAAGCACAAATGTTCTTCTTTGCAACTTCAATGGCATGATCACGATCTTCAATCAAGTGTAAGTACTCCGATTTCAATGTCTCCAAGGAGTCTTTGACATGTTGCAAATTAGGGAGAGTAACTTCATCCTTAATCCCTTTCAGTCTCTCATAAAATTGAACCTTCCAATAGAGATCTTCAACCAAGCTATGTGTGTGATCAAACATGGATAGAGCTTGCACTTCCTTGTCAATGGACACCTTGAATTGTCTTTCCCACTCATAAGAATGCGAAGATGGTGAACTGCTGATAGGCTGCAACTGAAAATCAGAACCTTGCCCCTTGTCTTTGCTGCCCTCAATGCTGCTCCAACATCCTTGTACTTTACCACCAACATGCGGATGATGCTCAATGCCATGGAGATTATCATTCTCCATGATTTCTTCGACTCTCTTTTTGCAATCAGCGTCTTGAATGGAAAAATCAGACTTGTGTTTGTAAACCTCTTTAAATCTTTCCTCTTCAAGAGCCATATGGTCTTCTAGTTCTTCTCCTTCATCACCGTCTCCTAGGTCAAACATTATGGCAGCATCCAACTTGATCAATGGATCATAATTGTCCGCTGTTCGGAAAGTTTCTATAGCAACATACTCTTCTTTAGTGGCTGCAACCACTTCAAAGAGATCATTATGGAGCTTGGTTGAACAATCTTCTTCTTCAAAGACACCTCCAAAAACCATGTCACCACTTCCAATGCAATCTGATTTTTGATCTTCATCTGGATTAAAGGGAAATTCATCCCACAAAGGTTCTTTATCATACCTTGGTGCCAACCAACCCGGATCCCAAATGGTAAAAGGCTGATTGTTTTGATCAAAAGAAAAGTACTCTTCATGCTTCTCTTGGAATGTTGAGTCTTTGAATCGGTCACCATGTAACTCACTTGAACTAATTTCTTCATAAGTCCCTCTCTCCAAGGGCTTAGTTTGATGACCAAACCCAAGTTCACCCATGTCACAAACGTCATAGTGAAGCTGAGAATCTTCAATGTTAGATGTTTTGAAAACTTCATCATCCCTATCTTCTTCGGGACCTTCATGGGAAAGTATGTCACCAATTTCTTCATGTGGAACTTCTTGGGAAGTTGGGTCAGCAACAATAAGAAAATCCTTCTTCATCAAATCTTCAAAATGAGTATGCATGAACTCATGGGATTCGCCTCCAATATCACTAATATGTCCTTCATCTTCCTTTTCTTCAACGAACTCATCCCAAACAATAGTCCTACCAACATCTTCCGTGAAGTCATTTCTCTCAAGACCTTCATTGGATGAATCCTCATTGGGACTCAAGACTGTTGTTATGTTCTTTTCACCAAGCTGATCTTCATTACTTCCTATTACATGCAAGTCAAGGGAAGTATTATGGGGCTCTACCCTTAACTCTTCACTTGCTAAGGTATCTTCATCAAGCTCACGTTCATTTTGATGTGATATGTGCACCTTGCTTGTGCCATCTTCAATGCTAGATGACTGATTTTTCTCTTCAACTTGCATATTTGTGGGCTGCAATTCACAAATAGGCACTTCATCTTCTTCCTTCTTTGATTCTTCAACCAAAGCTTGTTCTGCTTCCCTTTTTATCATTTTCCTAATGCGGTCCACCATCTCCGACTTTTCGGGCTTCAGTAACGCCACACAATTCAAATGGGAATCAAATGAAACATTGTACCTATAATCATTTGGCATGTTTTGATATTGCTCACAGAGTTTGGCAGCCTCATGTTCACATTGTCTTTTATACTGTTTGGCATATTCAATGAAATCCCTTACGGCATCACTAACCTTTCCTTCCTCAGATACCATAGTTGAATCTGACTTCTCACGATCTCTGGACCTTAGAAAACGCAACATCTTTGAAACTTCTGAAAGCTGTCACTGAACTCAGCTCTGACCTCTGATGTAGAATCTGTTTTCTCTGTTACTCATCTGTCAAGTGAACTCTGTTGGGCACAGGATGGCAGGATCTTGGCTTTGATACCACTGTAATGAGCCAAACCAATTTTTTCAAACTTTAAGATGATCAGAACAACACCAAAGCACCCGTTAGGGTTAGCTCAAATCAAACCAGCAACTGAAGGAAAGAGCCTCAATGCCAAGAATGTGCTTTCCAACCCAAGCTGGGTCTTAAGCTACCATATGGCGGAGTATAACTAGTAAAGAATGCAGTACTAGAAAGTAAACTCAACGCCAAGCATGTGCACTCCTAACCTGAGGTGGGAAAGGCGCTACCATATGGTGGAGATTCTATTAGCAATGATGCTATTCAAGTAAAATAATCTCAACGCCAAGCATGTGCATTCCTAACCCCAAAGTGGGAAAGGCGCTATCATATGGCGGAGAAACAAAAAGCAAATACAATGTAGACTGAGCAAGGGCCAGTCGCATCGACAACCGTGGGAATGAAAGTGATTAAATTGAAAGTAAACTAGGTGGCAAAGCCATCCTCTTCCACTAAAGTGGGCATACAAAATGTAAAGTGCAGAAAGTAAAAGAGCTGATCAGTACTACTAATTCAACATTACAATATGATGAACAATCTGCAAATACAATGAGATATAGATAACCAATGATCTCCAAAATGTTAGGAAATGAACTCCAAACAAGCACAAGCTATCCAACATATGAAATATAGCAAAAGGGACTAAAATATCAGGTCTGATATAAAATTGCAGCAATCAGAAAATTCGTACCAGCAAGCCCTAGAATCACCAAAATACTCATAACTTCATCAAAACACCTCCAAATGATGTGGAACTGAATGCAAATGAGAGCTAGGAGTTGAGCAAGCAAGACCAAGCCAAGAAACTCCAAATAGTAGTGATTTATTTATGCACGCTTTCCAATGCAACCTCAAAGAAGGTACAACCTCCATAAATGTTCTACTAGCAAGATAAAATCCGAGATACCTCCAAAAAATCTGAAAACTTGCAAGGAGGGGCGCCCAAGGTAGACTAAAGCATAGGGCCAATACCCAGAACCACCAAAAAATCGTGCATGGACTTATGAGTAGATTTCTATTTCAGCAAAACCCTAACCAACGATGTGTTCTGGGCTGATGAAAAATATATTACCGCCATCATTAAACCAATTTTCCAGGTTATCAGGTATGGGAATGCGGATGCACCTAGCCTTGGAGAGGTGTATGAGTGCATCGATTCTATGCTTGATCAGATGAGCACTGTTGTGCGAGAGAGGGACCCCACATTAGCATTCTACCATGAGCACATTCAACCAATCATTCACAGGAGATGGGAGAAGCTCAACACTCTCTTGCACATGGCAGCCTATGCACTTAATCCTAAGTGGTACTTGACTAGGCCTGGTAGAGTGACATCGATAGAGGATGCAAAGGTGAAGGAAGGGTTCTTCAGGTGCATCGAGAGGATGTATGATAATGTAGATGCCAGTGTGATTCGCACTGAGTGGACCAAATTTTCCACTCTTAGTGGTTATTCAAATGCAACCAAGATGGATATGCGAACTATGGCGTAGGGGGACCCAATTTTGTGGTGGACTTGCTATGGATCGAGATCTTTGATTACCACTCTAGCCATCCGATTGTTATCTTAGGTTTCTAGTTCTTCAACTGTTGAGAGGAACTGGTCTACATATAGCTTCATCCACTCTCTTAAGAGGAACAAACTTACCTCTAGGAGAGCAGAGAAGCTTGTGGCTGTACATAGTGCTTTGCATCTCATTGACCGCAAAACACTTTTGTACAAAGAGAGTCCAACAGCACGGTGGGATGTAGAGCTAGAGGAGGCAGAATAGATTGATGAGGATGCTTCAGTTTCGACTTTAGATGCAGGGCTGGTTGGTGTTAGTTTGGCAGAGCTTGATCGCGAGGATTCCAGTAGTTCGAGTCATGAGGAGTTTGGGGATGATTAGAGGCCTCCCTTCACTACATTTTTGCAGTTTGTACTTATTTTGATTATGATATCAATGTACTCATGCTACTCATTGTAATCATTTTTATCATTATGATATAATATTATGATGTGACATGTCATATTTTTGATATTCATATAATAGAAATCTCAAATTCGATAATTTCATTTGTAAAATTTTAATATTTTATTTGATTACTAATAGTTTTCAAGTATATTCAAAATGTTAGTATTTGCAATTTTACTAATTTGCCAAAGTTTAATTTGAAATGTTATTCTGAAAAATATTTTAATAACTAGTTATTTAAGTACCATATGTATATCAGTGCCGCCCCCCTGCTGCGCCCCCGCCCCTCCCCCCCCCCTCCCCTGTCCCCCTGCCGTCACCAAACTTAGACCCCTTGTCCCCCCGTCCTCGAGACATATCCCCGACAGGGGACGTGTCCTCATCAGGAAACTTTGTGGAGAACTGCAAAACTCAAACCTTAACAGGTAAACAGTTACTGAAATAAGTTCCTTTGACATCAATGACAAAATATTCAACAAACTCCCCCTTTTTCATTAATGGAAACACTTCTTGAAACCAATACTGCTCCCCCTGACTCATTACTCTCCCTTTGACATCAATGGCAAAGTGAACAACTTGCAAAACTGAAATGGGGCTGATAAAATGTGATAATGAAAGCTCCCTGTGAGTGTAAACATACATTATTCATATGGAGTCTTGTTATATTTTGCTCTAATCAGCCGACGATTTTGAATGTAAACTGTAGTATGGACAGCCTCTCGCCAAAAATAATCATGCACCTTTGACTCATTCAACATGCTACGAGACATTTCTTTGATTGATCTATTTTTTCTTTCAACCACACCATTTTGTTGCGGTGTCCTTGCTGCTGAATATTGTCTTTTTATCCCATTTTTTTGCAAAAATGTAAGAGACCAGGTGTCTCTCAGCCCAAACGCTTAACTCAAAATGCCGATTTTTGTTTGTTTTGTATTTTTTTTTGCGTTTTTGATGATTTTTTGCAATAAACAATAAATGGCGATTTTGCTCTAAAAACCTTTAAAAATTCATAATAAATTAAATGACAATAAATATGCATCAATATTGCTCAAAGGATGAAGGCGCATATATTTATTGACTTCCAGAATTCATAGAATAAATCTAATAGATCACAAAAGGGTAAAAACAATATTTTTTATTTAAAAAGGAACCTGATGCTTGCAGCCACCAGAAATAATAAAGAATAGTACGGCTGAAGATAAAGAGGCAATCTCCAGACTCCAGAACCCATGCCAAATCTCCAGAATACTTAGGCGCACAAGATCCAATCAACAAAAGCTGGAAACTGAAGGCGTATTCATTTGTGAAGAGAAGTACGGCCCTGCTGGTACAGAAAAGTACGGCCCAACAGCAACATTAAATGTGGTACGGCCTTTTTGAATGAAGTGCCAGATCTCTGTGAAATGATCTCTGAAAGGTCGCCCCAATCAACTGATGAGTAATCTCTGCAAACCCTGTCTGTAACGATCCAGTAAGCCCAACTGCAACCTCTGTATGAAGTCACCAAATACGACAAATCTTCAATTCGTATTTCACAGTCTCAGTATGCCAGATCTTAAAGAGGGAACGTTCTCCAAAATCAACTGTCTGCTGAAACCCTAGGTTTGCAAACTCCAATGCTCAGAGCAAGAAAAGACAAATTGAATAATCATAACATATATGTTCGATTTGTCTTGGCAGTGAATATATAACCCTCTTTCAAAAATTCGACCCAAGCTCCTTTTAATAATCATTTAAATAAATGATTAAATCCGCCTTTCCTTGACTTAGGAAAAATATTAAATAATTAGCGCCCCATCATTAATGAATAAATAATTATTCATTATGTTTAAATATTCCACTTTATTATAAAGTATTATAAATACTTTATAATACGCCATTATCATTAATATTTAAATATATTAATAAAGTGACTTTATAACATAAAGTCAAAATATCAATTATTTAATAATCATTAAATGCTTCGTTATTTTTCCATCTGACCATCAAACTGATGAACTGGGTCGATTCTGAGCTAACCAGCTGAACTAGGTGCCCTGCCCAAAATAGCAGCTTCCGCCTGCTTGACTTACTAAAAATAACAAGTATTTGAAAAACCTCTCTAAAAGATTCTGCGAAGGCCCAACCTGAAACAACTGAAAGAATAATGCTCATGAACACCGAGTAACTGCCTCAATTGATCCTCTACACACAACTGTCAGCCTATGAGGATTAGAATGATAGGCTAACCTCAAATCCAGCTGCGCTGACTAGGAAGGGGACATCACAGTCCGCCCTCCCTGAAATTGCTTGTCCTCAAGCAATCTCAACTTTGGATGCTGTAAAATCTCCTCTAACTCCCATGTAGCATCCTCAACTGGCAAATCTCTCCACTTGATCAGATATTCCCTAATCACCCGCCTCCGAAGATGTCTCTCTCTCATCTCAAGGATGGCCTCAGGCACTAGTATCAATTTCCCTTCATCATCAAGGGGTGGCAGAACTGGAGAGGGTATCACATGCTGACCCAATGCCTTCTTCAGGCGAGAAACGTGAAACACGTTGTGAACCCTGCTATCTGCTGGTAAGTCCAACTCATATGCAACCTCGCCCACTCGTCTGACAACACGAAATGGACCATAGTAACGAGGCTTCAGCTTCTCTGCACGACTCTTCCGCAGAGTAGACCGACGATACGGCTGCAACATAAGATACACCATATCACCCACTACAAAAGAACGCTCAACCCTCTTCTGATCAGCATACTGCTTCTGCTGATTCTGTGCTCGCTGTATATTGTCCCTAAGAGACCTCAAAATGTCTTGCTGACTCTGCATCATATCTCCTGCACTCGACACTCTGCTATCACTCAATATCAGATCCAAAAGGTTGGGCGCCTCATACCCATACAATGCCATGAAGGGTGTCATCTGTATCGTCATGTGGTGAGTAGAGTTATAACAATACTCACAGAGGTATATCCACCTCACCCAAGCTCTCTGCTGTCCAGCTATGTAATTGCGCAAGTAACCTTCCACCCATTTATTGACAATTTCCGTCTGTCCATCTGTCTGCGGATGGTAGCTGGTACTCGGTGTCAGTTCGGTCCCATAGAGCCTGAACAACTCCTGCCAAAAGTTGCTCATGAACCGACTGTCTCTATCGTTGACTATCGTCCGAGGCAACCCATGTAACCGGAATACCTCTCTGAAGAAGAGCTCTGCAGTCTGCGATGCGGTAAATGTAGTAGTAATTGGAAAGAAGTGTGCATATTTGGTCAACCGATCAACCACTACGTAAATGCAATCTTTACCTTGGGCTTTTGGCAAACCCGTGATAAAGTCCATCGATAAACACTCCCACTTCCTGTCAGGTATCGGAAGTGGCTGGAGCAATCCAGCAGGATATGTGTGTTCCTGCTTGTTCTGCTGGCAAACAGAACACTCTCGTACATACTGTAGAACATCAGTTTTCAGCCCTTTCCAAGTAAACCACTCCCGAACCAGCTTATATGTTTTGTGGTACCCGGGATGGCCCGACATAGGAAGATCATGAAAGGCTCTCAAAACTGTATCCCTCACCTCGGAACCAGGAACCAGAAAAAATCCGCCAATGGTATACCTACTATCCTGCTCTGTCCCGTCAATAATGCTAGAAGCCCATGGGTTCTTAGCATACTCAGTAACAATCCGATGCCTCCAATCCTCGGAGATCTGTGCCATAGCGTTCAACTGAGGTCTGCGAGACAATGCGTCAACTACAACATTCTGCTTCCCCTTAATGAAAGTAATATCAAAATCATATGATTGTAGTTTGCTGACCCATTTTTGCTGCCTCTCATTTAGGTCTCGCTGTCCAAGGAAGTGTTTCTCCTTGCTTTCCTCTTAGGCTAATTAGTTGAGTGAGGGGAGTTAGGGTGGTGATATTGTGTCTCCCTCACAAAGACATACCCTTCCCATTATTCCTAATCTCTTTACAATTCATA
This sequence comes from Sequoia sempervirens, assembly GCA_007258455.2. NCBI lineage: Eukaryota > Viridiplantae > Streptophyta > Pinopsida > Cupressales > Cupressaceae > Sequoia > Sequoia sempervirens. The sequence goes on from VDFB02000019.1 coordinate 20,544,473, forward strand.
GGGTTGGAATCTTGCAAGGATGTTGAGTGCTTGGATTTGAAGGGTGTTGTTTTGGATGGTTTTTGAAGATGGAAGGAGTTGGAAAATCTGGCTGGTGTCCACAGAAATTCTCACTATTGCATTAGATTAAATGCATGAAATCTAAGGAAAATTGTGATTGCAATAAAGAAGGGTGAGGAAAACAGAAGCTGAAAGATTGAGAATGAATGTTCAAGATTTAGTGGATGATGGAACTTAGGGGACCATAGAGGCCGTTCTTTCCTAGAAAGGGAGAAGGAAGGCCTCAACCTTATGTTAGCCTCTTATATTAAGTGTATTTTTGTCGAGGTTGTTTCATTCGAAAAATCAAGGGGCAACAGAAGATACTAGTATGATTAGCCTTAGAAAATTGTTTTGTTTGAAGTTTTTGAAGATACTGAGAGGGGGTGCAGCTGTTGTACACGCCATTCTGGATTCTATACAAGAGATCCTAGTTGCTGTGCAAGATAGCGAAGTTGTTGTGTAAGAGGTTTCTAGTTGTTGTGCAAGAGTTCCTAGTTGCTGTGCAAGACATGTGCAAGGGTTCCTAATGGTGCACAAAAAAGTCAAGTTGCTGCACAAGAGTTTCCTATTGTTTGGCAAGAAGTTTGTGGTTTCTGTGCAAGACATTCTCGTTCTATGCATGTGATAGTTTTTGCTGGATTTTTCTTGTCACAAAAAGTAGTTCAGGCAGAATCTTGTATTATTACATGCCTATTTACTATAGTTTTGGAAAAAAGTGCTGATTGTTATACATTAAAAGCATTTTGTATACTGAATTGAATTTAAAATATTTTTCGAAGCATTTTTAATACGAAGGAAGAGGGATCCACTTTCCTCATTAAAAAAAAATCTTGAATTAAATGAAAATTTTCCCCTCTTAGTCTGTGGTCACATTACACCATTTAAGTTTCCAAACTTTTATGTGCTCTATTTCTATTTACATATTGAATACCCTTATATACCCTTAAAGAAAATCGTTTAAGCTTGAATGAAAAGTTTCAATCATGAAACTTCTTAATTAATTATATAAGCTTGTTTTCAATATACCACATAAAATTATGCCCACAATAAGGCCATGAAAGGGAAAAAGCATCAATTGGCTTTTACAAGTTTGTAATGCTCTTGAAAGCTTTCAATAATGTGATACAATGTCAAGATTAATATTTTTCTTCTGCTGTGCTTAAATTACTTAAATTCAGCATTCCCTGGGGAGCTGTGAATGGTTCCCAACCCAAATATGATCGAATTTTTCTGAGTTTGATTTCTGATTTGATTTTGACCAGCAAATAGGGAATTTGTTTTTTCGTATGTTTTTGCTGTTTTATTACTTTTTTGTGATTCTTGGTGATTTTCTAATTTTTCTGAGGTTTTGTGCTAGATAAATGTGAAAAATAAATAGATGCTAAAGGAACATAAATAACTGAAATAAAATTATGAATTCTGATTTTCCTAGGATAGCAAATGTAATTTTCAGAATTAATGAAGTTGAACCACCAATTACATAGAATTTGCATACCCAGAAGCCAATGCTCAATTTATTGAATATTTAATTGCTGGGACCCCAAGCATATACAATAAAGATCTGATATAAAGTCTGATCTGCTCCTTAGTAGTCTGAAAAAACTAATTTCCAGCTAGGGTTTGACTGAAAATGACACCCAAAAATAGTACGGACAGCTGGTGAATGCACTGAAATGATGATATGTGCTGATAAAAAGTCCCAATCTGTAATTATATCTTGATAACTCACTGCTGCAATCAATTCTAAATGCAAAATTAACCTGTGATGAAGACCAATGATGCCCAAATGGAAACCGTAAGTAAATTTCTCTGTTTTGTGAATTGGGTTTTCATCCAATTCACTATCCTCCAAGGGATTTTGTCGTCAAAAGACTTGTATGCTGCTGAAACCCTCTTCCAGAGCGAGCTCAAACTTGCAATTTGCTTTTGTTAAAATGAGAATAGAATGCCCATAAATGAGCCCAACATATTGCTTTATAACCTCCCATGAGCTTTTTCTATAAAAGTCAATAAAATAATCCTCTTGAGGGTCTTTCCGCATCCAAAGAAAAGACCACATTTAAAAACAACTTTGAGTTACTAGGATGGGGGGCACTTTACACTATTCGTTTTATAATTTTTTGTTACTATTCACTTTTTACTATACCATTAAAACAAACTTTAATATTTTCGATTTATCCCTGGATTCATCAATTGAACTCCAAGCTGAAAGGCTCGTAAAGCTCCCAGTTAAGGTCCACAGCCCTCGGTTGGGTCCCCTAACCATTTTGCTGACCTACGGGAATCCTAATAGTAGGCCAACTTCCACTGTAGTCTGAGCTGCCTAAGGAAGGGACATTACAAGCTTCCTTTGTGGCTAAGTGAATGTCCTCTTGTTTGGGGGTGTTTAAGGGATGTGGAAGGGAAGGAAACTTTCTTCTGCAGTCCCAAATTTTCAAAACCTTCTGGAGATCTCCTGGGATCTTCGTCCAATGTGGGGAATGTTGGCTTGATGTCCCATATTATGTTTTCATTTTGGGGATGAACTGCTGTCCCTAATGTCCCTCGTCTACCTGGGGAACCTTAGGATACTACTCTGATGTCAAAATTTAAAAACATGACAGTTCCAATACATGTAATTCTGCTATCTTCCATTATTGTAATGCCCCTTTGTAGAATTTTATCAAATATGCTATTTTTTAGTATTTTGTGATTATAAGAAACTTGAAAATAAATATTAGACTATGAAATGAAACCCTACACTTGTAATGATCAGCAATGACTACTTTTAGAATCATACATTTATCAAAATGAGAGTAAAGCCTCTATATTTTCTTACAATTTTTTTTTGCGTGATTTTGATTTATTGTAATGACCTGAAACAATGGTTAAAGTAAATGTAATCAAACATTAGGTATGTCTCATATTAAAAGAGCGAAAACTGCAAGCTAACAATATGTAATATGTGATTTTATTTGATCTATTAATAACTGAAATGAATATTAGAGCTCAAAAACCCAAAGCTAAAGCTGGTTGGAAGAATGAAATTGCAGAATTAGTTATAAACCCTCGTATACTGCAGACTTGGTAATTAATGATGCAAGGTAAATTTAGAGACATAAATAACATCAGATAATTATGATAGTAGTTAATAAGAGTAGCAGACTAATCAATGGCTAAGAAGCAGAAAATAGTTTAGAAATTAAGTGCTGAACAATAGTGTTTTAATATGACAGAAAAATCAGAATTTTAATTACTATCGGCAATTTCCAAGCACCCCAAACATCACTCAAACATACCAAATATTAATCAAAGGGAGCGTTAGAAAAATTATCACTTGTACGGTGGTCTTTACAAACAAACTCTCCCAAAATATATTAACTATGCTGCAATTAATTCCTCCAAAAGGCTGCACTCCACAAACCTGCTGTGTACGGCAGCACTAAAGTAATAACATCTGATTCATATGGCAGTAATAAATAATTTTTATTTGTTATGAAAGGTATGAAATATGGTATGTCAGGTTTGCAGCTAAACATAAATAATATTTGCTGTTTTCACAGCATATTAAAAAAAGAGATAATATATTCATAAAGATTTAATTAGAAACCTTTTTGTAAATAAAATGATATTGTGTTGAAATCTCATACCAAAGATATAACAATAAATCCTTCACAGCAGAATTATTGAAATCTCGCTATATACGAATAAAATTTGCTAAATATGAAATTCAAACTCACAATAATGTTGGCGATACAGAATTTGCTTGCAAATCTAAATTGTTCTCTTGCTAAACCACAATCACGATCCTTGTGTAGAATTGGCCTACTTGGAGATGAGGGTTGTCATTGTCAAAACCAAGGAGATTTCCTAGAGGGTTTTCATCGTCTGGAAATTGTCAACCAAGGGTTTTCATGCTTGAATGCAAATTTGAATTTTGGACTAAAAAATGAATATGATGAACCATAAATGAAAATAATGAGCCTTAATTTCTTTTTTGTAGGTGCTTTGCCTCAAGCCCTCTATTTATTTTTCTTTTTCCCCCCAATTACTTATAAATACTCTTAAATTATATCTAAGGCCCCTTTTTGAATTATATTTTAAATAAATTGTTAAAAGCACTTCATAAATAATATTTAAATGGCCTTTTTAAAAATGAAGTGATTGTGCCCACCTAAAATAAATATTATTATATGTTTTCAATTTTTTATTATTTTGAAAATGGGACATGACAATTGTAATGTCTACAATAGCTTGGCAGTTTCAGTTCTGATTAGTCACAAAAACCACTGACTTTGGTGTGCAGCTGTCACTCGCTATCTTAAGTCTTTCCTAGTCATGGACCATACTAGACCGGCTGCAAGTCTGCAATTTTGAAATTCTCTTCTATATTTATTTTCCTGAAAGTCACTGTGTAATAACTCCTACCAAATTTTCTCACAAACTTGTATATACTTCAGCTTAAACGTACAAATATTTTGTGAAACAGTTTGGAAATCGTAGAATCAATCAATAAATCTGATTTGAAGGTTTAGAAAAGCTGCAAGGAATAATCACAAACAATTGCCATACATGGAGATAGTCATTGACATTTTTATAAACACTTGGCATTCAATAATTTAATATCTGATAAAAGTTTAGTATGAAAATACATAGCTGAAAGGTAAATTTCTTAACCTTCAACCCTTGAAGACTCTGATATACATCATAAATTTGATAAATAAGTCCTTTTTGGCCTCATACATGCTTGTATTCAATGCTTTCCCCTTATCAGACCTTTGTATTTCTCTGTAATGTCCCTTTTTTAGTTGGCATCAGTATTTGATGGATTAGCCTATTATTTGGTTCTCGTAGGCTAATGATGGTGATTAGAGGGCCTTGTGAGGGAGTTATTTGATTCTTCAGATGGCAGTTTGTGGTGTTTTCTTCTCTAGTACTTGGTGTTATTCAGGGGTTGCCTTCTAGATGTGTTTTGGGCTCCGTTCATGCATACTTACTATTTTTAGTAAGTCACTCAAATGTTGGGGTCTAGTCTTACTATTTATAGTAAGGCACCCTGGTGAGTAGAGGAAACAGTGGGCTACCTTTTAGTGCTGACGAAATTGATTAATGATGATTATTTATGGGATTACAATATTTTTAATTATTATTAAAGTAATTACTTTAATAGTAATTAATTATTAAAGTGGTTATTATAATGAATTTATTTGACTTTATTATAAAGGCCGATTTAATAACATTAAAGTCAAATTATTAAAGTCATTGATATGAGTGCCCAAATGAATGATATTATAAAGCAACAAAGGAAAATATATTTTATTACATTTAAATGACTTATAAGTGCCTTGGGAGTAGTGCTTTTTGGAGAGAATATAAAAGAGCTTTAAAAAAGGATTCATTCATTAATATTCATTATTCAATATACACTTAATTTGTGAGCTTTGTTTAAGGGAGAAACAAGGGTTTCTTGCTGCTGCAATCTAGTCTTGGAGAACGTTCATTCTCTCAGATTCTTGCATCCCACAGGTGTGAAAGATCATCCAAAGGTTGCAATTACAGGTGGCTTTACATCAGAAGTCACATTGTGCTTATTGAGGAGTCTATTACAGGGTTTATTGAAGAACATTCATTTTGTTCAGAAAGATATTTGTTTGTTGATGACATTCATTGCTGCTTGCATCTTTTGGTGGCTACAAGACAAAGTATAGGTTGTACAGTTCTGTTGTAGGCCATACTTCACCTAGGTAGGGCAAGTTGCTTCTAGGCTGAAACACTTGTTTATTTGGGCTGCATCTATCATCATTGGGGGCGATTAAGATAAAGGGCTCATACTCCATTCTTTTTTCGAGTGGAGAAATCAATATATGAAGCTTGGCGTCCATTAATGTGGGTTTGTAGTTGCTGATATAAATTTTCAAAACTGCACTTTTGATGCCACGGCTTGTTGGAGTTATCGACAGAGACTGAGAGAGGAGTGGGGGGGTGCGGGAGGGCGCGGGGGGTGAATCAGTGTCTAAACCTTTTCTAAACTTCGACCAAGACTTTTAATTCTGATATCCCTTTTTTTTGACAACATTAACTCAGACCATTAGACAACTTATGCCAATATGACAATTATGATTGACATTGTTTAACAATCAAAGCATGATGACAGTTCAGGTGCAACTCATAAGATACTACAATAAAAGTGCAACAGAATGACACAAGATAGGTAATGAGACAACAAGAACCTTTAGCACATTGTAACAATTCTTGAGCAACGAATTAAACAAATACATTTATACTTTCTATTGAATCAAAACTTTCAACAATGATAGAACACTTGTGCAAGACATTTTGATATGACCATTTTTCAGAGATGAGGAAACTAACATTCAACAATGCTCAGACTGATAAGAACAATTACTCACAAAATTATCACAATCAAGAAGCATTATGACATCAAAACAAAGAGACCATAAGACAAATAATTTTCCAAGTGGAAAACCCTCCTGGGGTAGAAAAACCACTCCTAAACTGCCTCACTGGCTTAGCTTAAAAAAACCACAGCTTACAATTGCTTACAGGCTAAGTTTTGAGCACCAACCCCTCATTTAGAGACACCAAACTCAAGGAGCACCAACCCCTTAAAGAATTTCAAAACAATAATAATATTTGAGGATCTCTCTGTTTCCAAATAAGCTCATGAAATCCCACACCCTTAATCTATCTAATACCCTAAGGATTCAAAACAATGAATCCCTAAAAAAATACATAAATTAAGGAGACTTCTTTGCTCTGCATCATATTTTTATTTTGTATTACAGAGCTTTTTCGCTTTTTCTGTTTGATACAACAAGAAGTTACACTATCACATAATCGCCTCAGCATTTTCACGGTGATCAAACACTGTGTTTATATATTTTCAAAATATGGGTTTGCCAACAAAAAAATCTTCATAGATTTTGTTTTCAAAAGAATCTGAAACCCCCATACTGTATTTAGAAAATGAGCCAGAAGAATGAAGATTAGCAGGTGGTGAATAATCATGTGTAACGCCTGTACTGAAGGCCGTTTCAAACTCTGACAAGAATATTTCAAGTAATGCTCCCTTTTCAAACTGCAAGAATCTTTCAAAACCCAGATTTGAAAGAAGTGAAATATGAACAAGTAATATCATTTCCTTCATTCGAAACAAATAGCCATATGAATCTATTTTCAAAAAGAAAACTTTATGCAGATAACCATCATTTTTGTAACGTATCCATTTATATCCACAATGATACTGACAAAATTCTCAGAATGCATGACTACCCATCAACCAAAAGTCACAAACCCTCATTGCAAGAATAATATTCTATCAGGGCATCATTTATTTCTTCAGTAACTGAAATGCAGAAAGCCATTTTTTGAAATCAAAGACAATGACAATAAAACCTTCACTACAAAGTCAAAATCCATATCTCCACCAAATACCAATCAATAAATCAATTTTTCAAAATGCCCATAATGCAGCCAAGAATAACTGAAATCAAAACATGCATTTCTGACAGAGATAAATGAGAGCCCATTTTTTCTTTTTCCTGATTTGAGCAAAAACAATAACTGCCATAAATGTCAAATGATGGATGTGATACCTGTTCAAGCCGCATGGAAATCAAATAAATACCAGACAGATTTGAAGCCAACAACCATAGCTGACAGATTTGTAACTCCCACAACTTTCTTTCACCAATGTTGAGCTTGCATTTGCTCAAATTTCATAGACCAACCTGCCATCAAAACCTCAATGCCTCTGGAGTTGTCCATGTGTTATGTTTAGTAGAGAAACGAAAAAAACTATGGTGGCGGTATGGCTAGGGCTTCAAACCCATAAACAGAGAAAATGTAATAACATTTTGCCCTAAACACAACTTCTCTCAAGTCAATCGATAACTTTGCCAAACTTAATGAAATTTTGAAGTCCGAAGACAAAAAGACACAATAATTATCAACCTTTTTAAAAAAGCTTATGAGTCCGCTTGAGAAATCATTTACCAAGGATTCAACCACATGATTATCTCCAAGTATTGCATGCAAACTGTCGACTCATAATACTCACCGAATAAACTTTATTTTGAGTCAAAGATTCTCATAATGCCGACTTAAACATATGGAAAATGATGGCTGCCAAGTGATATAACCAAGTAACCTTTTACTTAAATTGAACACAATATATCACCACTGAAATATGCAAAGGGAAACCCGATAGGGTTGTTTCCATTTAGATGCCGACCCCACAAATCATTAACATGATCAATAATAAATCAATATCATAAGTAAAAGAGAAGGCTTCGAATAATAAAGATAAGCACTTGCCTATGAAAGCCGACTATAGAGTCAAGGCTAGAGCATAAGAGGCTCCAAATAAAAGGTAAAAATTATATGCCATGTGAGCCAATAAAACCATCAAACGAGTGAAATACTAGAACCATGGTGCATACAATGCCTCCAAAAACAAATGTAAGTTTAGGATTGCTTTAGAAGCATGAGAGAAATGAAGTCACTAAACTAAGTTTCATGGAGCAATTGAAACAATAACCAAACTGCCTGAGATGGAGCAATATATAGAAGCACTGAACCAAAGAAATGTGCCATGTTTATCAACAATAAGTCATACCAACTGAAACCATAACTGTATATGCCATGAATTAATATACCTGAACATGTGAAGTGACAAATTCATAAATCTGAAGCTGAAGAGAGCCCTGTCACCATGAATACCATCTGAATAACCTGAACCAAACCTTATCAACACTGTCAGTCCAATAATCATAATCATTTGCAAAAGAATAGCATTCATAATACTGAACCAAAATTCTCACGAGAATCAACATGAACTTGAATCATAATGATTAACCATCTGTAATAGCCAAGAGAATCAAATATGTATCATATCAAAGCATAAAGATCCTAATAGACCAAATCTGAAACTGTCAGACCATGAGAACCAAGAAAGTGATTTTGTCATCAAGGACAAACCATGAAAACAAGTGAGATCCAACAAACTACCTAATCTCTCAAGTTGGGTCGTGGTTAGTGTTGAAGACTTTTAGGGAGGTTGTATGGAGTCTATAAGGCATGGCACACACCTGAATACATGAAACGAGTGCCGAGGAATTTGTATTCGTTGGTTTGTGGCTGATATCCTTTGTGGCGTCTTCTACATCCACAGGCTAAGGACGTTTTATTACCCAGGTCTGAGATTATTGTGTATTCTTGTAATCTGCATTTTATTGTGAAATATCAACTCATTGCTGTCTCATACATATAGTCGTTGTTGTCTGGGTCAGTCTACATGAACTCTTGATTTGTAAGCTGCTAAAGTTTGAAAATAAGTTTTTGAACTGTTATAAAAATCTGGGGTGTAACTCTCTTCTACCAGCTGTGTGCAACTCTCTGAGATATTCAAATTTGTGGACTGAAATCGTATTTCTGCAGATGTTTGGTACAACAGCCTACATAATTTGTTTCAGATTTATAATATCCAGTCTATTCTACATCGTTCGTGAGTCCTTGTTTAAAATCTATTGTATCCATATAATCAGTAAAGGCTTTATGGCTGCATGTCACAGTTTGTGTTGAGTTTTCAGTATTTCAGTTGCAGCAATAAACTTCCTAGTTGATGCTATTGGGGTATTGTTAATGTTTTCAAATTTATAGCTAAACGCTGAGCAGTTTGCTTAGGTTCTTGTTATTCAGGTATTTGTGTTCAATATTTGTCAAGTGTATTTGGTTGATCTCATGTTGTGTGATTGTTCTCTTTCATGCAATTTGCTGTCCCAAAGTGATCTTTGATTGAAGTTGAGATAATAAATCAGGAGAGGCACGTGCCTTTGATCCAAAATTCTCAAGATCTTTCATATTTGTTGTTTCAATAATCTTTCTTTTAATTCACACCTCAGACAGAGCACCTCGCCTCCTTGGGAATTTAGAAATTAGGATTATCGTTATATGTTGTTTCTAGTAATCTATATTTCAGCCGACACCTCAGATAGAGCACCTCGCATCCTTGGGAATCTTGAGATTTAGCTTACCGTTTGATGATTACTTGCATGAACTCTATTTTAGCGTAAATCTGAAAGTTTAGAGCCTTCAAATGCATTCCGAGAGACAGTTGATCTAAGTGATCAAACCATTCCCAATTGCTCTGAGATCCTCTTGCTTTGAAATACTTGAGGAGATAGGATAGTCGTAGCTTTAGCCTAGTTGTAGGTAAGATTTGCAGAAACTAGAGAAAACCTTAGTTGCAATGCATTGCGTTTTATTACCTTGTGCTCTGCCGCTGAGTAAAAAAGATAGGAATTTAGTTCACTTTCCTTTTTATGCAACCATCAACAAAAGAGGGAGTATCCCCTTCTAATTTAAAGAGCAGTTAATATTGTGCATAGCTGTCCGTTTCCAATAAGCACTCCAGAGGTGCTAATTGAAATGCCAACAATTACTATACAAAATTGCTGCGCCTTTGTGCTTTCAAGCTTTGCCAGTCAATATATGTTCACTTTGTTCAAGTGTATTTTGGTTGATCGTATGTTGTATGATTGTCTTCTTTCATACAATTTGCTATCCCAAAACATGTAATCATTGATTGAGTTTGAGGATATAAATCAAAACTACAATGAGTCTTTGATTTTGTTGGCGTAAAATCTAACACCTCTGGAGTGCAGGTTTGTACGGACAGCTATGTACACTACGCAATGAGTGCTCTTCAAATTAGGAGGGGAAGCTCCCTCGTTGTGCTGGAATGCATGGAAAAGAAAAGTAATCTAAGTCCTATCTTTTTGTTCTCAGCTGGAAGAGGCACAAGGTTAAGAAAACCAAGAACGTTGCAGCTAAGGATTTTCTGGTTTCGCAGATCATTAACTACAACTAAGCTAACTACTTTAAATCTATCCAGTTTCCTCAAGAAAACAGAGCATGAGGAAATGGAGCAGGGTTTGACTATCGGACGATAAACGAGTTTAGATTCTCTACTTGAAGGCAAGGTGGCGCATCTATCATCTCAATCTAAACAAGCTTATTGGGCACAAACAGATTTAAGAATTTACCATGACAATCTTATGAAACCCTATGTGGCATAACACTTGATCGAAATAGTAAAGACTTCACAAACAACTTTATCACCACAATCTCACGAAACCCTATGTGGCATAACCCTTGATTATAATGATAAAGATTCACAAAACAGATTTATCACCGTAATTTCTCGAAACCCTGTGTGGCATAACGATTGATCACAATGGTAAATATACATAAAACAGATTTATCATCTCAATCTCTTGAAACCCTATGTGGCATAACAATTGACCTCAATGGTAAATATGCACAAAACAGATTTATCGGCACAATCTCACAAAACCCTATGTGGCATAACACTTGATCATAATGGTAAAGTTGCACAAAATAGAAAGAATTCACCATTACAATTGCATGAAACCCTATGTGGCATAACAATTAATCGTAATAGCGAAGACACATGAACAAATACCAAAAGAGCAATATTGAGGGCAAGGTAGAGCATATATTTCTCTCTCAAGCAAAAGTTATTTACAAATGAGCAAAAGCTCTTATTTATATACATCAAGGTGTAGGGAACCCTAAAATCACCTTGAGTCATCTATCTTGCAATGCATGCAAGTCATCGCCAAACCCTAATTAAGTAAACTATACAAATGGGAAACTACCCTCGTTTAATGAAACATCTAATCTAAAAATGGACAATTGTGCGAGCATGCACGTCCTTATTGAAAGCAAGTTAACTGGAAGACTACCATCAGTTAATGAAAAACCCTAAAAGAAACTCTAAGTGTGAAAGGCAAATCTCAGAATAGATATGCATGTGATGACAACATCGAGTTAACTTGAAAGGGTAACACCAAGTTCAACTCGTGTGTGTAATATCTATCCTGAGAGGTGGGAACTGGAGTTTACTATGTGTGATCTCGAGTAATCAATCCCTCAACGAGATTGTCAACTGCATCAGCATCTGAATGTCAGCAACTTGAGCAATCTTGGCAATCTTTGCACACTCAAACTAGCATTTCACAGACTGGCAATTTTGGCGGCTCCATAACTGAAGTGATGGCCGTTATCTCATCTGCAGCTTGATACAAATCGGTCTCGGCTTTTCTAACAAAATCATGAATTAAGACCGATTTGATCTTGAATTCAGTCTGTGTGTACTGTACTCTGAAAAACTCGCCTGTTGATTGTGAACACGGCTATATTCTGACAACTTTTCTGGAAAACTAAAAATACCCTGCTGAGACTAAAAATAGCCTGTTTGAAAAGTTATTTTCGGCAAAAATCTGAGATATGGGTTTTGTCCAGAAAAAGATTCTAAGACAACCCAGAACATCAGAAATGTGAAAATCTGGCTTCTACTCGACCATGCAAAGAATTTTCAGCTGAGAAAATTAGAAACTCAAGAACGGATGTTCTGAAGTTAAAAATTCCTAAAAATTCAAACGCACGATTTTAACTCGAGGAAGTTATACGAAAATGATCCAGATGCTGAGACTTGTTGAATTTTGCCAATTTCAGGAACATGCGAATTGAAAACTGAGAGAAATCTGAGAACCAAGGAGGAAAAAGACGTTTTTTGTATGCTCTTCTTCAATGAAAATCGCCCTTGAATTCTTCAAATTGCTGACAATCGTGAACTTTTAACCTGCAAAAGAATGTGATTGGAGAAATCGCCTTTGCAAATAGATGAGAAATCTGCCTTTGCTTTGAAAGAATTCGCCCTTTGCTTGAAGAAAAACGAATTTTGACTTTGAAGATATGAATTGCCTTGAAAAATACGAATCTCCCTTGAAAATACGCCTTTGCCTTGAATAAAAACGAATTTTGCTTGAAAATACGCCTTTGCCTTGAAGAAAAACGAATTTTGCTTGAAAAATATGAATTTCTCTTAAGAAAAACGAATTTCTCTTTAGCTTTATGAATAATAAATGAAGATGGCGCCATACTTAAACAAGATGAAATTCGCATCAATCTGGCAACTGCAAGATTTAAAACCCTGATGAAAATAGAAGCCTTCCCATTGGTCGCCCTTCAGTTGAACTGCCACTGACTGGAAGTTCAAAAATAAATAATAATAAAATATTTATTATGCAATAGCAAAGGCGCCAAAAATAGAAAATTGCCACTCAATGCTAAAATATGCAAAATATTTGAAACTCCAGTTGACAATTGAATGAAGCTTTAGGCTTCACCGTTGGACTTCACCGATTCCGAAAAGTCATCATTCGAGCTTATAGGCGCCCATTTGCTCAAGATACTTCACTTTTTACTAACTTCCTATTTTATAGCTGACAACACCGTCACGACTGGCCAACTTCGACACTGATTTCCGGATGACCGGGTGATGCTGAGACTGATCTGGAGAATTCATCGGAAAGCCTACTGAACAAGGAAGAAATGTCTACTAGGAGACATAACCGCAAAATCCATCATTTAACCCCTTGAAAAATTAGGCGCCCCTGATTAAATTGCTTTACGGGTTCCAGACTTAGCCATTTTCCTAAACTGCCATCTGACACTTCAAACGGCTGCTGACGGCGAATGGTGAACCCTGCTGACAGGAAACGAAGCTCACTACATGCCTAGAGACATTCTGCATCCAACGACTGTATGCACGACACCTGAAAGCTGTGTTAAGGGCCTCAAAAGTAAAAGCGCCCCTGGCTCTTGGTTGCACTGGTGTCATTTTGACGAAAGTCGAACTTTCACCAAAATACCCTACTTTGACCTCTGATATCTGGAGCTGGGATGACCCGATTCAGGCACAATCTGTTTTAACGGACAGCCAGAAGAGCCCACAAGAGAAGTCTTTGGAGGTGACGAAGCAAGAAAACTGCTTCTAAGAACTCAAAAACTCCAGTGCGTATTTTATTTAAAATTACCGCTCCAGACTTGGCCATTTTCCGGATATCTTCACTTTGCAGTATTACACTAAGGACCTCGCACGTACGAGCGACTGTCAAATCCCGAAGGCTGACTAGGCTCGTTGGATAGATAAAATGATTACGCTCAAGAGTCGTGAAGACTTCGAACGCGAACGAGCTCATCTGACAGGCCTAATGGCTAGGCGCCTCTGGACTGTGAAAATACACTGAAAATCATTTGTTGGTTCGCCCGTAAAATTACGTGCTTGGTAGAATCTCTGCCACGACCACCTGGAACGTCGGATTGACAAGCAGAATGGTGCATTGCGGAGCTAGGCTAGAGTATTACTGATGTTAGGAAGACTCTGTCTGCAAATTCACGCATCTGGAGGGTCCTTTAAACCAGCGCCCCTGGGTGTACTTGCACTGGGAACAAACGGAGAAGCTCAGAAACGTGAAAACTCCATTTTAAGCTGATCTTTGGATGACTGCCACCGGAGTTCTGAAACTCGGATGACTATGTTTGATATTTCATCGGATGAGCAGACTAGTCGAGAACAAATTGACTGTATCCGTCATTGAAAATGTCGAGATTTACCCCCTCTTTAAGATGGGCGCCCTCAGGCTAGAGGCGCGCTTTTGCCTGAAAAAGACAATTTTCTCACATCTGGCAATCTGGGGATTTCAACTTCTGTCGCTGATTGCTGGAGCTGTGGGTCTCGGAAAGCTTCGCTGGATAGCTCAACGGATAGCCAGACTAATTCTGAAGAGATTGACTGGATGCTTGAGCATTTTAAACAAGATCTTGACCTCCAACAAGTTGGGCGCCCCTGGGCTATACTTGCGCTTTTGTGCTTTTCCTCTGAGAAATCTCTATGATTTGATCACTGAAAACTCTGTTTCGATCATTAAAATGACCGTCTGCAATATGAAATGTCGTCGTGAGATGCTCCTCCATCGTGAAAAGCCTCATTTTGAGTCTCTGCTTCAGGTTTGACCAATAAAACTGACTTTGACTGACAAACTATTGACAAAAACTCCATGCTTGATATTGCCCAAAACTGTATTTTACAACATTTTAACAAGATTTAGACTTTTTAATGCAAAATGCCTTGATGAAGCAAAAAAAAATTTGGTTTGGGTACAACAAAAAATATCAAGATCTTTCAAATATTGTTGTTTCTATAATCTTTATTTCGATCTACACCTCGAAAAAGCAATGAGCCTTGAAGGGAATTTTGAGATCAAGTTTATCGTTTGATTTTGTGTTCTTATAATCTTTATTTCAGCCTACACCTCGAAAGGGAAATCAGCCTTCGAGGGAATCCTGAGATCTAGTTTATCGTTTGATGTTTTACTTTCATAAACTTTATTTCAGCGGAAGTCTGAAAGAGCAATGAGCCTTCAGATGAGTTTTGAGAACAAGTTTGTCTAAGTTAGCCAAAATCATTCCCTGTTTACTTCTAAATCCTCTTGCTATGAATTTACTCGAGGAGATAGAAGTGTTATAAGTTTAGGCCTAGTTGTAGTTGAGATTACGAAACCAGAGAAAACCTCAGCTGCAACACAAAGAGTTTTATAACCTTGTGCTCGCAGCTGAGTTAAAAAGATAGGAATTTAGTTTACATTTCTTTTTATGCATAAACAGCAAAAGAGGGAGCTTCCCCTCTTAATTTGAAGAGCAATCTAAGTGTGCATAGCTGTCCATTTACAATACGCACACAAGAGGTGCGAATTGAAATGCCAACACTGTGTGAGTTATTTCATGTCTCCAGGTGAGCTACCAAGTGTTGAGTATGGCCTAGAATTTGTATATGTGTCATAGTTGATATATGCGGCAAAGAATATACTCTTGCTCTATTGTTATTCTTGATGTTGTGCAAATTGAGGTCAATGTTGATGTGGGGGAATGTATTATGACGGAGTCGAAAGGCACTTGTTTTTAGTATGATATTCGTTTCCATTGACGAGTTTTTGCAGAGAAATGAGCAATATGTGGCTGCTTAGAAGACAGGTTTCTAATGAATTTAGTTATCGTCCCATATATGAATCCTCAGCTATTGCATAAAGTGTGGTGGATTTAGTGAGTTATTGTTGAAGGATGTGGGCAGTTTCTGAGTGCAATCTTTATCCTTTTAGGAGAAACATGCAACAGTAATTTGGAGGAGTTGTGTTGAATCTGAGTAGTTTGATTTGGAAATTTGTGCACATTAGCATGTCATGAAGAATGTTAAATTGGAAAGAGTTGAATTTTTGTTGCAGATAAAGTTAAAAGTTTGAGCAAAAGAATTTCTGAGTTTGGACAGCATTTATGCAAGTATGAGTGTCTTTGTTCAAGTGAAAGCTGTGTTTGTAATCGAGAATGCAGCATTATAGTGTTGTGATAATCATCAGTGAGTTGGTGCTCACGCTGGAGTTGGTGCTCACTTTTGTAATCTGGAGATTGTAGTCTCTTGGGTTGGTGCCCTGTTGAAGTTAATCAAAGCAATTGTTCTGCCGTGGTTTTTTACCTGAAAGGGTTTTCCACGTGATATTAGTGTTCATCTTGTCTAATGTTTTCTCTTACTGTTTTGATTTTTGATTCATATGGTTTCAAGTTTTAATGTTTTAAAATGCTGATTCTTACTGTTATGATTTTGATTTGTGTGCTCTTCAGAAATTGCCACTGGAAGTACTGTTGGACCCATCTAGATTTCTTGAGCTCACTACCACTATCAAAATTCCTTTTCGATAAAGTTGACATTCTTCAAGAAGTTTGGAACTTCCATAGATACTAGAAGGGCCATAAAAACCAATTTCTATATTAATAATATTTTTACTGATTAAAAAGGCTGAGACTTGGACATTCATGTTGGTATTGCATTAGAAAGTGTGGTATATCCTTTCATCAACTACTGACAATTTCTGAACTGGATCATTCAAAAACCATATTATACCATTATGATTATCATATGGATTATTGGATTCATGAAGTTTCGTTGCAAATTGAGCACATTGTATATGCATTTAATGTTCAACTTCTTTTTACTTACTTTAAGCTATTTTTTGTTTTTTAAGTATTAAATATTAGTTTTTATATTATATTAGTCCTCCCCAATGACCTCGAAACCCCATCCCCATTTCCTTGAAACTGGGAGAAATACTGCTTAAATCTTAAGTGATTAAAACCATGACCGTTTAGTAAAAAATTAATTAATTTCAGTTATGGTGGCAGAAATTTTCTTTTGGACTATTATTTGAGAATAATTCCAATGCAAATTGCCTATTAAGAATTTAATCCTTTGAAATTTGCGAAACCACTGCTGTTTTCTGTTTTCTACTTATATGCTGATATTCTTGTGGGATTTTAACGATTAGAATTTCTAATTATTTCATATACCAAGAGTCAAGTTTGAAGGTTCGCAAACATAATTTTTTTTTAGTTCAGAAATTCATCAAGAAAAAAGCCAACAAGACTGTTTTAGACATTGGAAACGGTGTTTCCTGATGCCATACGAATACATATTATGTTGAATGTATTTCCACAATAGAGATATACAAAATTTAAATGAAGAGTTTGAAATTATGAAAGAATCATAATTATAACAAATACAATGTAAAGGGACTTGCAGATAAGAACAAGTGTCTTTAAGTGATCTTATCTGACAGGATGACCTTCCTTCACTCTGATGAAAATAAAATTGTTTTCTGTAAGGCATAGTTTCTCAGTATTCAATATTTGACGTCATAACTTTTAAATTAAATCATAATTTGTTTTCACTTGTCTATAGTATGACATGTGAATGATTTAGTTACTTGAAATTTATTTTATTTTGTTTGGCTTGGCTTTAAATAGTCAACTTTGTTTTTGACAATGAGATACGAATGTTATTAATTCATCATGTTTAATTTTTATTCTATTCTATGTCAAAATTGTTTTTTGGTTCTTGAGAACCTATAGGCTATAACACTTTAACTCTCCTCTTTAGGTTTTAATTTATTTTCATAAGTTCTATATAGGCTATGGCACTTTTAGTTTTTCTAAGGGTTATATCACATAGGGAAAAAGCTGAAGTGGATAGGATGGTGCAGGTCCATTGTTATCAACTTTCATCACTCAATATGGCTAATATTTTCCCCCTAGGGAGTCTCAGTTTGATTTCATATGTTACAACTATCAGTAGTGCATGTTTTGATACTTATAGCTGCTAATAAAGTTTTGATGCTCATATGGCACCCAAAACTCTGAGCAAAGCGTTAGGAACCTCAGTTGAGTCCTTGGCAATTTAGGAAAGGAAAAATGGAAATACAAATATTTGACAAAGAAGACAGGTTCTGGATTTTAGGGATAGATGCTTCAAACATATGCTCCTCAATTTTATTTTTCATTAGGGTTGCAATGTATTTCCCTAGAAAGATTGGCTACAATATTTCAAGAGAAGTTGCTTTTCTGGCTATAAATTCTTGGTATTCTTTCATTTATTTTTCCACTAGGGCTTCAAAATTCTTTTTAATGCTGTGGCTTGTAGTTTTCCTTCCTGTTGCAGGAAGCATGGTATAATAATCTGTTACCATCGAGTAAATCTTATTGTATGGAAATTTAATAAATTTAGGCCACTAGTGATTCTCTAGAATTAGATAAGATTTGTTTGTTATTTGTCATATGTATATTAATGTGTTTTCAAAGTAAATATTCAATTCATTGGTATCTTGTAGGGAATCTTTTGGAGATTTGAGCTTCACCGTGGTGGTCAAAAGCTAATTGTTCCTGTAAGTCCTTTTTAATGTTATTTACAACTAGCATTTCTTTCCTATCATCTTGAGGATTACCTTTGCAATTGTGTCCTTTTTGAATCCTCTTCTAGTTCTAACTATTGCTCTATTAACCTATAGGTTTGACTTGGAACCATAGATTTTTTTTTTTTTGAGAACTATTCCCTTGTAATTTTTTTAAGAATGTATGTACTTTACATGTTTTATGCCCTTGATACACTTGTCCACAATAATGGATACAATCTTTGGAAACCTGAGACATGGAAGATAGTTTATAGTTGGAATCTTATTTTTAGAGAGGTCAAAACTTCTTCTATTGAGCATTGTAGAGAAGAAGTGAAAGACAAGGTGCAATTA
This sequence comes from Sequoia sempervirens, assembly GCA_007258455.2. Taxonomy (NCBI): domain Eukaryota; kingdom Viridiplantae; phylum Streptophyta; class Pinopsida; order Cupressales; family Cupressaceae; genus Sequoia; species Sequoia sempervirens. The sequence goes on from VDFB02000019.1 coordinate 20,563,510, forward strand.
TTGCCAAAGATCAATAAGTCTGCATCTGAGGCTGAACCAGAGGTTTAGGAGGTACCTAGATGGAATTGCTGTGGATGAGAGTTCAAAAGAAGAATAATCTCAATACTCCACTATCAAACATTCCACTCAGCAAAGGAGAGCACTTGGAAGGTATAACCCATCATATTTCATTGTGTTTTTACTTTATCTGCTAATGCTGATGAGCCTAGAACTATGGACGTTGTTGAATTAGAGGAGATTAAGTCCTAAAAGGAAGTCATGGATGAGAAGATGGCATCCTTCTAGAAGAATAGTACTTGGGAGTTGATTGCATAGCTTTAAGGAAAGAAACCTGTTGGTTGTAGATGAGTCATCAATAAAAAATTTAATACTGAGGGTAAAATTGAAAAATGCAAGGTGAGATTGGTTGCTAAGGGTTATTCTCAAATTGAAGGAATAGATTTTGGTGAGATGTTCTCTTTAGATGTATATGAAGGAATAGATTTTTGTGATCTGTTACTGTTGTATATGATCTTGAGATTTAGTAGATGATTGTTGGGACGATACAGTGTGACTAAAATGCAATAAAAGGAAAGCCAAAGTTGTCTTGCATTTTGAAAAAAGTCACTCTATGAATTGAAGCAATTACCTAGCATGTGGTATTAGAAATTTCATAACTTTTTGTGATGAAGTTAGTGTTTGCTATGGTAACATTTGATTGTTGTGATTACTTTAAGTAAGTTGATAATATGTTCTTTGCTATTGTTTGAGATGTGATGACATGTTAATCAATAACAATAAGGATCTGGTTTGGGCAATTCAATCTTAGTTTTCATTATAGTTTGAAACAAAGGATCCAGGGGTTATTAAGTTTATCTTGGGTATGAAGATTAGGAAAGACAAGGTTAACAAGAAATGCTGGTTGAGTTAGTAAAAATATATTAACTCTTTTGCAATGTTTCAACATGCAAGATTGTAAGCCTTGTCAACTAGTGAAGATGAGTGCATGGCAACTTCACATGCTTGTAAAGAGGCAATGTGGCTTTGAATATCATGTTCAGATGTTGGCATAATATAAAATGCAGTGATGATTAACTATGACAACTAGAATTCGATCAGTTCTGCCAAGAACCCTACATTTCATGCATGGACAAAGCACATAGATGTAGTATCATCTTGTTCGAGACAAGGTGGAGGATAAGAGGGTTTTGATTGCGAAGGTGGCCACTTCTGTGAATGGTTCATTTTCATTGACAAAATTATTGAGTTGAAAGAAGTACACATGGTGCAAATTAGCTATGGTCATTTCTTCTGCTAGCTATTAAATTAATTTTATTTGTTTTGACCTCTTATGCAACGTATACAGGTGGGAGGTTGTTAGGAATGTGCTGTATACTTTACATTTTTTGCACCCTTGATGGATTGTACACAAACGCACAATATTGGGGTGTAGGGCATCAATAGAGGTTTTTAGGCCCACGGTTTTGTGCCCGTTGTTTTGTAATAACTCTTAACAGTATCCTATAGCGGTGTTCCAATAAATAAATGCAAATAGGTTAAGGTCATTGTGGGGGATAAGTATCTTATTTATGGTGAGTTTAAAGCAAGAATATGTTATCAGATTGACTCTAGAAGTCAGATTTGAAGATCTCTTGTATCTATTGTTGAGAACATTGGAACTTTGCATTAATTTTGTTATTGAGATTAATACATTGAGTGTACTTTGAAAGTTGATTTTTTTTCTCATAATGGTTTTCCCATGGTATATCTTATGTTATCTTTTAGTTCTTGTTCTAGTGAAATTTGTATAGATTGTTTTATATGCATTGTTTCTCTCATATGATTAGTGTGGGATCTAGTCTAGTTTCCTTTCATTTGGTATTAGAGATGGAATAGTTAATTAGATTTTTTTGGGATTAGAGATTGTATTAAACCTTGATTGAGTGGGAGCTTTATTTAGGTGATCTTTTTTGTAAGGTATAAAAAATGGAAAGCACATTTAGAATGGAGATCAAGAAATTTAGTTACACTCATTTTGAGTTTTGGAAGCTCAAGATGGAAGAACTTCTTGTTGATAGAGATATATGGCATGCAGTTTTTTGGTCAAAAATCCTTGAGCATGAAAGAAAAAGACTGGGTAGTGCTTGATGGGAAGGCAAGAAGCTTGGTTTGACTTTGCGTTTTTGATTAATGCTCTAGAATGTATTAGGAGAAACCACCACCATTAACCTTTGGACAAAGTTAGGTAAATTATAGTAGATGAAGTCTTTTATGAACAAGTATTTCTACAAAATAAGTTGAACTCATTAAGGATTGAAAATGGAGAACCCATGCTAGAGTGCCAAAATGCCTTCAACATTGTGGTAAGCTAGTTGCAATTTGTGGGCGTGAAGATGGATGAGGAAGAGTGGTGTTTCACACTATGTTCTTTGTTAGATTTGTGGGACAACTTGGCGATGGCAATTAGTATTACAATCTCAAAACTAAAATTTGATGAGGTGGTTGTCACTTTTTTGTTAGAAGATATGAGGCAAAAACTTCAAAATTTGTAAATGATGCTTTGATTGTTAGAGGATGTTCAAAGGAAAAAAGGCTAGAATAAGAAGGGAGACAGGAGATCTAGGTGTAATGGTAGATCCAAATATCCTAATAAATTGAAGACTAGGGCCATAACCAAAAGTAATGCAAGGAACAAAAATAAGACTAAGGAAGAACCTAATGATGATTTAGATTTGAAGATCTCCAATGATGAGTTTGGATAGGTGTTCTTGGAATATACCATTATGCTTGCATGTCTTATTGATTCTTGCGCTTCATACCATGACTTCGAGGAGGGAGTGGTGTAAAGATTATTGGCACTATAGTGAAGAAGAACTCTTCTTGGGAGATATTTCATCTCTTAAGATTGTTCGCCATGGGCAGGTCAAGCTTGTGTTATGTTATTGAAGGTCAAAACACATTTCCAGTATGTTGCAAATTCCTGTTTAGTGAGGAACCTGATTATTGTAAGTAAATTGAATGATTTAGATGTTCATGTTTCATGTAATTCAAAAGGGTCCTTTGGACGTAATTTAAAAGCATTTTTAAAACTTGAAGGGAAAAATGAATAAAGTAAAAAATTAAAATAAAATAAAAGAAAGATCAAGCCTCACACAAAATCATCTGATTATGCTGTTCATTATTCCTTCCAATTTGGAGTTTGAAGCATTCAAGGACAAACACCCTTGGTTTTGGAGGATGAATATCCTCTTGGTTTTCTATTGTGGGATTTGGGGATGAAAACCCTCATTTCCAAGCCTCTGCACTTTTTGTAGGAGCATAGAAAATTGCAGCAAGAGTGGCATTAGAAATGGTCTTTGTACATCCAACAGTTCTACTTAGACATCAAAAGACTAACAAGAAAGGAATATTTGTTGCATATTGCCAAGATCGATCTTTCTAGGTGATGAGATTGAGCAATATATATTACAAAATGTTTCTATTTGCAATAATACTTCCTTGTTTGATTAGAATCAGGTTTGGAATAGGAGAATGATTCCTAAATTGAACTGTTTCTGGTAGACGGCTATCCCTTTTAGTATAGGGATTGTGATTGTGTTGAAGATTTCAGAAGTGGTGTTGAAGATTGAAGAATTTCCAGACTTCAGTTTGGGTTTCTCGTTTTGTACAAATTTTCATAGTTATTTGTGAAGAGTTTTCAGTGTTATATCTAATTGTGATGAAACCAATAATATTCCAAATTTATTTCAGAATGTCATATTGGCTGTGAAGGATCTCTGTTTTATGTGTGTAGGGTTTCAAGTCTTTCAACATAATATCTACATTATTTTATTGCATTTTTCTGTATAAATATTTTAATCTGTAGGTTCACTATTTGTCTGTTATTTTCTGTTCATAGCAAATTACAGCTTAGCTGTACTTCTTTGGAAGTATTGCAATACATTTGGAATAATTAATAATATCCATATAACTCAGCGCAGCCTTGGTAAAGGACTGCAGTACAATTCTGAAGAGGTTGAGTAAAATATTGAGCTGCCATATAAGTGCAAAAAGAAGAATCACAGCCTTTGTATTTGATTGTACATCTTTCAAAGGGGAATTTGTTGTTATGCTTGTGTGAGTAGCTGCCGTACACTCATAGGAGGGTATCTTTAATCATAGTTTACATACTCTCCGATTACTCTCCGAGTAGCCGAGTAATCTCCAAAAAATTTGCATGCCGAGTAATTTCTGCTTTTACTCGCAGGAAGTATGCAGATGGATTTTCTCCCATCAAATTATCGAGTAATTGCCAGTAGCTCACAAAAAACCCACAAACTTGGCATGTTTGTGTGTGTTTAAATATGTCTGTGTGTGTATATGCATGCAAACTTGGTATCTTGTGTATGTTTATAGATATGTATGTGTGCACAGTGCAGTCCTGAGTATACACATACATAAATATCCACACACATTTGCCGAGTATTTGCCGAGTATTTTCCGAGTATTTGCCGAGTTTTTCCCGAGTCAAAATTTTTGGGCTTGCCGAGTACTCTCCGATTCCGAGTATGTAAACTATGTCTTTAATATTAAGTTGGATACTGTCAGTCTTGCTCTGCCATACGCCCAGGAAAGGGAAACATTCACTGGATTTGTAAGTAGTCTGCAGCTCTGGTGTCATTTACTGTTATTTAAAATATCTGAATATTAAGGGACGATTGCAGTATTTATATCAGTATTTCTGGGTTTCAGACGGGCCATTATACTAATAATATTTGATAATTATAGCAGCAGTCATGTATTTCATATTTATTTCAGTATTGTATAATTAGGAAACAAGAAAGAAAAAAATCAAAGAAATTAGAAAATATCAGAGAGGATATTTACCAGCAGTGCCAGGAATAGGTTTAATAAATAACTTTGTACTTGGGTGTGAGTTAATTACTGTTGTAGTTGCTCATTAAGAGGTTTCAATTGTGTTAGAGTTTCATACTTTTCCTAACAGCAGTGCTTTGATTGAATATACTCATTATTGCTAATAATATTTATGATCAGCATTTATTCCAGAAGGATTTGGCATCTACATTTGGCATTTATGAATTATTTATATTTCAGCTTGCACATGTTTTGGAAAATCATCTATTTCCTAAGGATACAAATGCATGTTTACGGATAGGGAAAAGATATACATATGTATATGGTTTTAGGGCTCATCAAAACCCTTTCCTTCTCTGCTTCTAAGATGCTATTGCTCTGTATGCTCCCTTGGCTATGACATTTCCTTATTTGGACTTGCCCCATATTGGTTTATATAGATTCAGATTATTTGCTGGGGGATTTGCTTTAAAAATCTGGTTCAGCTTATGAAGTTGAGTTTGGTTTATATTTGCTGATCAATTTATGGAATTCCATCTATTTAAATCCCAATGTATTATTCTTCAAGCCTTAAAGTAAATTTTTTTATCCTATCAAATTCTAGCCAAAAGCTTGAAATTTCAATTTCAATCCATGTGTCTCTACCCAGCATAGGGCTTTCTCCCATTTCTTATATTTTGTTTGACATTTTTAACCACTTCTGGGATGAACATCTTAATGAATTTCAAGACCTGAGACCCCTTTGGGATAGGAGTCTGCATGAAGATTTTGCCCCAGTTGAGTCTAAAATTTTTCTTCCAGAACCTGGCTGCCTGGCTTTTTGCTTTCCCTGCATATTCTCCATACCGGCATTTTCTAGTACATTACATTAATGGACCTTGGGATTTTCTTTATTTATTATTTTCCTGGTTTCTTCTTCATGTGTTCTCATAATTTCTTTGGAGATTTGTAACTGGATTGGAACCTTGTTATGCTCCAGGCAACATACACCCCAGAAATTATCTTGCATATATTTATATGTCCTTGAATGTCGATTTGTTTTGATGCTAGAATTATATACAATATGAACTTCCCTGTGCCGTATTTGCTAGACATTGGTTGGATTCAATTAATGATGTGTATGGGTTGCTAGCTGTGAAGACATTATTAATCTAGTTACACAGCAGTGGTATCAACTTTCCCCACTTGTACTGGCTTGTATGTTTAACCGTACTAGGTGACCATTTTGTGACATCCATTTTGATATTTTGACTATTTGTGATATCTATATATGAATCTTTTTTGGTCCTGTCTGCAGTTATCATTTTTGGCAATACTGGTGTTTGTATTGTATTGCTACAGTGCTTGACGGCATTTTATTTTTGGGCAGTAGAATGTAAGAATTTGTTATTAAAGTTGCCCAATTTTGTTGATCGATCTCAGGCTCTTTGATGCCTATATGTTTCTTCACTCTTTTGAAAATTGGCTAGTCTAAGAGTGGTCACATACTCCATTTCTTTTAATTTCTGAGAGGATCCCGGTTCTCTTATCTGGGTTTGTTTATTTTGGAGCCTGTTCTTTAGAAATGTCTTTTGTTAATGAAGGCTTGGCATCAGTTGGAGAAAACAAAATCACACATGTGATAGCAACATTTGAAGCCAACTTGAGACTTTGGATTGGAGATGAGGAAATTGAGAATTGGATATCACACACTCTAGTTCCAACAACACCAATAGAAATCCCTATTATGAAATCACGTGGAATAGCACACCAGCAGTCCCAAGGAGGCACTACCCCAGTCTTTGGTGCATACCATTTGGGATTTAGAGCAAAGGTTTCTGTATGAGATGAGATGTTCATAAAGTTCCAGTGCCATGTCACAATGGGTCTAATATGCTACTCATATAATCCCAAATTATGATCCTTGTCTTAATATGCTTATTTCATCTACCTAAGCATGTTGTCAAATGCCTTATAAATCTCCCAAATACTAGGATAGTTTGTATCAACATATCTAATGATGTCTAGAATAGGTTAGATGAAGGAGCAAACATATCTACATACAATATTTTAAAAAATAATTAGATTATAGGATTCAAATGTTAAAGAATGAATACTCATACAAAAATGAATAAGATTATCAAGTTACGAACATTAATAAATTAATAATTTAAGAAAAAAAATTCTCTTACCCCACAATAGACCTCTAATCATCATCAAGGATTTTTTGTTTCATAGTTTTTCTCTCAATAGTATTTGCATTGGGCCATCTACCCCACTTAACTTATTGTTAATTGTATAGCCTCTTGCACCTCAATCATCCTTTCTAACAAAATGAAATAACTGACATATCTAGTCTCCATAGGTTTGAGGAATTTCTTCCTTAAAAAAAATTGAAGAGAGGAAGTGAGGTGTGGTGGTTGCAAATGAACATTTGAATATTTCTAGTGTTTTCCACCATTTTCTTCACCTAATCTATCTTTCCTATGTTTTTCAATGCACAAACACAACACGAGTTCAAAAAGATGTGCTTGTAAGCACCCTCGACCATCATGCAAACTACTTTGCGCACACATGCCGAATTAGTGACCACCTGTACAATGTTTGACGTCCCAACCTCCTCTTTGGCCTCTATGAAAATATGATATTGGAAGTCCACATCCTTGTGCTTGCAACCAACAACTCTAAGGAAACAAGAGTCAACTGCACATGTGACTATGATGCTAATGAGTGGCTGATGTCTAATATCGGTCCATACCTCTGTTAAGTTTTAGTGTCAGATTAATGTACAGAGTTTAATTAAAAAATCAGACACAAAGACACAGCAGATACCCTGGGAAAACCCTCCTCTTGAGGGAGAAAAACCCAGCAACAATATATCACTTATATATTGATATGTAAACACAAGAGTCTCCTTTACAAAGGCCGATATGAAGGCCAATAATAGGCACCACAAACTGATGCAAATACAGCAACACAATGATGTAAATCTCAGTGATAATACACAGCCTTCTATCAAGAATCGATCTGCACTTGAATACAAACTCGCATTTGAATATATTGAACTTGTGATGAACTACGAACTGAATATGAATGAATGATGAACAAGTGAAACACCATCGATTATATATACAATGCAAAGGGAGACGACTCTTCAAGATAATAAGTCGGCCTCATCCAAGAGGCGTGTTTCTTTAATGCAAGAGGTCGGCCAAAAACAGGTCACAACTCTTCATAAGAAATGATGTCAGCCTTAATTGAATCGCACCTTCATAAGAAATCATGCCTCTTCAATATTTGAATTAAGGTCGGCCTTGATGGAAGATCGAGCCACTTCATTAAATCGCAGTATATATAAATTAGATAGCCATAGGCTATTATCTAATTTATTCAATATGTAAGGGAGATTGGTTGGAAGTAGAGACCGACGCTGTACATGAACATCAACACTCCCTCTCAGCTAGGGAGAATACTTCCAGCTGCACAAGACATATCACCTCAACGTGATGTCTACCACAATGGCTACAACCAAATGTGGAAAGAAAGAATATCACCTCATCATGATATTAGATATCACCTCAACATGATATCAACCAGAATGGCTACAACCATATATGGTATGTACAAGTGTTCATCACTTGCGTGATGTTGTCACCTCAACATGACTTTTCACCATGGCTCTCCCAAAGGGTGAAACACAAGTACAAAATTCATCACGGATTCTCTCATGTGATGCTGTCATGGAGTCACACACATGACATCCACCATGACTCTGTCAGAGGGTGGAATCAAGGGATTTCACCTCGAACTTCTCTTACTGAGAAGAACTCATTAATCAAGGGATTTCACCTCGAACTTCTCTCACAGAGAAGAACTCATTAATGAAGGGATTTCACCTCGAACTTCTCTCACATAGAAGAACTCATTAATCAAGGGATTTCACCTTGAGCTTCTCTTATAGAGAAGAACTCATTACAGGCTATCACTGATACTGAGTCTCTTTCTCAGTTAAGGCTGTATTCTCCACCATACCAAGCTTATCTCGAAAGTACACAAACTTTATTCTAGAGAGAGGCTTGGTGAGAATGTCTGCCGTCTGCTCATCAGTGCTGATATACCTCAACTGTATAGCCTTCCTCAATACCATATCTCTGATATAGTGGTATTTGATCTCAACATGCTTGGTTTTGTCATGAAACACAGGATTGACATAAATCTTCACGCAACTTTGGTTATCACAATGAATGATAGTAGGCTCCATTGATTGTCCAAACAATTTTGCAAGGAGCTTACAAAGCCACACTGCTCCTCGAGCTGCCATACAAGCTGCAATATATTCTGCCTCTACTGTACTCAATGCTACAGATGACTGCTTCTTGCTGCACTAGGAAATCATAGCCGATCCCAAATTGAAGCAACATCTAGAGGTGCTCTTCCGATCTGTGACGCACCCTGCCCAATCAGAATCATTATAACCATGCAGTTCCAAGTCTGCATCTGAAGAATATCTCAACCCATATCCAACTGTGCCATGCAAGTATCTCAGGATATGTTTAGCTGCGACAAGATGTATCTGTCTCGGTTCACACATGAACTGACTAAGTGCACTCACAGCATAACAGATATCTAGTTTGGTGTTAACTAGATACATCAAGAACCGAATCAGTTGTCTGTACATTGTAGGATCCACCAAGTCTGAACTAGCTATAGCCTCCTTCAATTTATGTAGGATGGTCTCGATGGGTGTAGAAATGGATTTGCAATCCATCATATCAAACCTCTTAAGATGATTAAGTGCTCTTCTCCAGTAAGAATTAAATCATCAACATATAAAACCAAAATCAATGCTTCACCATCAATTACCTTAAAGTACAGATTAGAGTCAGCATCATTCTTCAAGAAGCCCAAACTTGACATGTAACGATCAATTCTTTCGTACCATGCACGAGGAGCCTGCTTAAGACCATACAAGGCCTTCTTCAGTTTGCAAACATTAGAGTCCTGACCATGTACCTCGAACCCATCAGGTTGCTCGATATAAACTTCTTCCTCGATCACACCATTTAGAAAAGCTGTCTTCACATCCATTTGATGAATCTTCCATCCTCTGGATGCAGCAATGGCAATGATAGTCCTGACAGAAGTGTAGTGAGCAACAGGAGCAAAAGTTTCTTCATAATCAACTCCCTCTTTCTGTGAGAACCCTTGAGCCACGAATCTTGCCTTGTACATCTCAATGCTCCCATCAGCTGCATGCTTGATCTTGAAGAGCCATTTTGAGGATACCACAGATTTGCCTTCGGTTCTAGGAACAATGTCCCAAACATCATTCTTGAGAATTGATTGGTACTCCTCTAACATAGCATCTTTACAAACCTGTTGACTGGAAGCTTCCTCTACACTAGAAGGCTCAGACTTAATAATCTGACTTATCGAGGCAACATAACTGGAGAACTTATGTGGCCTTTTACTTCCTCTTAATGTACCTCTAGGAGCTGTGAACCTTTCAACCTCTTGGATAGTTTTCCTAGCCCAAATAGGTCTCTTTGTTCTAATCACAATGTCGGTAGGCCCATCAGTAGGTTCCAAGGGCTCAACTGGATCAACATATTCCTTCGGTTCTGAAGTCTCCCTCTGAATCTCAGGAGTATGGTCAACTTCCATATCCTGAGGAGACTCATCATAGTCAATCTCCACATGAGTTCCCTTGGATCTTTTCTAAATGCAACATCTTCCTTGAATGTGACATCTCTATTGTTTTCAATCAATTTCTGACCTGGATCATATATCCTGTAGGCTTTTGATGTCTCATTGTAGCCCACAAATATTCCCTTCTTGCCAGAAGGCTCCAACTTAGTTCTCTTTTCTTTTGGAACATGAACATAGACATGACATCCAAAGATCCTCAAATGACTAACCTCGGGCTTCTTCCCTGTAAAGGCTTCTTTTAGAGTCATATTCTCCAAGATCTTGTGAGGACTTCTATTTTGAACATATACTGCAGTCCTAGAAGCTTCTTCCCATAAGAAGGTTTGCAGATCCTGGTCATGAATCATGGCTTTCGCTGCTTCCACGATCGTGCTGTTGTTTCTCTTTGCAACACCATTCTGTTGAGGATTATAGGGAACACAAACCTCCCTCTTAATCACAACATCAACACAAAAATTTTGAAAGCTACCAGAGGTGTATTCTCCTCCATTATCAGATCTGAGGATCTTGATTCTTTTACCAGAAAGATTCTCTACTAGAGCTTTGAACTCCTTGAACCTTTCTAACACTTCCTTAGACTCTTTAGTTTTCAAAAAATAGATCCAAGTCTTTCTAGAGTGATCATCAATAAACAAAACATAATACAAGAAACCACTCGAAGAAGGAGCAAACATAGGTCCACATAAATCAGAATGAATAAGGTCTAAAGTACACTTAGATCTACTTTCTCTACTGTAGAAAGGAGCTTTTTAATTCTTACCCATAGCACATCCTTTGCAAGTTCCTTCATGCTCTTGATTGAACTTAGGAAGTCCTGTGACCATCTTCTCCATGATAGGTAAGGCTCGGAAGTGAAGGTGAGCTAATCTTCGATGCCACAAATCACATAGGCTTGAAGAATCATGAACTAATGCTTGTAGAGGACGCGTACATAGCCTATAGAGGCTTTCATGTCTAACACCAATTACTTGAGCATCCTTGAAATTGGAATTCTCCATCCACACAAGAACTTCTCCTTTGGAGAAGGCAACGTGATATCCTTTATCTTCTAGAGCTGAAATGGAGATGAGATTGCGCTTGATTCCTGGAACATAAAGAACATCTCTTAACCGAAGTGTAATGCCAAAATCCAAATGAAGAGTAGAGGTCTCAATCCCTTTCATGGAGTAGCCAGCATCATCTCCGATAATGACTTGTTCGGAAGAATCTTTCTCCACCAAACTTGATAAGTGCTCCTTAAATCCAGTGATGTGTTGAGAAGCACCTCTAGTGTTGGTATCTGTAGGTACATTTGCTTGACAATGCTGAATAGAACAAATATTCACATGAATCCTTCTGTGGAGAAACATCATCAACATCTGCAACGGTGGCTTGTTGCTTAGGTCTAGGTGGACAATGCTTAGCAAAGTGGCCAAACTTATCACACCTAAAGCATTGAATCTTGGACATGTCTCTCTTCTTCTTGGAGGTGGGTGTATCATCATTTCCCTTATTTCGATTCCTCTTGAAGAACCCTTTCTTTCCATCTTTTCCTTTCTTCTTCGACGCATGGGAGGCGAGAACATGAATATCTTTATTCTTTGAACTTTGACCAACGCCTCTAGCCACCAACCATGATTCTTCTTGAATGCAGTGTGGCCTTAGATGATCAAACTTAGGCAATTTTGATCTTGCACTGATTCCCTGAATGTAGGATTCCCAAGACAAAGGAAGACCATTGAGAGAAAGCATAGTCAAGTCTTTGTTGTCAACCATATGGCCAATTGTCGAGAGCTGATCTCTCAAATCTGAAAGCCTCATGAAGTATGCAATCACTAATTCTCCTTTCGCCATCTTCACATCGTGTAGTTGTTGCTTCAGTGCAAGTGCCCGGTTGGTATTGTTGATTTCGTACATTTCTTCAAATGTTTTAAACATGTCTCTTGCCGTCTTCAACTTAGAGACAATAGGAACGATATGATCCTTAACGGAATCAACCAATATTTTCATTTCCTTGATATCTTTCTTCTTCCGTTACAACTTCTCTTCTTCCTCCTTAGGTTCAGGAACACTGGACTCCACAAACTCACCCAGGTCATTCTCTTGCAAGGTAAGCATGATCCTGAATCTTCATGATGTGAAGTTGGATGCTCCCTCGAGTCTATCCTCAATCTTCAAACCGTTCACCATCTTGACTAAGGTAGGAATAGACAAAGAATTATAAAGAAGAGAATAGAGTATTGCTGTAGGAACAAATCTGATCACGATCTCCTCAAACCCACTCTGATACCATGTTATGTTTTAGTGATCAGATTAATGTACAAAATTTAATTCAAAAATCAGACACAAAGACACAACAGATACCCTGGGAAAACCCTCCTCTTGAGGGAGAAAAACCCAGCAACAATATATCACTTATATATTGATATGTAAACACAAGAGTTTCCTTTACAAAGGCCGTGAAGGCCAATAATAGGCACCACAAACTGATGCAAATATAGCAACACAATGATGTAAATCTCAGTGATAATACACAACCTTCTATCAAGAATCGATCTGCGCTTGAATACAAACTCGCACTTGAATATATTGAACTTGTGATGAACTACGAACTGAATATGAATGAATGATGAACAAGTGAAACACCATCGATTATATATACAATGCAAAGGGAGACGACTCTTCAAGATAATAAGTCGGCCTCATCCAAGAGGCGTGTTTCTTTAATGCAAGAGGTTGGCCAAAAACAAATCACAACTCTTCATAACAAATGATGTCGGGCTTAATTGAATTGCACCTTCATAAGAAATTGTGCCTCTTCAATATTTGAATTAAGGTCGGCCTTGATGGAAGATCGAGCCACTTCATTAAATCGCAATATATATAAATTAGATAGTCATAGGCTATTATCTAATTTATTCAATATTTAAGGGAGATCGGTTGGAAGTAGAGACCGATGCTGTACATGAACATCAACAACCTCCATGACAATAGAGTAGCCTATCTTAATGGAAGTTTCCCTCATGTCCTTCATCACCAAATTTGTCTTAGAATATTCTTTATCAAGGAGGATAGTGTGATGTTTATGTTATCTTGAGGGTAAGTGAGGGATCAATACAAATTGCATATTTGACCATTTGTTTGAAATAGGGAGAATATACCACTTGAAATGGGATAACATGGACAATGAAAAAACTAGCAATGAAATACTCTGCCACTTCTTGTTATTGCATATTGAACAAACCTACAACTATCTCTAACATCTCACGACCACTAGCTTTCCTTATAGCTAAATTACAAACATCACTACTAGCAACCATGGCTTGAATAGCAGATTATATAAACTCTATTGGCATTGGCATTCCCTTAGAATTTGCTTTAGCCTCCATAAACGATCTACTCAGAGGTGAAAACGCTGGTGAGTACTTGCCAAGTTGCAGAGTACTTGTGGGTTTTGAAAACCGTGAGAGCAACTTGCGCATTTCTAGCACCGAAAAACTCGCTGAAAACCCTCAAAAACTTGCTTGATAAATTGCAAAACTCGTCAAATTGTAAAAAATCATGGAAAGGTAAACATGTTGGTTAAACATGATGGAAGATATAGGTAAATCCGCGATGCAAGTAAAATGCAGGCCAAACACGATTTTGATGCAAAGTTTTCACTATAAAAACCCTCATTCGCCCTCTGCAATAAACACAACGAATTTTTGAATGATTTACATAGTGATTTGGAGCAATTTATACAACGATTTTCCTGGGTAAGTTTCGATTTTGTTTTTCTCTTCCATTTTTTAAAGCATTTAAAAATTTACTATTTTATTTGACAAAATTTTGATGGTTTACATAAAACAATTTTTTTAAATGGTGGAGGAAAAACAATTTGACAAATGAACTTCAATATTTTTAGTGTGAATCATGAATAAAGTACCAATTGAACAACTTTTTTAATTTCTTTGTTCTGTTTATGTCATTCAAAATACTTTCTCAAATTTTTTCTTAAAAGCATGATAAATTCGATTGCATGAATTATAATTAGTCCTTAGCATTTATACTTGGAATTTCTCTTTTGTTTGGGGAATTTATCCTCTTATTCTTTTACGGGAATTACAAGGTACGGTTTGTGGCAGTTATAGATGTAATGACCTAAGTTCCAGATCAATTGATTACTGATTTATTGCTTATTGGATTGACAAAAGTTGTCATCTAATATTATTAAAACTACTTGGATTTTCAGAATTATAAATGAAATAAAATCAGAATAATGAATTCTTATTCAAATATTAATTTGAAAATAGATATAATAGCCATTTCTGATTTAGGATTTAAAAATCATGCTTTGAATTTGTAAGAGGTTAGACCTCTTTAGATTGCTATTTCTGTAGTTATCGTTATATTCATTCAATTTTGACATAGGTGCTGTTTTTGAATTTTGGTTATTAACTTATTATTCATGTATCCTTACTCAAGAGAATCATGGCTCCTTAGAGCACTAGATCTGCTGTTTCTAAAATGTATATCTCTGCAGAAACTATTAGATATCCTTCTTTGATTCTTCTTCCACCTTAGTTTATATTTTGTCGAAGAGTGTCTTTTTTATGGAAGAGGTGTCTTCCTTTTAATGGTTGCGCCGCGCCCCATTGCTACCTTTAACTAATAGCTTATATTAATTATTTTAATATTTAAACTTTGTCATTAGCCATGATTATGAATAGCGGCTAGGAAAATGTCGTCGGCCTTTTTGAAGGAAACGTGTAGTAGCTTGATCCTTTCTGTGTCCTACCCTTCCAAGTCTTTGCTTAGCATTTGCTTTTGATATGCATGCTTCAACCATGCTTGACATTTTCCTTTGGGCGTCATATTTGTTTCCTTTGTGCTTGCCACAATTAATGACATAAATATCATTTATAGTAATGGACGTCTCTGCAATGGTTGTCGCAACCACAACCTTCTGTGTATTTTCTGGTGTACTCAAAAACACCTTTCGCTGTTCACTTGCAGCTATGGATGAGTACAATGGAAGAAGCCATTTTGATGCTTCACCACAAAACTAATGTGAAGCAGCTAAATGATCTAGTAACATTTGAATTTCAGCCATGCTAAGTAAGAACACAAGTATTGCTTAATCTGTGAAAACCCAAACATCAATATATTCCTTGCTAACAATCGGCCCTTCATGTAATAGCCATCATAATGAGATAAAGGCATTGGCAAGGAGTAAATCGATTGACTCTTTATCTGAAGCCAAACTGATGTTTCATCAATTATCGAAACATAATATATAATATGATCTCGATGATGATTATTTCTTTTGATAAGACGTTAAAGGAGTAGCGCGATAGTTAGTAATGCAACGGGAATAGGGAATGGCTTGTAAATTTTGATGGCGGGTATATAAATAAATTGTCACCTTCCAAAGATCATAGGTTTCCCATAAGGCCTTCATAAGAACTTTCATTGTGATTCAAAATTACTTGCACGATTTCTACCAGGAGTGATGTAATAAGAATTATAGTCGACTGAGCAAATATCGATGTTAGGATTGATGCTTTATTAAGATTGCCCTTGACATATAACGACCATGTCGATACTTTGTTCATGTAATGCAAATGCAATAGCAATTGCCTACGGTAATAATCGATTAGTCCAACTAATGAACTATTGATCAGATTAATCGATCAATAATAATGAGATTTCTATCCTTACGGTTTGATCCAAAATTTGGGACATTACAAGTCCTCCCACCCAAAAATTGCTTATCCTCAAGCAATACGGTTCCGGGATTCCAAGTCAACCTTAGAAGTGAACCCATCATACTGATGCTACGCTATTCTGATTTTAATAATCTAGTTCGAATACTCCATCTGTCTTCGTCTTTCTCGAATGCGAAGAAGTGTTCATTGTCTAAATTGTAGTAGATATCATTGCTCATTCTCATACTTCATCCTTGAGTTATCTTCTCTATGGCTCTCCAAAAGAATTTATATCATCTCCTTGAATTTCATAAGTTCTAGTTATCACATTACTTTCTTATGCATGTTCAACTCTATCCTTGACTATTGAATGAAGAACATCTTTTTGATCTCCTTTTGAGATTCATCTCACCTTCCTTCCCTTCCTCTAGTTTTCTAATTTCTACAACTGAATGATTGTTTTTCATCTTTTTGCTATCCTTTTTACATGGGAATTTATCATCTTATTTGCTCTCAATTTTAGGCACTTTGATAGTATCTTCATCAATCTAGAATATCTCTAGCTACTCAAATAGTAATTCCTCTTTTCTATTATTCACAATAGATTTGTATTGCTCATGTGATAGCTTAACTTTCTCAAACCTTGATGCAATTTGCTCCTCTTCAGGCTTAAGTTTGTTTTGAAGATTCCCTTCATAATTCTTCCTCTTGATATTAATGGTGAAGGGATGCTCATCATACTTACATCCCTGTCTTCTATGGCATCATTGCATCAATAGGGACACCTTTAATGTGAAGTTGAACATAAGCACAACCATCCAACTTTCCACTATCAATTTCTTTTGCTTTTTGTCAACACATGCTTGTGTATTCTAGCGCAAATGTCAAATGCAAATATACAAACATACTCTTCAAGATAATACTCATTTGGATCATTCTTATCCTCCTGTTAAGGTTTTTGGAGAATTCTCTTATTAAGTTTAGTCTTACAAACATCTTCACCACTTTCTTCTTCATATCTTGTCACGCTATGATGAAATTTTAAAGCTTTGTATTCCTACCTTTCAACAATATCTTCTCTTTCTCTAGTGTGAACCAGTATAAAATAATTTTCACTTTTTTAATCTTTAGCATCATGCCTCTATTTTCGCAAATCTTCAATCTCATGGAGACACTTGTAAATGCTAGCTTAATGTGCATGAATTAAAAGGCATGCATGTTTTCCACAATTTTGTAGATTCCAATTCATTAGTTTCCCTTGATACCAATCTATTAGACTAGTGGATTCATCTCTTCAAGTTTTTGTACATTATGTGTAATATCTTCTCTTTCTCAGATCTAGCTTGAAATTTCAGTTTTATGTACATTATGTGTCATTATGGTTCGATCCAAAATTTGGGACATTACAATAGATCAGAAAACATAATTTATTATTTTATGTAATTTTCTGATATAAATTCTTATATGCTTAAATTTCTTTGTTTATTGAATGAGAGAAGATGTGATAAAGTTCAAAAGACGATAAATTAGTCACTCCAACTTCTACAAGGAATTTGATGATGATAATCATGTAAATTGAACCTTAGGGAACTTTTCCTTAAAGAAAGGTTTGTTTATAGCAATACATTGTCATTGCATTTGAGGAGTTAAATATGGATTTAGGCACCACTATCTCCATATAGTACTTAAGCAACTTCTTTTCAAACTAAACCTCTATGGTTGATTGTGGGTTCAAGAGGCAAGGAGATCAATTTGCTTGTCGTGACATCCGACTCGCTAAGTTCTCCCCTTGAATGCTTAAAGATGATGAATACATCTTATAGAGTGAAGATTAAAAAATAAATTCAAGAATAAAACTATATCAACTTTGATAATAATCAATCACATCTCATGTAAATTAGTAAAATACAATCAAATTCCAGCTAGAAATACCCTACTTTAAATTCAAAACTAAGGCCAAAGTTCAAGCACCCTTCATATATGGTTGTTATTAGTGATTATTTAACAATGTGTTACCCTTCACCAGTCTCCAAATCAGACTTTGAACTTGTTTTCAATCTCTCAAGTGCACATTTAGCCTTCGCAGGTTCCTAGCATTGAAGAACCATTAGAAACCATATCATAGTTTATATATGCATTTTTTTTTCAAATTTATTGATCTCTTTTCCTTTACAAAGTTGCACTCCTATTGATATAGATCACTTGATCTTGGAAATTTTGAGTGAACGACATAAAATTTGTAAATGATTTGTAAGTTTTTAAGTATGTTAAAAAAAATTTAATCACTATTTTTTGTCGCTATATATATTGTAGGTTAATATATAATCACAATGGCATCAAGCTTTGTATTTGGTTTAGATTCAACAAGTACAAGTTAGCTCGTTGGAAGGAGACCCCCTGGTAGCCATGACCCCACTTGGAAATATGGCATAATGGGACCAATACAAAGGAGCATTATTTGTACTTGGTGCATGAGGAAGCTTTGTGGAGGCATCAATCGCCTCAAATACCATCTTATAGGTATTCCTTGCCATGATGCCAAGGAATGTCTAATAACCCTTGAAGAGGTTAAATGAGAGATGATAGCCCTTCTTGCAGTACTAGTTGAAAATAAATTGGTGAGGGAAAAGACACAAGT
This sequence comes from Sequoia sempervirens, assembly GCA_007258455.2. Classification (NCBI taxonomy): domain Eukaryota; kingdom Viridiplantae; phylum Streptophyta; class Pinopsida; order Cupressales; family Cupressaceae; genus Sequoia; species Sequoia sempervirens. Next base: position 20,582,338 of record VDFB02000019.1, read on the forward strand.
AGCCATAGAAGAAGCCGTTGCTCCTAATTTGTCAACATAATTTGAGTTGTAAATCCAAGGCATTGTGGGCTCTAGTTGCAGTCCGCGTATACATGTCCCATCCTCATCCACTTCAAGCAAAGTCCAGTTTTTTGTGCATAGAAATGAATGAGGATCAAAACCTTCAATGGAAACTATTGGGTGGAATAGAGAGGTGCACAAAGAAGCAAATAAGGCTTGTGCAAATTTTTGATATTATAACAAGCTTTCCTTCAACGTACCAAGGAGTCCAAATTGGGAGTGTGTGGTGACAACATTTATAGTTGAAGGGAAAGGGTACAAGGCCCCCATTGCCAAAGATTTAGGTGGCAAGTTGCTCAAAGATGCTATGGTAGATGCAAAACAAATTGTGGAAGATGAACAAAAGTAATGGCAAAAGTTTGAATGCACAATTATTTCAGATGGGTGGATAGATGGAAGGAACCACACCCTCAATTTTTTGGTGGCTTCAAATGGTGAGTTGGTTTTCTAAAGTCAATTGATGCCTCGAACATAATAATGAAAGAAAAAAACTTGAGCTTGTTGTTGGAGGAGGTTGTTATAGAGGTGGGCATAGAAAATGTTGTCCAAGTTGTTGCTAACAATGCAACAGCATATGTGGTGGTTGGAAGATTGCTTCAAAAGAGGCATCAAACACTTTATTGGACCCCTTGTGCAATATATATATCAATCACCCATGGGTTCTTGAATTGATGAGAGATCACACCAAGGGGAAAGAGCTTGTCCGATCGTGTGCTATAAGGTTTGCAACTAATTTTCTAACGTTGCAAAGTATTGCTAGTTTATTGACTCCCTTGAAGCAGATGTTTGTGAATAAACCACGGGTAGACTCAACTTATTCAAAGAAGTTTCAAGGAGAAAGGATTGCAAGAATAGGTTTTGATGGTGATTGTGATGAGCCCAACTGGCTCCAACTCAAACCTCTGACTTTTACTGACTTGTTTTTGTGTTTTGATTGTTTTAAGAAGAATTATAGATAGAAGTAGAAGGGGAGCCAAGCATAAAATGTACATAAAACTGAATTTCAAGCTAGATCTGAGAAACTGCTTATGAATTATGTATTAAACAATTTTTACAAATAGATCATGAACAACAAACATGTTGATGTTATAGAGCAGCGTCGGGCTGCTACTTCCAGCGCTCCTCGTGTACTGGCTATTTGAATTGCAAGATTATATTTTTGAAAAGGAACGACTTGTTTGAAGGTTCGATATAAGGAAGTGGTGCGATCTCTCTAAGGCCAACATCATATACCTTATGGATGTGATTTCATTAAGAGAAAATTAATAATTGTTAGTATGCTTGGCCGACCTCATGAAGAGACGTGATTATTTGGAGTTATATCTCTTTGTTGGAGGCCGACATGAAGGATCAAGGGATGCACCTCTTCCCTTCCACTTGTATATATATTCGATGTGTTCATTGTTTCCATCATCCATTCAGTTTGTAGTTCATCAAGTTCGAGTTTCTCAAGTGTGACTTGTCTCAAGAGCAGATTGTTGTTTTTATAGAAGGCTGAGATCTATATCAGCAGACTACTTCATTCTGTATCTGTGTTGCATCAGATTGTAGTGCATATATTTGGCCTTCATATTGGCCTATTGTAAAGGAGACAATTATTGTTATCATTCAATATTTAAGAGATATATTGTTGTTGGGTTTTTCTCCCTCAAGAGGAAGGTTTTCCCAAGGTATCTGCTGTGTTATTGTGTTGAATTTTGAATTAATTTTCTGTGTTCTAATCTGATCATAAAACTAACAAAACATACCCAAATAGCTCCAGATTAATTAAATAAAGAGTTTTTGCACTTGCCATGCAAGAATGGCTGAAATTGAGTAAATGCAATGCCAAAGCTCTGGATCTACATTCTCCCACGCAGAAACTAGAGGAGAGCACCTGAGAAAGGTAGGCGCCTAGGATGGAACTTAGAACTAGCCAAAAAGAAAGGAGTTTTTGCTTTTAGTTCCAAACGCCCTTTCCAGATGACACGCTTTTCAAGGCAAATTACGACCTCTGAATGTTGAAGAACAATCTTTATTGAAAACTGAAAAGGTGAAGATGGCGTCCCGGATTTGTACGCCCTCTTCTTATTAAAACCTGTAAACTTCTGAATAGAATAACTCTGAAAGCACAAATGAACTCCCGTATCAAGCTCCCACAGTTGCAATCATTCAACTAGTATTTCATAGTCTCACAATCACACATCAATGAAGAATTTTTGCTCTCCAATGAAGTATTTCCTGAAACCCTTGTCGTCAGACAAAAACCATAGAGAAGAAAATAACAAGCAATGTCAAATGATCAAAAGTGAGTTTGAATTGCCATTTCTCCCTTATATCTCAAAAAGGCATGCTTTTCCACAAAGTCATGCACTTCTTCCAAAAAGTCGCGCACTTTTGACATTTAAATACATTAAAATGTATTTAAATACTTTTCAATAGTTTTTAAATTCAGTTTTTAAAGTGAGTGCACCTTTTTGACTTAAGTGATATATTTTATCACTTTATAATATATTTAAGTGGTTTTTAACTTTTATAAAGTCAATTTGACATTATAATATACCAATAAGTTAAATAATTAACTTAACCACGTAAATATTCATAACTCCCTCCAAACTCAGTATTTTTCCGTGCCATCAGAAGCTGGCGAACATTGAGCTATAGGTGCCTGCACTGAAATCAATACTGAAGTGAAGGAGTGGGAATGACAATACCCACCAAAACGGTCACTGACCCCCTAACCAGATCCTGTCAGCCTACAAGGGTCTAAGAAATAGGCTAACTCAATTGCTCCAGAAAATGACTAGAATGGGGGACATTATAGTGATTGCGCAATTAGAGCTATAGAGATTATCAAGGTAACTTCAAACTTAATTTAATTTTCAAGTTGAATCCTTTATTTATAAACTCTAAAAGTATTTTGTTTCATTGTAAGTTATTTAAATTTTCTTCTACTTTGCACTTTGTAGGTAATCGAGCTATTGGTGAGGGTTTTGTGCTTGGTGGATGGAGAGAAAAATGTAATGGGATATATTTATGAGGTCATGAATAGGACCAATGAGGCCATCCAAAACTATTACAAGGGGGATGCATATAAACTTGCCCCTATTTGGGTGATCATTTATCGGAGGTGAAATAATCAACTCCACCAACCCATTCATGTAGTGGGGTCCTATCTCAACCCCAAATTCTTCTTCTTTGATAGCTTCATGGTTGTTAATGCGGAGGTTACAGAGGGCCTATCCGCATGTATTGTGAAGATGCCATCTACAAATGCGGTGAGAGACCTCATCATTCTAGAGTTGCAGAATTACAAGGTAGCCAAGGGGAGGTTGTTTTCTTCGCATTTAGCTATACGAGGAGGAGACATCCAAACACCAAGTAAGAAAAATTGAAGCCTTATATCTTGAAAGTTATTAATTTTAATTATTAATATAATATTGTTTATTTACAAAAACTTGAATATCTTATTTGTAGGTTCTTGGTGGGAAGATTGGGGTGGAAATACCCCAAATTTGCAAAGGCTAGCCCTCTGAATTTTATCTGAACCTTGTAGTGCTTTTTGTTGTGAGCACTACTAGAGTTTGTTTGATGCCATTCACACAAAGAAGCATAATAGGTTGACTCAAAAACACCTCAATGATCTTGTTTTTGTGCAATAGAACCTTCGGCTTTGCACAAGAAAGGTGCAGGACTTGCCAGAGGAACTTATTGAGCTGGATGAGATTGATCCCTATAGTGATTGGACTGTACAAGATGATGAGGCCTCCATGTTTACAAAGGATGAGATTGCTGATTTCGAGAAGCAAGCTATGGAGGATGTGGTTGCAGCGAAAGCAAGGGAGATTGGATTGGATTACATTGATATGGTGGAAGAGTCGTTGCCATATACCAACAGGGTGGAGCCACAGACACATTCTTCTATGCCAATCAAAGAGCCACAATAGAGTGCAAGGACCATACCCTCTACCTCCCAATTTTTCACTAGGTTGTGGAAGAGGAAATTATAATTGCGTAGATATGAAATTTATGATGATGATTTTCAAAGACAATCATCATAAATTCATGATAGTTATTAGTTAGTATCTAGCTATTATATCCAATATCCACTATCCTAGCTTCACATGTGGATGACATTTTGTAATCCATATGTACTCAAGAATCAAATGTAATATTAAATTCTTCCTCATGGTTTTTTAGACTCATTCGATACATTTTGTAATTGGATTTGGCAAAAAAAGTGTTTATATAAGAAATTTTAGTACTTTTAACTTGCCTAGCTTTTGCCGAGTCAAAAGTTTTGGGCTTGTTGAGTACTCTCTGAGTCCATGTCTGCGAACCATGAATCTACTAACCTCTTCCTTCTTGGGTTTGTTTATGTTTAGAGAAACCTTAGCCCCTTGTTCTCTAATGCTCAAGAATTACTCTGGGGTAGCTCCCTCTAAATTGTCTTGCAAATATGATAGATTGGCCCATGGATTTCTATTTTCTTTCGTCTAAAGCTGTTATAAATTGTAGAAGAGGTTTAAAGATTTTGAATGGCACTTTCTCATAGTTTTCCAAGAGTTCAGAAGGGCATTCACATGGGTTATGATGCTGTTCTATTTCACCCACACCCTAGGGCAGAACCCTCAATTGAAGCTCTTATTTGTTCCATGCTAGCTATTTGATGTTCACTTTCACTATTGTCGCTCATGTTTAGTGGTTAAAAAAATGAAATACAATCTGGAAATGCAAAAGGAGAGGAACATAGAAAATTCTAACCTTCAAATTTAGATTTAGGAAAAAATGAGAAAAGAATACACACTCACAACATTTACCGTCTTCTCTTTAATGCAGTTTGCACCTTGTTGGTGCGTTAGTGACAAAGATTAAAATAATACTCTATTTTAGAATTAGATAGCTGTGGCTTCCTGGTCATTTTTTATTTCTCCTACTTGTTATATTGATGAAGGTGATTTGAAATGCTAATGAAATGAATAGTGGAAGGCTGTTTAAGTGTGTTTTTAGGTGTTTAGGGCTGAGATTACAACGTGAGTGCCCACCTAAATCAAATAAATATTATAATTGACTTGGCAAGTTTTTTATTAATATTTTTGAGTGTTTGGTTGGGGGATGATTGGTTTTCCTTGGGATAGTTCGGGGATATCATTGGCCATTTGGCATCCCTGAAATTTCAAGTTGTTTCCAAAATGTTTCAAAGACAAGTGACTATGACCTTGAGGGCTAGGGGATGAAGAATGTATGTTTTCGAGGGGTCCCTGTGTACCTAGGATGTCCTTGGTATGGGTACGTGTTGAAAAGGGCAGGGGATGAGTTCTTGTATATCATAGATATAAAGGCATTCCAATTGGATAAGAACATCTTGGGTGAAAATGCAATAGGGAGGTTCCATAGGGAACTCAAGGTGCATGGGGGGAACCTTGGGAAAACCCAATGGGGAACCAACTTGGGACCTAGACATAAATTGTACACATACATGTACGAGGGGTGGGGTTTCAAAGGAACCTAGTAACATAGTCAGGGGTATTCGAGAAGGGGTATATAATGCATGTCTAATAAAAAACATAGTGTATGCATTAGACGGTTCTTGGTTAGGGCACATAAATAATTATTTTTGATGTTTTTTTCCTTCCCTCAACCGTTAGTCTAAGGGCATTTGCAATTGTTTACCTAGAGATTGTTAAACTATTTCCAAGCATTTACAGTTATGGATTTTAAACCTTGGAGTTAAATGCTTAGAAAGCTCAATTAGTTGACTATTATTTATCATTTTGAGTGCTCTTATGTTGTGGACTATAATTTCCATTGGTTCTGTTTATATACATTGTGTAAGATATATTGGTTTGAAGAATCTTTGAAAATTAGTGCATTAGATTTTGGTATCAGGGCCTCATTCCAATAAACCATCAAAGATTATTGTACTAAGTCTTGGTTGCATGAATTTCACAAGCCTAATTATTCTCCTTGGTGGTCACATTAAATCTGATAATTTTTGTTCTCTTTGTCATATGATAGAGCAACACACTCTTGTTTCTTTGACCCTTGGATGGCATATTTTTTCAACAAGGATTCCTTTTAATTGGGGCTGATACTAGAACAATCTATGAATGTGAACTATGCTATATTAGCAAATAAATAGAAAACAAATTAGCATTTAGAGCATCTAGTTTTATAAGATTAAAAATAAATAAAAAACTAAAAATAATTAGGTTTGCAGATAAAAAATAGAAAATAGACAAAAAATTAGAAAAACAAATAGGGTTTGTTCATAAAAAGAGATAAAAGAACAGCTGGGGTTTGTTCAATGAATCTAACATGGAAGAAAAATCAAATGTAGAACTAAGAAGACAATTGGAACTAAAAAATAAAAACAAGTATAAAAAAAGATTCAAAATATTAAAATACTTCTTAAAATTTGCTTCAACTCAACAGTGGCACACTTTAAATCAACAATGGGCTCTTCCAAATCCACTTTAGCCTCTTCCAAATGAAGCTTAGGCTCTTCAAGTTGCATTGAGGGTTGCTACAAATCTGTGCAAATGGTATTCAACCAACATTTGCTGCTCAAGTTGGCTGATGTTTTTTCCTTCAATGGCATATGATTTCAGCTGCAATACTCTTTTTTCCTTTTCCTTGTGCTTGCAAATGAAATGAATGCGTTTTTAGAGTCTTAAAGGTCACGTGAAACTATTAGGTTTTAACTTTGAATTTTGATATTTTACTTTATTGTTTTGATTTTGATGTTGCAATTGGATAGTTGAGTCTTCCCAATGGGACTCACTGGGTCTGATGAATTTGGTAGACTCAATGAGATTGAGTAGACTTATCGGGTACCTAGGTTCCAAGTCCTTGGGCCTTGGTTTGTCTTGCTTGCTCTGGGACTCATCAAGTCTCTATGAGTCTTATAACACTAACTTCAATAGTCCAATTGACTTTAGAAAAGGGAGTCTTGGTAACAAAATCAAGGAGTTGTTCCCTGTCAAATATCATTTTAGTATTGTTTGTGGGATTTTTCTTTGATTATACATGATATCTAACCTTTCTGGTATAATGAACCTAAAATAAGTTCTTTAAACTTTGGAGTATATACCAAAGTGGCTCCTCATTATTATTATTTGCTTGAAATTTTAGAAAAGAGGTGATTTTAACCCATAAAATTACTTTATCTCTTACATTGTATAGAGTTCATAATAGTTTAATTTACAAGTATATTTTAAATTGTGATTTTGTGATTGATTAGAAACATATAATTGTTGAACCTGATTGTAAATTTAAAATTAAACTCGAGAAAATTACGAATTAAAAGAGCTAAGAAATTATGATATACATGATTAGCGCATGATTATACTTGGGGTGGGGGTGGAGGAGGGGGTGTTGTGGTGAATCAGTATAATACGATCTCTTACTTTTTAAACTAACAACCACAATAATATCAATTGCACAATATCATTCACATAAGATCTAAGAATTATGCAACAAAAGAAGAACACACGATTTATGTGGAAACCCGTATGGGAGAAAACCATGGAAAAATATTGCTTTTATATAAATCTCCATTTACAATCTTTGTAGGCACCAAACCCCACTGCTAAGCATCAACTTAGGAAGAGACACCAATCTTTTCTTTAGGAAGCACCAACTTCCAGAACAAAGTTCCACCTTCAAGATGTTGCTTCTTCAACGGATGATGGATATCTTGATCTTTCTTTTATTCACTCCACAATTTCTCATTAACCATCATGTACTTGTATGATTACACTTGCTTGGATGCTATTCTTGAATACATAATATCTGATTATTTCTTCCACCAATATGTCTTCTATACTGACTCATAAATGCTTTATCATTTGAATAATCTGTGTCTTTATTTACTCCTCACTTGCTCTCTTTGAGTGTTTGACTGATTTTTCTTTTTAATCCTTCAAATCTGCATTTACCGTTCTATAAATCTGCATAAACATATTCTTACAAATCTGCCATAAATTCTTCTTACAATTCTGCAGTAGATCCCTCTTTACAAATCTGCCTTCAACTCCTTTGATGATCTTCTTTTTATCTTCACATTTGCAGATTTGCAGTTGTTAAGTATGATATATAATTTTATTCCTCTCACACACCTTCCTCTTATTTATCTTCACACATTACTCTTCACTATTCTTTAATGTGTATAGAAGATATTCTTTTTTTACTCTTCACTCACTTCTCATTTCTCAATGCATTCTTTATATCCTCATATTTAAATGATGGGACACATCCTTTGAAATAAACTTGTCCTTCATTTACAAACTTTTTTTAATTCACATACCAATTGCTGCCTTTAGAAACATATATGATTGCTGCCTTTTGACTATTCTTAGTTCTTAATTTTAACCGCTGCATAATATATCATTTGCTATCTAGCAAAAATTATGATCGTGATACATTGTTTTGGGCGATTAAAGATATATATGTGCTTTTTACTTTGTCTTTCTTGCTTCTTTTCATATTTAATCGCTGCCTCTTTAGGAATATGTGATCGCTGGCTCTTTAGGAATATATAATCGCTGCATAATATATCATTTGCTATCTAGTAAAAATGATGATCGCATGTGCTTTTGACTTTGGCTTTCTTGCTTCTTTTTATATTTAATTGCTGCCTGTTTAGGAATATATAATCGTTGAAGAGTATATCATTTGTCATCTAGTAAAAATGATGATTGCTATACATTGTCTTGGGCGATTAAAGATATTTATGTGCTTTTGACTTTGGCTTTCTTGCTTCTTTTCATATTTAATCGCTGCCTCTTTAGGAATATATAATCGCTGCTTTATGAATGAATGATAATTGCTGTTTTTAAACTCACTCCAACATAATCTTGTATATATAAACATCTTCATGAATACAAGATAGGGTCGGCTACCTTTGGAGACGCTAATTTAGTTTATGTTGCATAAACATGGCTGTCAAACGCAAAACAAGTCGGCCATCATGAAGCATTATATCTTCTTTGTTGCTCCACGATTTCATATATGAATATTTATATATATCTTCTATTCGGTCCATGTTGCACATAATTAGACTAGGCATTATAATTAAATGGACCCTTCATAACTTCCATAACTCTATGATTTCACCAAATAGCTCATCTTTCATTGCTGCCATATTATAGATGAATTTGGCCATGAATAGCAATATAGTGGCCGTCGGCCTTAATAATTTTCTCCAACCTTTTACATCACTGAGAATATTCTAACAATCTCTCATACTCCTTTGACATCAATGACAATCAATTCCAACAATACAATGATTGATGACATTAAAGTTAAATTGGATTTTTATGATGTTAATAGCATGACATGAGAAACTTTTGAATAGATTTGAAGTGAAAATTCAAATTTATTTGCTTAATTCTATTGATTATGAATTATGATGTAGATGAACCCTAAGCACTTGATGGTCATAGTTAAATTATAGGAGGAGAAATGTTCTAAAACTTTTACCCAAAGTGAATTTCTTTTCTAAATATCATGTAAAATGACCTTTCTGATAAAGGGGAAATAAAAGAAATATTCAATTTTTTATGTAAAGTGACCTTTCTGGTAAACCTGGGCAAATTATGTAAGTGTTGTTAACAATGTAATGAAAAGTTATAAAAATGTGTGTTGGTTGATGTCAACGACTTTGAAAATCTATATAAAGGCATTGCAATTGGACAATAGGACACATAACCTGTTTGGTAAAAGTGTAAGGTAGGCAGTGAGCATTGGAGAAGGGGTATACAATGCATGTCCTTGTATTCTTTGGATGGTTCCTGGATAGGGCACAGAAATAATTATTTTGATATTTTTTCCCCTCCTTGCGGCCATTAGTCGAAGGGTCTTTGCAACTGTTACATTTGGAGGGTGTCAAACCATTGTCCAATCATTTACAAATATGTATTTTAACCCTTGGAATTAATGAAAATGTCGTTCAAAAGATTCTCAATAATTGACATATTTATCATTTTTCATTGCTTTAAATAAATGTAATTTTGGTTGATTCTGTTTAATACTTTGTCTAAGATGGTTATATCTGTTTGAAGAATCTGAGAAAATAATGCACTACAATGGTCATTACTAGATTTTATGATAAAATGACTTTAAAAATTTGCAATATATGCAGGTGTTGCTGTCAAGAGTATTGAATCCATTAGTTGCTACTGGCGCATTGATTCTTCCTTCTTCACTGTATGCTTTTCTGAAGGTTATTTACTTATCTTGTATAATTGGGTTTTAGTTGGTTCCTTTTGAATTTTTATGAATTTGAAAGGTTCTAGCTATTATGATTCCATTGTCTATAATGATGAGAAACAATTTTTTTGCATGTAACATGTAAAAAGAAGATTAAAAATCAACATTGTGGACCACTTAATTGGGATGGATTGAACATGGCAGGAAGTTGGTTTAGAGAACTTTATATTAGTTGAATCTTCCTTCTTCACTGTATGCTTTTCTGAAGAATATTTACTTATCTTCCATAATTAGGCTTTAGTTGGTTCCTTTTATGCTTTTATGAATTGAAAGGCTGAGATATTAGGCTTACATTGTCCATAATGATGAGAAACAAAAAAATTGTTGAAAAGGTGTAAAAAGAAGATTAAACATCAACATGTTGGACCACTTAAGTGACCAACCTTTAGGGTGGATTGAACATGAGAGTAAGTTGGATTAGGGATGTTATATAGATAACTCTAGTTTGATACATAATGACACACATGGCTCATCAAAGAAGATATCAAAATATACTTAGCTGTTTAATTTGCAATCCCTCAAGAAACTATACTTGTAGAGAATTTACAGATATAAATATGATAATCAGCTTGAATCATTTTCAAATTGTATAGAATTGAATGCATAATGTGCTGGAATTAGCATTCTTTGGTTGTTGGAAATGAAACAATATTACAGTGTATGAAACAAGGATGAAGCAAACAACAAATTGAACCATACACAAAGATTTTGACTTGGAAAACCATGGTGGGTGGAAAACTAGTTATAAGTGGCAAATGCTCAACCTCCTTTCATTACTTCGATAAAATTAGTTACGAGGAGCTCTTGATCATAGTTGGAAAACTTGGACTCTGCAAAAACTCGGTGGACCCAAAATTTTTGACTCAACAAAAACTTGACTACCTAAAAATTTGCTTAAATTTCTTTAGAAACACTTTTTTTGGCAAAATTCAATGACAAGATGTATCCAATGAGTTAATAAATGTGTATAAAAGTGTTTTCTATTAAATTTGATTGATTTGATTGCAAATTGAGTATGAAATCACATCGTCATGTGGAATCCTGATTGCTGATAGCCTGATATAATAGATAGCTAACAAAATGAAAATAGTAAACTATAAAACTAAAAGTAAGTACAACATTTTACATCTTCCTCTTTCCTAATCTACTGAAAACTAGGGTTGATTTAGAGGTTCTAGTCCTCAGAGTTTGTTGTGGCTCCTCGCTTGGCATGGAAGGCAGTGGCTTGACCTCCATCCTAGTAGTAGATGGCAATGATTACTCCTCAACCTCATCAATGCCATTCAACACTACATCTTCAGCTGCACCCAATCCCACATCTTTCAATGCCCGTCTCTTAAAATCAAAAATCAAAAATCTCTTCTTTGGTAAACAATGGAGGCTGCTCATCCCACCTTGTCTAGTCGCTATAAGGATCTATCTCATCCAAATCAGTTGTATCCTTTGATTTGTCCTCTACTCTTATTGTGTGCAGCCGAAGGTTGTATTGCACAAAGACAAGGTCAGTGAAGTGTTTTTGGGCTAATTTGTTCCTCTTCTTCGTGTGGATGGCCTCAAACAATTTCCAATTGCGCTCAGAGTTGGATGCACTACAAGGTTGACCTAGAATGCAAAAGTATTTGGAGATTTGGATTATTTGTACCCCAATTTGTACACGAAGACTCTACAAAATAAAATATTCAAGAGTTAGAAAGCAAAGTCAAAACATATTTTAATCAAATTATCAAATATTTGTAAATTTTAAATTTGTAACTTCTAAGGTGCATGTGAAATAAAGACTCCAAATTTTATACTTGGTGTTTGAGTTGTTCTTCCTCGGATAAATAGCTCTGAAGAAAAGAGCCTACCCCTTTCGACTTTGTAACTTTCCAATTCTTTGATAATGAGTTCTCTCGCCTCAACCTGGGGTGTCATGCTCTGAATGCATGTGGCAAGGCCTTCCATAATCTCTCCATTAGGATCTAAGAAGGTGTTTGAATAGAAAAAACGAGGGTTGAGAAAGTACCTTGCTGCATGGATGAGTTGGTGGAGTTGATTGTTCCACCTCCTATCAATGATCTTCCATATGGGATGAAATTTGAGGTTGTCCTCCCTGTAATAATTTGTGATAGACTCTTTCACCGTATCCATGGTCTCATAAATATACCCCATTGGGTTTTGATCCCCATCTACCAAATAGAGAAGTCTAACCAAGGGCTCAGACACCTACAATTTATAAATACAAAAAGATCAAAGATACAAATTTGTAATGAAAGACTTAAATTAAAAAAATAAAATATTAAATTTTGAATTTATAATCAAAGTTTTGAGGTTACCTTCACAATCTCTGTAGCTCTTTGAACAAAAGGGTTGTCAAAGACTATGCTCTCAACCCTCTCTCCTGTAGGCTTCTTTGAATAAGATGAGTCTAGACATGCTTGACTCACAAACATTTGTTTCAGAATAGTCAATGAACCAATAACGCTTTTTGCAACGTTAGGAAAACCGTTGCATACCTTGTGATACCCAATCTTACCAACTCTTTCCTTTGCATGTGATCTCTCATCAAATGAAGAAAACAAGGGTGATTGTAAATAAATTTTATGATGCTCCTTGCATCATCTACAACTGGTGTCACTCAATCAAGTTTGCCTATGTCCTTGAAAGGAAGGTTAGGGCAATGTTGTAAAGCTCCTGACCTGAAGGTTATTGTTTTTCTCTGTTTGGAATTGTTTTGAACTGGTAATTTCTTTTCTTTTTCCAAATGAATGTAGTTTAAGTTTGCAAGTGTATGCATTCAGTGATTTTATTTTCATACATGAGAAATAACAACGTAAGGCACCTCTATATTCATTACTTTGAAACAGAAATATTTCTGCAAATAAGACTTCTTTGCTGTGGACCGATTCATTCAACAGTAACTGAAGGACACATACAGTTAACTAAACCTTCCATTCAAGAGTATATAAGACTGGTTTTACAATACAAGGATGCTCAGTAATTTATACCATATTGTTGCATACACAGACTTATCTGATTGGCTCAGACATTAACAGAGAGGTTCTGATATACATTAAATAATTGCTCAGAAATTTATACCAGCACATTACGAGCTCAGGAATGGCTTTAAAGCTCACTGTTAATGTGATTACAGCAGTTTGGACTATGGACCATAGAAATATGCTCAGATAATAGTGAAACAGACTGTAACAAAGTGTTTCCTGGGTTTATATGTAGATTTAACATTCAAATCAGATTCAGAAATTACTGTCATTTGGCAAGGCCCAACGTTTTTGTCTTTCGAACACCCTTACAATGCAACTACAGAAAACTATCAGTTTACTAAGCTTCAGAGGTTCTCTTGCTACAGTCAAAATACAAAGACACCATACTGGACTGTACATGAAGCAAGAACATATCTATTGAATAAGTAATGACCCAAATGACAAAGAGCGGACCCAGTTCGCCATGTCTCAGAATAGACTCATAGCTAAAACGTGGAGGAGAATCTGCAGACCCAAAAATAAAGATTACAATGTAAAGAGAGGCTCAGACCTGGAGCTATTCAATCCAACCTGAAGAATGCCGAAGAAGACTCAGAGAATGCTCAGAAATATGCAGTAGCAAATAAAATCTTCTTTATCAGTCATTCCTCTTGTGTTAGCAGTGTTCCCAGCCTCAGATGATTCCAAACGCCTCTCCAAAACCCTCTAGTAATTTCCACAACCCAGCTGAAGTGAGAAGGGAGTCGTTTTTTCCCTTTTGTAAACACGTTTTTTTCTTAAACTCGCCCAGAATCACATTAGAACACCTTTTTCATGGCTCCCAGGTATACAACAATGCGCCTAGGGGTTGTCCTTCATGCCACGCCTTCAAAATGCATATGAGGAACTCCAAATCGATTCCATTGCAGCAACAAAGTCTCAGAAAATAGTGACACGAAAATGTGTAGTAAAGCTTTGAAATCCCTTTCACACCTTTCTCCAAATCGACCTTACACCATGAAGATCCTTGTCTTTCCAAAATCCTGCAGTCGTTCCAGCTAGGAGATGTTATTTCACACCCGAAACTGGATCAGCAATGTCTCCAAACCCTAGGAGAAGAAACTCGAGCTTTCCCGTGAAGAGATGAATATATTTTTCAAAAGGTGCGAATGAACTCTCATTTTTGCTCTTTTGTAATCTTCCCTTCAAAATTTCGAGTGACTTTAATAAAGTAATTTTTTATTAAATATTCACAAAGTCACATTTATAACCAAAAGAAAGTGACTTATAAAGTTCCTTTTTGATAAATATTTCACTAGTCACTTTAAACTTGATTTATTAATTATTTAATATCCCTCTTTTGAAAACAATTTAAGACTTGGGGAATATTAAATAATTAAGTGATTTTGTCCAATTTTTGGGGACATTACAAATGTGCTGCACAAGGTGTCCAAAAATGTGTGTTATGTTGTTTTTGAGCAATCTCCTAGCTGTGATATATACTGCTGCATTATCAGTTCTGATTTGCACCACATTTTTATGCCCACCTCCATGACAATGTCCCCCAACATTAGACACAATGTTTCAACATTTTTTTACTTTGTTTGAGGCATTCATTGATTTTAAAAAAAAACTTCACCATTTAAAGCATCAAAAAATTGATAATGGTGTGGTTTTTCCCAACCGTCCACCGATCTGAAAGAATGGTACAGCCATATTTTTTCCATTCCTTCTTTTGTTTTTCCACTATTAGCCTTTCCCTTTTAGTTGCATTGATGAACAACCTACAAGTACAAAGTGAAAGTACACAATTTTAATTTTTAAACACAAAAAAGACCTAAATTCATGTAATGTCCCCATTTTTAGCACTACACTTTTCAGTGATTGATGACCTATCCCCGGTGTGTTGTCGGCTAGTCAGAGGCAGAATTTGGGTTTCCGGCTGCTTGGTGGGTTCTTTTGAAGATTCAGGGGTTTGCATGTTGGAGTTCGGCTATTTGGATTCTGGATTCCTTCTGGGTTTTCAGAGATCTTCGCGAAGGTATGACATGCAACTGCGTCGGGCCACCTTTCCGGACTTACTATTTTTAGTAAGTTATGACGGCCACATCTTGGAGTTTGGGATTTTGGATTGCGGATTCTTTCTGGGTTTTCAGAAAGCTTCGCAATGGTATCGCATGCACTTGGATCCGAGCAACTTTCTGAATTTACTATTTTTAGTAAATTCTATTTTTGGCAGCAGTCCAGTTGGCATCAGTTCAGCAGGCTTTCCTCTTCAGGCAATTCAGTTGGTATTATTGATTTCTGGCCTTTTGATGCATTTTTGGAGAGATAAGTTATTTTAATTAAAATAATGTTAATTTTTAACATTGACCCCTTGGCCTAGCAATATGACTTTAAGTTGTGTTTAAAAAGGGGACTTTAAGGGGTGGACGCCTCATGAGGTATTTTATTAATATTCTAAGGTTGAAAATATTGCTTGAGGAAGGGGACGCCTATTTGGAAGAAAAGTTTTATTTTATTAAAAAATGAATTAATCTCCTCAAGTTGGCGCCCAAGAAAGGAGATAATTGAAGATTAAATAAAATGCAAATACAAGTGGAAAAGTGGATTTGAAATTCAATTAATTTGGGCGCACTTTCTGGAGGCTTCTAGAAGTTCTTATCAAAAGCTATATAAGGAGAGGTTGGGTCTTCATTTGATCATCTTATTTTCTATCATACTGTTATGCTGCTGAAATACTTTCAGAGTTACTTCGAGGGATGCATACCTCCTAGCCATTTCTCTTGGTTTCGTGCTTGAAAGATAGCACCTAGCTAAGGCTTCAGAGATTGCTTATCATCCAGACAAGCAGACAGAGCATCAAGGTTGAAGATTTCAGAGATTTGTCAGTTTTGCATTTGCTGGTTAGGGTTTTGCTGAAGTAGAAATCTGCTCATAAGTCTTTGCACGATTTTTTGTTGGTTCTGGGTACTTTACTCTTGGCTTTCTCACCCTAGGGCGCCCCTCTTTGGTGAGTTTCAGAATTTATTATTGAGTGTATGATTTTATCTTCTCAAAATCGCCCTTCTCCTTGGCCGTACCATTCTGGGCTGTCTTGGGAAGTGTGCCAAAAAAAATACTGCATTTTGATAGTCATTTCTCAGTCAGTTTTTCATTGTCAGCATTCTCATTTGCATCAGGTTTCAAGTGATTTGGTTGGGTTTTGAGTGAGTTATGAGCTTTTTAGTGGGTTACTGTGTTGCTGGTTATGCATTTTCAGTCTATGTTCAGTCATATCAGATTGTTAGAGTTTGCTTTAGAAGTTGGGTTTGAGTCCTGGGGTCATATTGAGCATTGAAGATACATTAAACTTCATCGCAGCATTGATATATCACTAATTCAGTGTTCTTGGCAAGCAACTTTTCTTATTGTAAGGTTGTTATAGTAGTACTGTTCAGCCCTTTCTATTTCTTGATAAGTTACATTGTATTCCCATGGCTGTGGAAGAGACTGGCCCTTGTTCAGTCTATTTGTAATTGCATTTAGTATCTCCGCCATATGGTAGCGCCTTGCCCACCTCGGGTTTGGAGTGCACATGCTTGGCGTTGAGTTTATTTTATGTATTGGATCATTTACAATAGATACTCTGCCATATAGTAGCTCCATTCCCACCTTGGGTTGGAAAGCACATTCTTGGTGTCGAGTTTACTTTCAGCATTGTAATTCCTTTCTAGTTGTACTGACGACCCTCTTGCCATATGATAGCATCTTTCTCATCTTGAGATTGAGTTCGCATTCTTGGCAAAGAGTTACTTGCAAACTGCTGGTTTGTTTTGGACTAACCCTAACGGGTGCTTCTTGTATTAGTGTGTTCATTGAAAAAAATTGAAAAAAATTGGTCCGGTTCATTACAATTCATCATAAATTAATGAACATAAATTTAGGCTAAAATTCAACATAAATTATTATGAGTATAAATTAGCATAAAAAATTAAAATTAACTAACCTCTCACTCAAGACTTTGCAAGGAGGTGTCTTGTAGCCTTTTCCCACATCTTTCAATGCAGTTGCCAAATTTTCCCAATAAGGACTACTCGACACATTGAAAGGAATGTTGTTGAAGTACCAAAAATTTGCACATGCCATATTTGCATGTTGATGCACCTCCTTGTTCCACCCTATAGCTTCAAATGATGGTTGTGCTGTAATGTGCCCATTTTAAGGTTATCTTACTCTACAGTTGGAGATGTCTTTTTGCGTTTGTGTCTGCTTGATCAAAGGGGTAATTTGAGGTTACCAATGAGCTTAGATGGCATGAGAGGAGTTCTATGATGCTTCGGATGTTATTTTTGGCTTCTAGTTTGGGCTCCAAGATTCTTAGAGGGAGTTTCTATTTATGGTAAGTCTCGATGGCTTTGTTTGTCATTATTCTTCATCGGGATCTCTAGTGTAGTTAGTTTCGGTTCAATGCATTTCGATAATTTATGCAAAATTATTACACAAGTAATTGGTAAATTAATTGATGTATTAACAATGAGCAAGACGCTCAATAAATAGTTTACAAGATTTACAAAAACTGGAAAGTTTCTAAAAAGAAACTCCAGATAAGATCGGAGACGATCTTATCTCTATCTTACAATATTTACAATATTGAGCATTAATAAATAAATAAACATTATTTTAATACTCTCCCTTAATGCTCAATCTATCAACTACACTGAGTACTTTGAATTTTACAAACTTATCATCTTGTGAGGCGACTTGGTGAGAATGTCTATTTATCACGATCCCTGCAGCCGGAACATGCGACAAGCTGAGTGATCCATCTTCAGCCCGGCTTAGAGATAGAAATGACAATGAGTTTCCACATACTTGGTTGCTCATGGAAGGCCAGGATTCTTAGCAGGATTTGAGAACTCACGTTATCCACGGAACAAGGGGTGGACCTGCTGAGATATTTGCATATCTGCAGCATCCGTGAAAACCAGCTGCCTCACATCTTTGCCCTACTTTGCTCCCAGATGCTCTGCTTACAGCCGAGGAGAGCCCTTGCTTCTTTGCTTCCTTTTTCAGTCCATGTGGCTGCCTTTGGATCCCAAACTGAACACATACCGAGATGTTGATTTCCTGTCATCAACTGAACCTGCCCAATCTGAATCCGTGAACCCACTGAGTTTAGGATCGTGACTCCGAGTGTACAAGAGTCCAAAATCAGGAGTGCCCTTCACATAACGCAGCACACGCTTCGCTGCTACCCAATGATCAGCCTTAGGGGCTGTCATGAAGCATGATATGTAGCTCACTGCAAAACTCAAATCCCGAGGTCTAGTAGCGGCAAGATAGGTGGGGCTGCCCTGCAATTTCCGCACCGGGCTGTTTCATCTACGAGGTGAATGGACTTAGGCGTGAAAAGCAGCCCTTTTCCATGGGTGTAGAAGGCGGGGTTTGCAATCCTGTATTCGGAACTTATCCAGAAGACTTCGAGCATACTTGGACTGGGAGATGAAAATGCTGCTCTCTGTCTGCCAAACCTCAACACCTAAACAATAATGTAGGAGGCCCAAGTCTGTCATGTCAAAAGTTTTGCACAAGTCCTGTTTGATCTTAGTGATCAAATGTGCCGAACTGCCAGTAATGATCAAGTCATCCACATAGACAACAAGAAGCAGAATCTCATTACCAGTATTCTTGACATACAGGTTCGAGTCAGATGGACTCCTCTAAAAGCCATGATCTATGAGGTACGTGTCAATTTTTATGTACCAAGCCCGAGGAGCCTGTTTTAGGCCATAGAGTGCTTTGACCAATCTGCACACCTTCTGTTCTTGACCAGCAACTTTGAAACCTGGAGGCTGCGTCATGTATACTTCCTCCTTCAACTCACCATTGAGGAAAGCACTCTTCACATCCATCTGATGGACCTTCCAACCAAATTGGGCTGCTAAGGCAAGACGGCCGTATGGTACTCATTTTGGCTGTAGGAGCAAGGTCTCCTCATAGTCAATGCCTTCTTTCTGTGAGAACCCACCGTGCAACTAGACGGGCTTGTACTTGTCAAGGGTTCCGTCAGCTTTGTATTTCACCTTGTACACCCATTTGCAGCTAATGGGCTTCTTCCCTGGAGGAAGATTAGAAAGGACCCAAGTGTGATTCTTCTGAAGACTCTGGTATTCTGATTCCATTGCCTTTTCCCACTCAGGTATCCCTTTTGCCTCTGAATATGTCTGAGGCTCATAAACACTGTGAATGTTGGCCATGGGAGCAAAATTCACTGTAGACTGCTGTTTGCTCTTGTTTCTGGATGATCTACCCTCAATGAGCTCATCAGCACGAAGATCACTGATAGTCTTAGCCCACCATTTCGGTCGGAGTAGATGCCAACATCGATACAACGGAGGAGCTGGATGCGGTTGTGGATCAGAGGAGGTTTCAGGGGGATGTTGTTATCATCTGGAGGAGCTCGGGTTGAGGCATCATCAAAGACTAGGTCTTCGTCATCCCTCCATCAGGTGGACCCTAACGGAAGTCGGACCCCACTCATATAAGAACCGTGAGAGGCTGATCCTCTGAATGCTGAACAGATGAAGAAGAGTGAAATGGACCTCGTTCCTCATCAAAGACAACATCTCGACTGAAGATAAGACGATCAGTGTCTATATCAATCAACCTATATGCCTTGTGGTTGTCACTGTACCCTGTGAACATGAGTTTCTGGCTCTTGGAGTCCAGCTTAGTGCGCTTGGCCTCTGGAATCCAAACATACACAAGAGAGCCAAAAACTTTCAAATGACTGATCCTAGGTTTGCGACCAGACCAAACTTCCTCAGGAGTCTTTCCCTTAACAGCATGAGTGGGTGACCTATTAAGGAGATAGACTGATGTATTGACTGCTTCTGCCCAAAACTTGGTAGGAACACTCGTGTTGCAACATGGAGCGAGCCATCTCAACAATCGCATTGCGTCGCTCTACAACACCGTTTTGCTGAGGAGTGTAGGGTGTGGTTAACCGACGCTTTATCCCATGAGTATCACGAAGTTGGAGAATGCACTAGAACAGTAATTTCCATTATCGACCTAAGAGTTATAATACTAGAACTGGACTCTTTTTCAACTAAGGCCTTAAACTTCTGAAATACATTAAAAACCTCTGATTTCTGTTTAAGAAAGTACACCCACATTTTCCTACTATAGTCATCAACAAAAAGTAGAAAGTACTTGCAACCAGTTACAGAAGAAATAGACATAGGGCCACAAATATCAGCATGAACTAATTGAAGTACCTTAGAAGCCCGCCAAGAGTCGCCATCCTTGAACGGTGTGCGATGCTGCTTCCCAGCCTGACAAGCACCACAAACGCCCTGATGCTGAGTCTGAATGTCAGGTAAGCCATCAACAAGTCCCTCCCGAGCAAGCTGAGAGAGATAGTGCACGTTCAAGTGCCCGTATCGCTGGTGCCAAAGACTGGTGACAGCTGAATGTCTGGCTGCCAAGGCTGACTCTGGAGAATCACCAGTGTCCACAAGCCTGTAAAGGCCATGATCCTCTATCCCAATGGCCACCGTTGTGCGAGTTTCTCGATCAACAATCGAACATCTATGCGAGCTGAATACCACATCCATTTGGGGAGAATGCCGCATAATCTGACTGACTGAGAGAAGATTGAGCTCGATATCAGGTACATAATACACGTTGAGGAATATGAGATCCCTCCCGCCAGATTGAACCTGAACAGTGCCTGTGCCGACAACTGTGTATTCCTCACCTCCTCCAAAGATCACTGAGTCAGTGCAAGGGGAAAAGTCTGTGAACCAATCACGCCTATGTGAGAAATGACGCGAGGCACAAGAATCTATGTACCAAGCAGAGGATTTGACATGGTCTGCGGGCGTTTTTGCCATAAGTGCATAAAAGGCAAATTCCTTTTGCTCAGAGTGCTCGGCGACATTCGCTTTCTGCTTCCAAGTGTTGTAATTTTTGCCATTAAATCTCTGACTGCCCTCCAGCATTAAATTGCTTAAACTGGCCATCTTCACGCTTTTCGAGGCACGAAAAACGAGGTACTAAGAAGACGCTGATGCACGAAACTCGAGGCACAAATTCCAATGCAGAGAACAGAGGTAGATTCAGGTACAGACTACAGAAAGTATAGTGTACGAATGGCACAAAATTCGATGCACGGAAAACGATGCACCCAGAAAATTCGGAGACCAACCCAGTTGAGCTCTCGAAAAACCCACCAGGAATCTGTGATCGAAAAAATTTTCTGACTTGAAAAAAATGGTCAAAACCCTGGCCGAATTCGCAGGATGCCCTAGGCGGCCATGAGAGCTCCAAAAAGTTGCAGAAAGGAGCTCGAATCTGCACACAGATCTGACAAAAAGAATGTCAAACCCTAGGCGACCAGAAGGGAAGACAAAATCGACCACTAAGAACAGAAAAATCCGCAGTCCAAACGAGTTCTGCAAGGCGCGGATCTCAGAAGACACGACTGAGAAAACGCGTCTAAAATGCGGCCAAAAAAACGTCTGCAAATTGCGGGCAAATGAACGAGGCAATGACGTGAATAAAGAAACGCGGCCAGAGAAAAAAATGGCGAACACAAGCATGAAATCCGCGGCCAAACCAGATGACGGGATTTGCAAAAGTTCCAGACGCGAATTCACACGAACAACAGAAGTCGTGGAAAAAACGACTATCAAACACGCGCGACGCCCAGATTTGACAAAAAACACGCGCCCAGCAAACACGAAATCGCCCCAGAAACCCGCGAATTCCGAATGACAAAGGTCACGAATTTTCCTGGTGCCCAAGATTGCTCAAGATCTTCAAAAAATTATTTCGAAAAAATTTTAAACAGAATAATTTCAAAAAGAAATTATAATTTTTTCGAAAAAATTTATTCGCCCGTGCTCTGATACCATATTACGCAAGTAATTGGTAAATTAATTGATGTATTAACAATGAGCAAGACGCTCAATAAATAGCTTACAAGATTTACAAAAACTGGAAAGTTTCTAAAAAGAAACTCCAGATAACTCCGATCTTATCTCTATCTTACAATATTTTACAATATTGAGCATTAACAAATAAATAAACATTATTTTAATAAAAATGAGTATATTAATGGCTTTATTTTAATAATTTTATTAATCTTGCCAAACATTAATTAAAATATTTAAAAAAGGCCCTTAGTGTTATAGCTTGTCGGAATTGGGATGAGATGTTTTAAATCATGGATGTATTAAATAAGGACCTTGCGTGTCAAATTATCATTATTTTAATATAAGGTCACTTTCGGAGCTATAAGGGAGTTTAAATTAAAAAGTGAATTTTTAAATAGAAGCTTTTGGAGTGTTTGGTGGAAAAAAGTATGAAAGGATGTTATGAGAGCTCATTTGGTTATGTGATGCTTATTCTATTTCTCTTTTGAAACCCTTGTGGTTCAGGAGATGGAACATGGTTCATCTCTAACTTTTGGAGGAGGTAACCCCTCTTGAAGAATATCATCCATGGTGGTGAAGGATGCTCTCTAGGTTATCGTTGATAGATTCATTCAGGGTCTATGCTTGTGCTTCATTTGCATATTTTGAAGATAATCGATTAATATTCTTGGCGAGTTTGAAGGTTTGTTTCTTAATTCAGTTCCAGTTCCAGGTTTGATATTGCATAGGAAATTGGGAGTAGAAAACAAGTGTGGGTATTTTTAATATTTTAGTTGGACAATCCCTTTGAACATTAAAACTGAGGTTTCAGGCTGAGTTTAAAAATTGTGGACTGGCCGTACAATTACAAGACGTTCAGGGTGAACCTTGGATTGCATATTGAATCGATGCTGGTGATTTGTGCCCTTATTTGTAATGGGTATTGCATAATGTTTGATTTCTTACTTGGGCGATTAATCTTGGGCAGTTTCAATAGGTGAATGTTTCTTATCATTTTCCCCGAGCTGACCATAATTATTTAATTTATGCCATAATTTTGGAAATGGGAACATACAGTCTACCCTTCCCAAAGATTGCTTGTACACAAGCAATGATGCTTGAATCCATCTAAATAATGTTGGATGAAAATTTGTGAAGTTCCAAGATCCTAAATCAACTTTGGAGGTTTGTGGGTCCATCTATGTGGTGTATTAGGCTAGATGACACATTCAATTATAACCTCCTCAAATTTTCTTGCCAACTATTCAGTGAGCTTCAAGAAACTCTCCAAAAATTTTCCTTTCTCTATCTTGTTTATGTTCTGCCACTTTAATAAACATTGAAAAATATGTGTAAGGATTCTGTTTTTACTTCTTGAATACCAGAATGGTGGCAAAAGAAGAGTGGAGCTCTTTTAACTTGATTTAGTTCCAGAGATAAATCACTGAAATTCACAGTATAATCTTCTTTGATACTTGAATTAGGAGAAGTAGCTTTCTTACCAGTAATGGAAATCTCCATCCTTTTTGCTGAAATTTGATGACGTGGCATATTTGGAAGTCCCTTTAGTATCACCTACTTCCATAAGACTGAAATTTGAACTCCAAATCTTAATAATTTTGGGAAATTTTCTCAAGGGAAATAACCATTTCCAAAAACATTAAAATCATTAGAAACCTTACCCTTTACCTATGAGAATGTTGAGTTCATTAATGTTCTTTTTGTGCAAGATGGTAAATCCATCTATTACCATGACATGAAATCCATCAAATTCTTCAACATGAAGTCCTCTCTTGACAACTAAACCTTAATCAATGAAATTCTGAGTAGCCGGGACCATTAAGAAGTGCTATGATTCTGCACCCACATAAGACCCCCTAATATTTGAAAGGATAATAGCTTGGCACTCTTGAGAGAGAGGCAAGTGTACCACTCTTATTGTCACCAACTTCATCATTCAGAGGTTGTTGTAAGAAGCTACCCTTGTTTGATATAATTTTTTTTTTGATTTTACCACTTCCATTGCTCAGGCATTTCAACAAACTCATGACTAATGCTTGGCCGATGTTTATAAACTACTTTCAATTTAAAGAACCTTAAACTATTTCTTCATCAAGGATACAAAAAGGATGTTCGAACATAAAAAATGATATAAATCAGAATTTTTCAATGGTAATTACATCCTCTGAAACTCAGATCAAAACTTTCTTACAAGCACAATGACTGACCCGGAATTTAAGCTTCAGGAAACTGTCTATCAAAAGGACACTAAAGTGTTCACAACAGCTTCAAATTAAAATATAATAATTCTATACAATTTCTGACCTTAAAGAGCTTACAAAATTCCTTTGCATAGCCCTGACTTCCTTAGCATCCACGTCTACAGCTACAGAATACGCGTCTTCCATATTTTGTAAACATTGCAACGACTCCCAATTGTAGCGCTGTAGTCTCCCAAAATAGACACGCTTACATCACCCTCTTTACCATATGCATCCAGGTAACTTAAGATATTACAAACCGACTCTTTAAGCTACTCTCGATATTACTTTTAAATCCATAGACACTCCCAAGTCATTCCCATCACATCTTATGATTTGGTAGTGCTAATAGAATGCTCATCTGGCAACATTGAGATTTGAAAGCCACCGCTAGCCACGTTTTCTAGGAATTATAGCGATGTCACACAACCACTCACTCGCCTGGAGATAACCTGACTAATTTATAAAGTACTTTGTTTCAAACATTGAATATTATAAACTGCTCCCGACAATTCACCAAAGGCCGCTTTATACATATTTTCTCCGTTTATTAATGACTATTGCTTCACATTAGTGTCCGTTCCTTTGTCGAATCGTTTGCCTTCAATTCACCACATCTGTCTAATACACTTGGAACCGGCTATCTTCCACATTCTACGATTCTTTAGAGAAGTCATGCTTCCTTAATACATACAATTTACATTTGATTTTAAAAGCATTGTGCTATTGATACCACGACTCCCAATAAACTTATCGAGTAGCCTTATTAGAATTCCCAGATATTTAAATTGAAACCGCCTCTTAGTTGAGACGAGTAAACAATTAACAAATACCTCTGACATTCTTTAATTTGGCACAATTCCTGCTTACGTGGTGGTTACTAAGGAAGCTGATAATTCTAAATTGCTGAAGGATATGAACTTGAATCACACGTCTCTCCTACCTTACTCCAAAGTGACAACTGGTCATCATAGTGGCGATTGGTGTGTAGCGGTCATCTTTTATGTAGCGAGTGTAACACCCCATCCTTTTAGAAGCGACCGATTACAGAGATTGAAACAGCTCTCTAGAGATTGTTCTAGGCTTCATCGTTATTCCTGACTCACAACCAAATGATTTCACGCGGAATGTAAGTTTGTGACAACAAAAGTAATGATTCTGTGACGGTTTGGAGAGCTGGATACAATTAAGTAATTTCTGCCTTATATGGATTCATTGACCCTTTCAAATACAATATTGATAGGCTCACTCTTCATACCTTTGACAAACATAAAGCGCTCAGAATTATGTCGTTATACTCTGCAAATTAACCATTCAAGCTCCTGAGACCATCATGTCAAATAGTTAATGAATTAATCTCCTTTTCAGAAAATCTGCGACTGAAGATATTAATGAAATCACATAAGTAACAGCAACCAGGTTTCCAATAGCACACTTCATTTCTCTAAATACTGAAATTTGTCTTCAATATTAAAAACTTATAGATTTTCAAACTGATAGCAATAAACTCAAGTGTGAAACCTGAATGGTTCCACCTGCTACAAATTTGGGTTTCCGTGCAAATCATGAACTGAGGGTTTCCGTCGTTGAGTCCTAAGAAACCAAGTTTCTTCCAAAAACAAAAATCAACCAAGCCTCACTTGGAAAATGAGCTCGAAAGATCTTTGATCCTTCTTTTCTATAACCGCCCCTTCATTTCTTGAAATAAGATATTTACTTTTAATCTTCTCCTTATTTGGCCAAAAAGTGACTTATTTTTAAATATTTAACTTTTCCCAGCTTAGTCACTTTAATACCATTAAAATAATTAATTTAAGTTATCTTTTAAATTTGACTCTTTCAACAAATTAAAATTAATTATTTTAATTACAGCGCTGACTTGTTAAACTTGGGGACATTACAGTTGTTCTTGCTCCCTTGCTATACCTTCATGGCCTTCAATTTCATCGTCCTCATCAAAAACTACCTCAATGTAATGGATTTTTCGCTTGCCAAGGCATTTGTGTCCATGTGCCCAAGGTTCCTTACAATGGAAGCACAAATTCTTCCTTGTAAGCTCTTTCTTGGATTCATCTTCTTTACTTAGTTTAGGTAGTAGGCCCTTCTGAGGTTGAACATGAAAATCTTATTTCTAAAAAGTTTTCTTTGGTTGCTCCAAAGGTGGTGTTTTTTATCAGAATGTTTTTTTGATACTAAAGACTTGAAGTTGAGAGCCCTTTTGATGGCATTTTGTAAGGATGGGCACTCAAAAGATTTCACTAAACCCTCGAGAGGTTTAGATAAGCCTTATGTGAAAAGCATAGTCAACCTCCTTTTAGTAATATCATGAACCATAATGGAAAGTTTCTAAAAATTGGCAACATAGTTGTCCACACTTTTGCATTGTTTTAGCCATCCTAATTCCTAAAAATGAACTTTGGGGTCCTTCCTATTGTCACAACTCCTCTTCCCCAACTTTTACTGCAATCTTTGATAGACTTTAATATTTAAAATGCATGAATGCATGTTAAGAATGTGGTACTCATGGAAAAATCGAAAAGTACTTCCCCACGTCCTAAGTCCTTGCCAATCAGATTGTGAGTCAGTAAACATTAAATTTAAACCGAAGATCAAGAGTTGAAGTCAAATAAATTCACCATCAAATTGAAGGCACCATTCATAACATGTGCTTACTTGCCGACGAAGATCAACAATCTGCCATCCAACGCCGACTTCTCACCCCACCCATATTATTCACGTGGGCTACATTTCAACTGCCCTCAATAAATTGCAGAGCGAATTCGTAAACTACAGTTCAAACGAATTTAATGCATTTCTATCTATAAATTCAACATATGGACCTGCGTTTTGGGCATCACTGCAATTACCATGTTCTGTGGAGTGTAAATTTGCAGATTCTCGTGCAAGAGGTGGACGTGGGTATATAGGCGCTTCCTTACCTCAGATCCCCAACCAGGAATTAGCGCAATAGGTAGGATTCAAGCATTCTTTCTGAAACGATTTTTGTATGAGGTGTCGATGGTATCTACTTTTCATTTTATAAGCAGAGTGTTAAGTTTAGCTGTGCATTCATTTCAGATGTAAGTCTTAAACCAACAGTAAACTCTATATAAATTATTTGCCACAACTGCAAGAAGAGATCAGTTGATAGATAAAGAATAGGTGGTTATTCAAATTTTATAAGTTAGGTTGATAGATGGACAACAATATAATATCTTCAGATTTCAAGTCAATTTGATAGACAAAGAACAGTGCATTATTCAAAATTTACAAGTCAAGCTGATAGATAGAAAGCAATAGATTTTACAAGACAAGTCGATAGAGATAGTGTAGTACGATACCAAGACATTTTCAGTTAGGATTATAGACAAAGAGAAATGAATTATTAGGTAATTGAATCTTGTATTGGATGGCTATTAAGTATACAACAATAACCTTACAGCTGAAACGTCCTAGTGAAGATAATATCATTCGCTGGATCTGTTCTTATGTTTTCATTTAGCAGTTATTAATCACCATTGGATTTTAAGCTACGTTGACTTGCATCTGTATACAATTATTCTTCTTCATTTATTTAAACAGTGACTTCAATGGTAAAGAATCGACCTTTTATGTTTATTCAAACCAGATCATGCATTAATAAGAAGCCTAGTTTAAGCAAGATGCAATATTTCAGTGTGATCATTTGTTAGGCATAAAACTTGGTGTGCACTTTCATTCATCATAATAAATTTGTCAACTTATTTGTTTACAAGCTATTGTCTCACCTATATTGTTGCGTCCAATTAATAAAAGACAGTATTCCATGGGCCTAGGGGACGGGGAAACCGGGGGACGTCCAGGACGCATTTCGGAGACGGGGGGACAAAGGGCCTAAGTTTGGGGACGGCGGGGAGATGGCAGGGGGACAACGGTGGGGGGGGGGGTGGCGGGGTGGTGGTGCTGATATAGTTATCCATATACTTATAGTACTTGAAAAACTAGTTTTGAAAAGATGTATAACAGTATAAGAATTACATTTCAAATGAAACTATAGGAAATTACTCAAATTAGTAAAATTATAACATAGCAAAATTTGAAATACTAAATCTAAATGCGAAGATATCTTGAATGCTAATTGCTAAATAAAATTTGACAAATGAAATTGTCAAATTGGAGATTTCTATTATATCGAAAATATGAATATCTGATGTCATATGAGATATCACAAAGTCTATAAAGATGATTACATGATTCATCATTACAATGAGTAGCAAATGCCAAATGGCAAATAGTAAAACAGTAAACTAAATACAGATACTAATAGAAAAATGTCAAAACTCAAAATGTAGTGAATGGAGGCCTCTAATCATCTGCAAACTCCTCATCACTGGAACTGCTAGACTCCACAAGGTCAAGATTCCTCAAGCTCACACCAACCAGCCCTGCATCTGAAGTGATAGGATCATCCTCATCAATTTGTGAAGGCTCCTCTGGCTCCACATCCCATCGTACCACTGGACTCTCCTTGTACCGAATTGTCTTGGGGTCCATGAGACGCAAAGCACTTTGTACAACCACAAGCTTCTTTGCTCTCTTAGAGGTAAGTCAGTTCCTCTTAAGAGAGTGGATGAAGCTATATGTAGACTAGTTCCTCTTAGCAGCTGAAGAACTGGAAACTTGGGATAGCAGACGGATAGCTAGAGTGGTGGTCAAAGATTTCAGACCATGACAATTCCACCACAAAAGTGGGTCCTCCTATGCCATAGATTCTATATCCATCTTTTCCACATTTGAATAGCCTCTAAGAGTGGCAAATTTGGTCCACTCAGTGCAAATTGTGCTGGCATCTCTAGAATCATACGTCTTCTCTATGCACCTAAAGAAACCCGCCTTCACCTCATCATCCTGAATCGGTGTCACTTTACCCGGTCTAGCCTTGTACCACTTAGGATGTAAAAGTCCTTACCTGTCAGGGCTGGGGGAAGCTGAAAAGTAAGACTTTAACGTTCCTAATCCACACCAAAGGGTTGTTCAATATTTGTAATCTGCACTCATTTTTTGTCTACATATCCAAATGTCCAAGAGTTAGCTTTAATGTCTAATTTCCAAACAACAGATATAACACATTCTGCAGGAAGTAGAAATACAGTAAGGGAGTCATGCATTTTATCAGGGGAAAGAAACCATGACACGCCTAAGTAGCCTAAGGCCTATCACCTCCTAAATGCCCAATCCCTATTGCAGGGCCTAAGGGGCTGTAGCCTAGGTGAGACCCCCAACCTTACAACCCAATCCCGAATCAAGGGCCTAAGGGGCTGAAGGGCCCAATCCCTTGATTGGGCCTAAGGGGCTGTAGATGGGGTTTTTAGGCAATCTACTTAAGGCATGATTCAACTCTTCTGATAGGATAACATGCTCAGAACAGGCAGTTTATTTGCAAGCATTAATATGTATCCAATTTGCTTATCTTTGAACAGAAATAATATTTTTTTAATACAGAAACTTTGAAATGAAAATAAACCAAGATGCTACTCAGAGTTTGAGCAATATTCAATTTCTATAATTATGTTCCTACTGCTCATAAATGAAATAATAACAGATTATAATAATGTTCATATTCATATTTGGAGAAATGTAATCTGTCCATTATGCACAGAAATCAGAATGCAAATCTAAGTCTAAGTAATTCCCAGATATCAGTACGCATATTCAGTTTCCCATTACACAGGGACGCAGCCTATATTCATAGACTTATAACAGTGTTTTAGCCAATAAAATCATAGTTCTATGTATTATGTAATTCTCCTTAAGAGGATAAAGACCCGTGCTTCCTGGATAAACCTCGGACCTCAGTCCGCCTACAGCCAGACCCCTGTTCATGTGCGGGAATGGTTCTAAATACTCAAGCCGGTCTCAAATTATGATATTCACAATGGCGAATGTGTTCCAGGTTTCTTAATTCAAAACAAAATCATAGAATGCTTTAACGGAATCAACCATAATTCCTACAGTGTGAAGATATTTAAAGTAAGAAATTACGCATGAAAACTAAGTGAGATCACTCACAGTTATGTTCAATGGACGCCTTCTGTCCCGTCGCTTTCTGCTCTTTTCCAAAAACACTCATCCCCATTCTCCATCGAGCATCTCTTATACCTGTCGATGTCCTTCACGGGTATGTCGTTTGCCTCAGGGGAGACGTCTTTTTGCGAATAATGCGTTTGAGACAAATGTATTCTTAATCTTGCGTTTTTCTTAATTCTCTTTTAGTATATTCGTAGATGTCATATTTATATTATTTATAATATTCTTTTATGTGGAAGTTGTGATTTAATTATGTGTTAAAACTATCATTTAATTATTATTTTACATATATATATATCTATTTTCCTTTTTACACCTTGTGATGCTCAAGAAGTAAAATTAACCTTATAATATATTTATGTAAATGTGAGAATTTTTTTAAGTTTCGTCTTTGGGGATATGACATAGGATTCAAGGCAAAGGCAGCCATATGCAAAGGAGTGTTCAACTTGTCCCATCTGCGTTGAATGATTGGCCGGATGTGCTCATTGTAGAATGCTAGAGAGGGTTCCTTCACTCGCACAAAAACCCTCATTTGGTCAAGCATAGAGTCAATGCACTCATACACCTCTCCAAGGCTAGGTGCATCCCCATCCCCATATCTGATAACCTGGAATACTGGAGAAATGATGGAGACAATGTATTTCGCATCAGTCCAAAACACATCACTCTTCACTATCTCCTTCACCCTTATCTCCTGTGGCGTCTTGGCCTCGACCCACCTATTCCACTCATTAGTCATAACCATGAGTTGCAATGCCTATTGCGACTCAATCATTCTCTCCAAGAGAATGAAATATAATGCATATCGGGTCCCCACCGGTTTCAAGAACTCCTCCGCGAAGGTCCTGAAGAGTGCATGGGAAGTGTGGTGGTTGCAGATAAACATCTGCACATCTCTCGCATCGGTGACCACTCCTCTAATCCAATCAATCTTCCCCATGTCCTTGAGTGCATTGTTCATGGCATGCACACAACATGGGGTCCACCAAATATGTCTATAGGCTGCCTCAATGAGTTTTCCCTAGTGCTCTACACACATGGGCTGCATCTGTGACTACTTGGACCACATTTTGTAGCCCAACCTCCTCAATAGCCTCCCTGAGGATATGAAATTGAATATCAACATCTTTGTGATGCCCTGTACAATCAACTGATCTAAGGAAGTATGGGCCCTCTGCACATGTGACCATGATGTTGATGAGTGGACGATTGCTAATGTCCGTCCACCCATCCATAACTATGCTGCACCTAGATGCCACCCAACATGCCTTCATCTTCTGCATCAAAATATTGATCTTGAAATAACACTTATCCAAGATTGAGGTCCTCATTTTCGTCTCACCTGGTGGCACATATGATGTTCCTCCCTTCACCACCATAGCCATCATCTCCCTATAATAGGGAGACTGTGTAACATGAAATGGAATGCCATTGGCAAAGAAGAACTTGCCAATGGATTCATCTATCTCATCTCTCAGCTGCACACTAAACATATCAGCTATGGGGTTACTCTACGATGTCTGCAACTTGCGTTTCCCTGTGGCTATCCCCCTAGCGACACTAGAAGTGGAAGTGGATGAAGATCCAAACATCATTCCTCTCGTCTGAGAAGTATGTGGCGCATGATGGGTTTGCTGAAGGGCTGCCCTAGCAGTCAAAGTAGAAGGGACTGAAATATTTGTGTCCTCTGGAATGCCCCAAAGCTTGTTAAACTCTATTCTATAATGTATATTTTTAGGCTCCTTCAAAAAATTACAAGGCTCCACACCTTATCTTGTCCAAAAAAGAAAGTCTGCATTCTCTCGAGTGATGCTACCAAACCAATTAGTCCCACAAATGTTGCACTTCCACTTCCTTGTTCCCCCACCTAAATGTGATGAGCCTTGTATTCTTGTAGCAAACTGTTTTAGAGGAGACTTCGGATCAAAAGGACCCCTAGCATACTCTGCCAACAACTCTGAAGGGCAACCTGTACTAGCTGGTGTACTCACCATGGAACTAGATTGGGCTGTAGGATCAGCCCCATGGTCATCCCCCTCATTCTCAGGTTCAAAATCTGAATCATGTTCACTATGAGAATGGATTTCCATGTCATCCCCACTCATGTCTTGGGTGCTCATTGTGAAAAAGAAAAAAAAAAACAAGTTTAAACTCAGAAAATAAAACAAAAACAACAAGAAATCTGAAAAAAACTTCAAAAACTCTACTTTGTGTTTGAAAAATCTCTCCAAAATGAAGTAGAATACCCTTCCTCCTCTTCTTCTTGCTCCTTCTCACTCCTATCACACTTGCAATCACTTTTTTTACTCCTTCAATCAGACTTCTTCATTGTTTTTCCTCCTCTTCGGCTGGCAGCAAAACAAATCAGTCTTTGAAAATGTGATTGAAATGATAAAATTTCAAGGTTTTGTGTTGTTTTGGAGGAAGGGGTGGAGCTCACGCCAAATTAGGGTAACTCCAAAACAATTAAAAATCAAAATTTATTTTAAATTTTTAAGTCAAGTTGGCCCATTGATGTGGGGCTCGACGGGAAACGCCTGGGCATCTCCCAGTCTCCCGAGAAATGCCTGGGCGTCTCCCAAGGAGACTTGGAGACTTGGAGAAATCTCTTAAGGAAACTTGGAGACGTAGAGATGTCTCCAATTCTCCTTGGGAGATGCGGAGACGTTTCCCCGTCTCTGGCGGAGCACCGGTGGCGGTGGCGGGAAACGCCAAGTACTCGTTTTCCCGTACCTGAAATGTCCCCGTCCCCGAAACGCGGCCAGATAGGGGGGGAAACGCGTTTCCATGGAACACTGATAAAAGATGAAAAGCTAAATGCTACTTATCTTCAAGTTTGCTAAGTGCAGGATTCTTAGTAGTTGTTTATGAATTTTTACTCAGTGAAAATGCATTGGGATACAATTGTGCATGCTATAAACTGTCAATCACATTCCTCTATATTATGCTAAAAGTTGAATTTTAAAATGAGCACATAGTTCATTTTGGCTGGGATGATATGGTATCTGTAAAATTATGTCAGAGATGATCTATCGTTTTTTTTTTGTTACTATTTAATAAATTAGTAGATGATATAATGATATTCTGTTAGTTGAAGTTAGCACGAGTTAAAGTATATGGCAATGCCAAGTAAATTTATATAGGTTAAGCAAGATTATTGTTGCATTGTGTGATGAATAGCAATATATTATTATTTAAAACTAAACTTCAGTCCAAGTTAAAAAAAGATCACTATTTGCACAACTTTCTTATTACATGATAATTGTATATTGATACGTATATAATTCATTTAAGAAGTCTTCTGAAAGAAAAAGACTTGGACATAAGTAATTGTTTTCTAGTGTAAT
Source organism: Sequoia sempervirens (assembly GCA_007258455.2). NCBI lineage: Eukaryota > Viridiplantae > Streptophyta > Pinopsida > Cupressales > Cupressaceae > Sequoia > Sequoia sempervirens. The sequence continues at coordinate 20,616,192 of VDFB02000019.1, forward strand.
TGGATTTGTAAATTTGATATTTTTAGTCCAAACCCATGCAATAATATCAATAAACTTCTTTGACATAGATAGTTAAAACAAACACCCTTACTTATAAAATAAAATGAGTTAAATAAATGAATAAATAGAAGTTTCCTAGACATTTATTAATATTGCTCTTTGGTTGGCTATAGTGAAGCATACAAGTTCTTTTTTTCGATTCTAGTAAATCTTCTATTAACACATATTTGGTCTAGACTTTTCAATTTCAAATATAGATAATCAACTAAAATATATACAACTATACTCGGAAGAATCCTGCATGGATTGTTTGATTCCCCGAGGCCCTTAGGCCAAATTCCAAGGCAGGTTTCAAGCCTAGAATTATAACTTACATACTCCTAAGGATGGCGACCTTGGTACACTTTCAAAAGGGAGTGTGGTCATTAGGGAAGTGACTCAGGATTAGATGATCACGATGAGTCCAAGACTCTGGATAGAGCACATATCTATCAACATACGATATACCTATCCCGTATGGATAGAAGTTCCCGAGTATACTTGTGAATGAATACTTGAACAGAAAAATAAAATAAAAAAAATAGTGGTGTTTCGGTTAGAATTAATTGGGTCTTTACACCTAACAAACCCTCAATTAGTCTTTTTTCTTAATTTATCATAAGATTTAATAAGACCATGTTCTTTAATAATTAGCTCGTGATGACACCATTCATGTGTTGTTCCTTTAAGATGGTAAGTGGAAGATTTGATCTCCTCATCTTCAAGAATTGGCCTGAGTGACAAGTACGTGCCCTACTTTTGTATCCATGCTCTAGCTGAACACTTGCTTGATCTATCAAAGGTGAGAAGTGATAACTTTCCCAAGGCATGCTGCAAATCACACTAGATGGCTTGTGGTCTAGGCTCTAGTCTAGGGCCATTTCATGACTTCTTCATATTCATATAGTTGATGAGTGACATCTTGTTAATGATAGTGCAGCTTCAGTCACTCCTTCCAGCTCAGCCCTATTGAGGAAACATAAATTAAATGATAGCCCGTCGGCTATTTAATTTATATTCGTTGTTTTGTATTAACTTCATTTTATATCTTGATTATGGCCGACATGAGAAGATACGAATTCATCTTGATGGTCAAATCTTTTATTAAGAAGACATTTAATATTTGTATATTAATTGAGGCCGACTTCCATATATGAAAAGACGCGATTTCACTTCTGGCCGACATCATTTATGAATTGTAATTGTGTTTATTTTGGCCGACCTCATGATATGAAGAGGTGCGACCTCTCTAAGTTGTATATATTCAAGACCATCCGTCCTTTGCAAATCCATCAAGCAAGTTCGTTTTCTCTCCTTCATTCAAGTGCGAATTTTTCTTCAAGAGCAGATTGCGCATTTTTGTAAGTGCAGATTTAGGTATCAAGGGAGGGCAGATTATTATTTGTTGTGCATCTAGTGTAGGTGCTGAATATTGGCCTTGTGATTGGCCTCATTGTAAAGTGAATTGTTGCCATTATTTATATAGAGAAGAGAGATCTTTGTTGCTGGGTTTTTCTCCCTCAAGTGGAGGGTTTTCTCAGGGTATCTGCTGTGTTATTGTGTTTGATTTGAATTAATTTTCTGTACACTAAATCTGATCTTTAGTTTTCAACATGGTATCAGAGCGGGCTTATGTCAAGATCCATTCAGATTTGTTTAGCAGAAATTCTTTCTCAGTTTGAAGGACCAGGTTTGGAGGTCGCCTTCACCGTCAGAATTCATATTTCAGAGCTGGGTTTGTCTTCTCTCCAGGGTAAAGACAAAGATCAAAATATATAAGAGAAGAGTTCGTATTTTATAAGAATCTTCAAATTGAAGACAAGGAAGTTGGGCCGAGTAGCGTGTTTGATGCGAAAAGTCGTATTCTCTACCTGGAGTTTCTTGTTCATTCTCTAATGTCCGCTAGGCAGAAAATAGGCTCTTGAGTCTCTCCTTCACACATAGGCTTCGATTGCCATCTCAGATCAAGACTATTCAGTCAACACCACTCGTGTTCTCACTCCTGTCATTATCGCATTCAGTACCGCTGGTATTTATATCAATGGAGGCGTCCATTGAGCTGTTGCGAGTCATCGAGTCAAGCTGAGAGAATATTACCTGGGAGTCTGTGTGGGCCTATCTGTGTGTATTGGGATCCTATTTCTCATTGGCGCGACCTAGAGGTATTCTCTCCTACATGTCACCTCACCGTCTCCACTGTTGCCGGCATCTCTGGCTCGTGTATCCTCTATCTCGGAGGTCTTAGCTCACTCTGGTCGGGTTCTATATATGGCGTTGGCTCCATGTCTGGAGCATATATTTCTCTGATCGAGTAACTACTGTTTGCGACATACAGAGCATTTGGCGCTGTATATGAAGCTACGATATTATAAACTGACAACATTATAGTATCATGCTATGCCTCAAAAACGTGGATACCTGAATTTTAGAGGAGTTGTGGTTCCTGAAGACAGGACTATATTCAGAAGTATTTGGGATTGCTTGTTGTCAGGCAGAGCAGTTCATGAAATGAAACTTTTGTATAAGCATCAACGGATTATGATGAGATGATACGAGGTCAGCTATTAAAACCTCCAACTCAGAGATCTTTGGAGGATTGATGATTCTGAGCGATGTGCTCATTGGTGCAATCTGCATTCATCCTGAGCGATGGAGTGGTGTATGCAATGATCAAGAAAGAACAATTGATGGATTGCGAGGAACATAAAGAGATAAGTATTCTCTGTTTGTTTGAAATCTCCTTCTAGGCCGAATTTCAGTTCGCTGAGTTATTTCATTTATTTGTGTCTTGTGTGATTAATAAAGAGAGATAGTGATCTCCCTTGAACTGTGTTCTTTTGAAGATTTCAAATTATTTATTGTGAGTCGTTTCATGCTAATCATGTAGATCTCTGAGTGTGACTTTGAGATGAAAAAGATAATTGCATTTTTCGTTGTGATAGGTTAATCACATCGATATCATTCTCTAATGCATGAACTGTGTTAGAACCTTGACTCTTGGAGAGAGCTAGTTCTACATGCTAACCACATAATGCTTTCAAGAAATCTGTAGTTGTGCAGATTGTTTTTTTAATTGTGTTGAGTTTGGCACTCTCAAGAGGAGTAAAAGTTGGAAGAAAGAGTTATATCAAAATTCAATAAAGATAAATTTCCTTATCCCTTCATTCTGATTTTTTTTATATATTTCTCTTTTATGTTGATTTATTCATGTTTTAATATTGTGCATAAATTCTTATGTGTCCATGCTATAACCTGAGATAGTAAACCTTGTATGATTCTAGTCTTGATATTTCTTTGGATAGTCATAAGCTGTTAGTAATCTCTCTCTAAATGCTTTGTGAACAGCTAGAAGTAGGAAAGTGATGAGAGACTGCTTAGCGATGAAAAGATTGAGGCATCTTATGAGGAAGTTATGCCAACCAAAGAAATGATCAAGCACGAAGTCACAACTTGCAGCCTTGAGACTGAGTTGGTGGCTAGAGCGAGTTCACTTCCAGAAGTCTTCTTTGCAAGTTCTAAAGTAGGGGTCAAGAGGGAGTTTTGTAACTCACTGGGAAGAAGTGAAGATTACTGTATTGCAAAGCTAGGTGCTAAATCCTTAGAAGATCCCTTCAACTGCTGAGATCAGAATTGCTCAAGACTGTCATCTGGATTTGTCATTGGTAGCTCCGCAAACCTATTCAGAATAGTGAGATCTGAGATGAGGTCGAGGAGGACTATCCTGAACTCTCTTCAGTACCAGAGGTGTGCGTTGGAAAACTTTTATTTAAGTCAAAGTGTTGCAGGCAATCTTGGATGAAGAGGTCGGAAGATTGATGCATGTGCTTGAAGATTCAGAGGGAGTCTACTGAACCTAAAGAAAATGGTAATTTTGTTGCAGCTAAGCATATACTGAGATACTTGCGTGGCACAGTTGGATATGGCTTGAGATACTCTTCTGATGTGGACTTGGAACTGCATGCTTTTACTGATTTTGATTAGTGATCGGAAAAGCACCTCTGGTTGTTGCTTCAGTTTGGGGTCTGCTATGATCTCTTGGTGCAGCAGGAAGCAGTCTTCTGTAGCATTGAGTACAGTAGAGGCCGAGTACATTGCAGCTTGTATGGCAACTCGAGAAGTAGTTTCGCTTTGTAAGCTCCTTGCAGGATTGTTCGGACATTCAATGGAGCCTACTTCAGAGTTGTGTAAAGCCTTCTGTCAATCCTGTGTTTCATGACAAATCCAAGCATGTTGAGATCAAGTACCACTATATTAGAGATATGGTACTGCGGAAGGCTGTACAGTTGAAGTACATTAGCATTGATGAGCAGACAACAGATATTCTCACCAAGCCACTCGCCAGGATAAAGTTTGTGTACTTCCGAGATAAGCTTGGTATGGTGGAGAATCCAGCCTTAACTGAGAAAGAGTCTCAGCATTAGTGACCATGTTTAATGAGTTCTTCTTTGTGAGAGAAGTTCGAGGTGAAATCCCTTGTTAATGCATTTCTCTTTGAGATTTGAGGTGAAAGCCCTTGTTTCCACCCTCTGAGCTGAGTCATGGTGGATGTCATGTGTGTGACTCCATGACATATGTTGTACTTGTGTTTCACCCTCTGAGAGAGTCATGGTGAAAGTCACGTTGAGGTGACAGCATCACGCAAGTGATGAACACTTGTACTTATCATTGCATTTTCTTTTGTGACGGAAGAATTTGAGGTGAAAGCCCTTGTTTCCACCCTCTGAGTTGAGTCATGGTCGATGTCATGTGTGTGACTCCATGACAACATCACGTGAGAGAGTCCGTGATGATCTTCTTGTACTTGTGTTTCACCCTCTGGGAGAGCCATGGTGAAAGTCATGTTGAGGTGACAACATCACGCAAGTGATGAACACTTGTACATACCATACATGGGTGTAGCCATGGTGGTCAATATCACAATGAGGTGATATGTTATTTCACACATGGATGCAGCCATGATGTTCGTCATCATGTTGAGGTGATATCCTTCTCTTTATATCTGATTGCAGGCAATGATGGCTGATGGACCTCATATTGAGATGATTCGTATTGTGCAGCTGGAAGTTCTCTCCCTAGCTGAGAGGGAGTGTTAATGATAGTGCAGCTTCAGTCGCTCCTTCCAGCTCAGCCCTATTGAGGAAACATAAATTAAATGATAGCCCGTTGGCTATTTAATTTATATTCGTTGTTTTGTATTAACTTCATTTTATATCTTGATTATGGCCGACATGAGAAGATACGAATTCATCTTGATGGTCAAATCTTTTATTAAGAAGACATTTAATATTTGTATATTAATTGAGGCCGACTTCCATATATGAAGAGACGCGATTTCACTTCTGGCCGACATCATTTATGAATTGTAATTGTGTTTATTCTAGCCGACCTCATGATATGAAGAGGTGCGACCTCTCTAAGTTGTATATATTCAAGACCATCCGTCCTTTGCAAATCCATCAAGCAAGTTCGTTTTCTCTCCTTCATTCAAGTGCAAATTTTTCTTCAAGAGCAGATTGCGCATTTCTGTAAGTGCAGATTTAGGTATCAAGGGAGGGCAGATTATTATCTGTTGTGCATCTAGTGTAGGTGCTGAATAGTGGCCTTGTGATTGGCCTCATTGTAAAGCGAATTGTTGCCATTATTTATATAGAGAAGAGAGATCTTTGTTGCTGGATTTTTCTCCCTCAAGTGGAGGGTTTTCCCAGGGTATCTGCTGTGTTATTGTGTCTGATTTGAATTAATTTTCTGTACACTAAATCTGATCTTTAGTTTTCAACACATCTCACCTTTGATCACCTCTGGAACACATCTATACTTAGAATAATAGGCAGTAGGATCATCAACCAAAGGATTTTGAGCTTCAATTTCTGAAACCTCTTCCTTCCTATAAAGGAAAGTAGGTTGGAAAGGTCTATGCATTGAACCAATAATAGTTTTCTAGGTGTGCATTTGAGTGACATTAGCAACATCAACCCCTGATATGCCTCTTCCACCATTTTGTGGTCTACGTGCATTCATGTTGTTGTCGATTTTATGAAGCAATTGTGCCAACATATCAAGCATTAAATCAAACTTTCTCCCTACCTGAGCATTAAGATTGTCTTCCCTACTTGTTCTTTTTTCTTTTTTTGCCATAATATGTTTCTCTTAGATGGTTTCAGAAGGTGGAAATTTTCTCTCTAGATTCTTTGGAAATTGATATTGTTTTTTGATTTCTCTTTGGTACTATCTATTTGCTCGGTCACTGGGATGCATAAAATATATAACTATGCATGTAAAGGGTTAGTTTTGAAAAACAGGCTGGCAAGATCAATAGCTTTGATACTATTTAAATAACCCTCGCATGGCATTAGGTAAATTCCATGTTTTCTTTCTTGTTGCGATCACTCAAATTCTAACTTTCCTAATCACGAAGTTCTCAATCTGGGCATGGTGAGAGTATATGGAGCATAGTTTGCGTACTCTCCAGGACTCACTGTGGACTTGGGAGTTCGTTGGTGAGGCGAGTCGACTCGCCACGGACTTGGGAGTCGAGTCCAGGAGAGTCCTAGGTCGGGACTCAGGAGTCCAACCTCAGGACTCGGCCGAGTCCTAAGGTCGGACTCCTGAGTCTCAACCTAGGACTCTCCTGCGTGGCCGGGAGTCAAAAAGGGTTAAAAACCCATGTTTTTTTTAACTTTTTCTTTCATTTTAACACTCAAGTTTGTGAAATACAGGTTTTCAAATTGAATTGGGGTTGAAAGAAGCCAGGATTATATGTAAACATTTATAATCTTATGATGCTGTTATACATTGAAACTATGAGTATTTGATTACTATGAATGATTAAATTTCAATTATTGAGTGTTTGATGATCAGATGACGTGTAATATTTGAATTATGAGTGTTTGATAATCAAATTAGGCTCTTATGTTCTCTAAAATTCTAAATGCATTAATTTGTAATTTTGTTCTTGTTTTTTTGTAAAACTACGGTTTTTTTTTTGCCACGTCCTAGCCGAGTTTTTTCTCGAGTCCGTGCCGAGTCCACGCCGAGTTTGAGTTTGCAAACTATGATATGGAGTTTAGAAGGGTAGAGAAATAATACAAGAAATATAGTGGCTGCTAGCCAACCAATTTACAATCATTGTGTAGATGCAAGAGTGACAAGTAGATTATAAGTGGAATCCAATCAAGCCAAAACGGCTAATTGCATGTGGATCCGATCAATGCCAAACAAGCTATCAAATCAATGCCAAATTGATGGATAATGAAATGCAATGGGTCTAATAGTGAACCAATGAAAACCTTCTTAGAATTAAAAATGGATCCCACAGTCAACCATCCAGGATTTTCAATAATAAATTATAAAATTAACAACTACTGGCAGTGAACTGTCTAATATTACAATGATATCATAATTTGAAGCTCTATCAAATTTGTCTGGAATAACTGAATTAGTTTATGACAATTAGCTAAATTCAATGGTAATATGCTCAATGAAATAGAAATTGTAGATTTACAAATTAATAACCCCAGTTTAAAGAGTTCTTGCAAGATTGATAAATTTATTGGAAATGATTGATTGAGAAAAGATCATGCAGTTGCATTTACTGATTTGATTGATAATAACCAATCCCTAAACTGTATGGGCCAGATTGAAATAGAATCTGCCAGTATTAAATTGTATAGCTTGCTGCAAATGTACCAGTATATAAGAAATCGTAAAATTCTGATTGGAATCAAATGCAGGCTCTTACTGACTTGTACAGCCCACATTAATTGGTATGGACTGATGGAAACTTCCCCAGAAAGGTTGCGATGAGTTCTGGAACATTTCCACAGTATATGGCAGGGAAGATTGGGAGGAAAGAATTGTATGAAACTCTTTTATTGTCTGCAACAACAATACAAACCTGTATGGCCAGAAAAGTGTGAAGGTGTAGGGCCAGGAAACGGCCTGCAAACTTGTGCGACCAGCACAAAAGATATGTACAGCCTGCTTGATTGGATTGGTATCCGTATAACCAAGTGCAAAGGAATAACTCCAATCTTCGTCGCCCAAATTCACAAGCTGGCTATTTCATATATTTGGTGCAACTTGCATATACCATAAATCTCACCAAAAACTAAATAATATCCCCTTTTTACTATATCATCACCAAAATCTAAACTGAACCACAAATTGAAATCTGGTAATCATCAAACCCAGATTGAAAACACCGAAAATTTCACACCCAAACTGAAAGCTGGAAGTTTGGAAATCTTTTTGATTGGAGCACAACTGCAATCCTTGTGTGGAAGAGCATTGAAAGCTAGGAGGGTTTTTGCCCTCAAAGCTTTTAAAATTTTGGAGGGTTTTTGTCTTTTTAGGAAAAGAGGAATGTGCATTCTTGAAAATTGCAATTGCTTTAAAAAATGTGTAAAGTATTTTTTGAAAACACTCCTCTTATTTATAACATTTTTGAGGAAGTAAATATATCTATATATAGACAAATATTCCTCAAAGTTATTAAATAAATAGTTAAGAGTCCTTTTGAATCTTTGATCACCTTATTGCACCATGGGCCTAGTGACAATTGAACAACTTAAATCACCTTTTGTATATATCTAAATATAAGTTGGCCTTAAATTTTCATTTTTCAACAACTTAATATTTAACTATTTAATTATATTTTTTCCCTTTTAAATAATTAATTTAAGTTGTCTTTTCATAAAGTTATTACCAAAAACTTAAATTAATTATTTATTTAATTCCATAATTAAAAAAAAGAGACATTAAAATGTCTTTGTTATGCTGTCTCACTCAAGTATTGATTGATGGGAATCTCTCAATGGTTATTGGAAACCACAATAACACGTGGCGGGTTTGATTTGTTTTCAAAATAAAGCTTGTTTTAGAAATCTAGCTTCATCAAAGATTGTCTACTAAGATGCCACACTTTTTCTTAGCCCATTTGTACATTTTATTCTTTTTTGAGGAATGCTGGATTCACAATAGATAATAATGGTACAAACCTTCAGATATTCTACTGTGGTGTGTTTACAAATAATATAAAAGTGGATTCTTGTGACCCAAGCAAGTTCAAGTTCAAACCTTCTAATATTTTATTGGGTGCTAATTGCATTTTAATAGAATGGTCATGTAAGAAGGTGTCGAATCTGGGAAGGTGAAGGTGGCCATATATTTACCTGCCAGAATGCGTTGAAAGTACGTATGAGTCAAGGGTCTCAGTGTTTTGTAGTGTGTAACTGTATTAGTTGTACAAATTAAGGGAAATTATTTGATATTGATATAGTGGGTGCAAGTTCAGTTGAGCTTTCCATCTACAAACGTGGCATAATTGTCTTGCATATCAGCATTAGAAGCCAATATTAGGTCTTGTTAAGATCCATTAGAATCGTTCTAAGTTTTGGTCATACGTTTTTTATCCAATGAAGTGGTAAGAAGAGAACATTTGTTGCTTTGTTCTACTTAACATTGCTCTGCACTTTCAAGCACAGACCATGTTCTTCATGATTTAAAAGTTCAAACGTCAGTATAATTTTGGAAAGAAAAACTTAAAAAATTAGTCCCTCCATGTAGTTTATTGCACCATTCTGTGATCTTAAAAATTTGAGAAGTGATAATATGGGCATTCAGTAGACCAATTTTCCAGCTAATAAATGGATGACAAAAAATGTGAATAATAATGTTGTTACAGATCTGTCATCATTATGATTATATTAAAATGTCATTTTCTTTTGGGAAAGCAAGACACCCTTCTTAAAAAGTGGTCATAATTTGCTTGTTTCTGTTGAATAAAATGTGTTCCACTGAAAACTCTTTATTTATTCCTTTCAGGTTTGTGTCATCAAACCTTACTATCGCAAAAGGGAAAACCAAAAGACTATAGAGAAGCGACAAAAGACTTTGTCTCAGGTTTGTAAAATATATTGTTCATATGTTTATCCACTGGATTATATGCAATTTGTTTTATTTGTATGTGAAACACATTTATATTTACTCTTTTTACATGTAATTATTTAGTTGAAACAATTTGAAATAGTTTTCTTCCATATACATGCTACTCAGAGTTAGAAACTGTAAGGATTTTGAATGTTTGATTGATTGTTCCTATAGTAATGCTATTTTATATAAGCCAAAGGAAGATCACTCATTCTACATGTTCTTGTTGCAAGCCATTATATAAATCGTCATGGTGCTAACAAAGTCATATTTCGCTTGAAAGAAGTAATTGAATTCTGTAATACGATTTCTTTTAGTATTTCTCTCAAATTAAAAAAAAATTGCTGACTGAATTAGTGATGTTTTATTTTTTCAAACATTTTATGTAGACTCATTAATGTCTAGTACTCCTAATTAAGTTTTAGATTATAGGTACTTGAGGCAAGAGCAAGAGCAAGCAATGCCCAAACACTTCTCCAGAATGTTGCTAATAGAAAACAAAGGAAGCAAGCTGAGAGAGGAGGATTAGTAATTACAGAAGCTGTGTATGGAAATCTCAAAGGTCACAGTGAAAATGAAGAGGAAACTGCAGCAGGGAAGGATAATGAAATACCATTGCCAATACTAGATGTTACAATACCATTAAACTTTTTGGTGGATGATTTGGGCCAACTTAAGGTACGTCTGCTAATGTGGGAAACATAATCTTGTTTTTTTAAATATTTTTCCTGGTCTCTTTTCTTGAGCACTTTCTATACTAGGAACTTGAGTTTGATTTTGTTTCTGATTGTCGTACTTTGTTAGAGGCTACCATCTGCTATGTAATGTGCAAACCTAGTTTTATTGTAAATTGAACTGGTATATTTCTAAGGAAACTGTATTTTATTCTATTTTTGTCAGGAAATAATGATTTGAATTGATCAGTAAATGTCATGGATTAGATGAAAGGTCTCGTGGATGAAATCAGTTCACTTCATCTCTGAACTGTGAAGCATAGTGTATTCAGCAGGGATGAAGATTAAGATTAAAGGCCTGTGAATAATGCATTTTTGTGGGGAATGAAGAATAACGTTCAAGGCCTGTGAACAATACATTTAGCAGGAAATGAACAACAATGTTCAAGGATAGTGGAATGAAGAATTTTGGGAAGGCTAGAAGAGTTATGCTTATACCTGGGTTGAAGGTTGAGTAGGGTAGTAAAGAATTAAACTAGTTTTTAATGGTAGGAACTAGGAAGTGAATGAGGAAAATATGGTACAATACATCTATTAGGGCTAGAAAGTGTATCAAGGGTTATTGATTTAACATCTCGAGCTGGAAAGGAATATGTCTGATAATGGAGGTTAATTCCTTGTTAGTGTAGGATTTGGCATTGCTATTCTATTTAACTGAGGAACAGCCATGTTACTGAATTAGTCGAAGGGCTATTTCTTAAAGAAGCATTAGAGACTAATTGATGTCAAAGTTACTAATTGGCTCTGCAAAATGAGTCTTATCAAGGATAAAATGTCATTCTACATGTCTGATAAGAAGAATAAATACTAAAAACTTTATATTCATAGATCCAAAAATAAATATTATCTTTTAGTACCATTTATCTAGCAAAGATTGTTGAAGAACCCATAGAGGGGGCATGGAAGATGAACAGTACTGATTTGAAGATGATATTAGACTGGGAAAATATTTTTCAGATCCGATGATGATTTGTTTCTTCCTTCTGCCTTTCTTTTCCATCACTTAAATGCTTATGGCAAAGTTTCATTTAAAAAATAAAATGTACAACAAAATTATATATATGTACTTCTAGATGGAAAGAAAAAGTGTTTGATTATTTGATTAGTCCCATCTACTCTCATTTACTGAAGAGTTATAGAATACGAACAAATCTCTCTCTCTCTCTCTCTCTCTCTCTGTATATATATATATATCCCATGACTCTTTGAACATATCGATACAAGAGCATCCTTGGGTTGGCACAATCTTGCATTACCCAGAAATAGATGTTTAGCTTCCCACATGTGAGCTTATCTTGCATTTTCCCTTTCTTATGGTGGTTTCTTGCAAATTGGCTTAATCAGTCTTGTCGTGTTGTGTTGTGTGGCTTTTGGTGTCTTGTGCATTTTGTTGTCTATTGGTGTGTCCCAATTTATCTTTGCTGAGTGCAAGTTCTTTTGTGCCAAAGATCCATTGTTCATCCTTCATGCAACTTGTTTTCTGCATACATACTTTGTAGTGATCAACTGATGTTAGACGTTAAGGAGTTGGTCATTTCATTAAAATGCCTCTATGAGACTACATGATTAAATCTTTTGATAGTGTGTTTGTTCTAGTATTAAAAGAATGTTAGTTCAAATTTATTAAGGAGTGGCTAGATTGTTCTTTGTTAGACAATGCCCTGCTGGTCAAGCTACCTTTCTAAATTCTAACTACATATTTATTTCAGTAACCAGCTTCTATCCTAGGTGGTAGTGCAAGTGGCATGTGTTACATATAATGAGAAGTTTTGGTCATTTGAATAGATTGGCTGGGTTTTAGGATTTTTGGGTAGAGGTTAGAGTTTGATTTTAGTTGCAGAAAGTCTCTACACATATATCAGTATAGTTGGGTAGCATAGCATGACTGGGTTTCATATATTGGTCGTCCTTGTATTCTTTTCATTATTATTTACAATTTATTTTGGTTTCCATTGTTGCCCCTTTATGTCTTCCTTGTTTTGCTTTTGTTTGTGTGCTCTACGCATCTATTTGATGGCTGTTTGTTCCAACCCAAGCTACCATTGCACTAGTGTAGTACTAGAGCTTTGTGTTCGAAGTATTTAAGATGAGCTCGTGGGATTTCCATTAATGAACCTTATGTGTGATCTATTGTTTCATTGTAGGTGAACTAGTGAAGGTGGCTCATAGAAGAGGAAGAAGAGGTGCAAGAAATCAAGTAGCCCATGTAGATTTGGCTATAATCATGGTTAGCTCAAGATTGTAGTTGGCAAGAAATAAATAAATGTGTTAAAATGTAATTAGTCCCCAATTGTTGGTTGCTTGTTACCTGGTAGTTGGTGACAGTTGGCGTTCTCAACTGACGTTGGCTTGCTATATATTTCATGTTTGCACTTGTAGTAAAGCTGCATACATTTTGTAATTATTGCATATCCACTAAATGAAGGAATACATGACATATCTTTTGTGCATTGTTATGAGTAATTGATATAGTTTACTATTGTTGTTATGTATTTCTGTTTACTCTTTGTTAATAGTTCAATTATCATTACTGAGTAAACATTTGGCATCATCGCTGATACAAACCTTGGTGATAAACAACTCACAGATGGGAATCATGGCGATGTAATGGGACGGCCAGTCAAAGAACTTGTGCAAGCAAACGACGAAAGAGAAGATGTGTTGATAGAAGACTTGGTAAACCTGTGGGACATTTTGTCAAAAGACCATGTACAAAGGGAAGCTCTCAGGAGAGAGGTCCCTCGGGCTCCATCTAGACAACCTAACCATCAACCTAGAGGTTGATCGTCTTCTCGATAGACTGCCAAGACTTATTGCATGTCACTTCATCATTCTGCAAGATCTTTAGACTGAGAGAGACCAGAAAGAACGAAGGCAACGAATTCTACAACGGTATGAAGAACGAAACAAAAGGGAAGAAGAAGAATGTGCTACTAACCATCGACGGACATCAAAGATTTAATGCCCTTAACCTTTAATAAAAGCGAGAAATTAATACAAAGCGGTCACAAATCAATCGACCAAAAAATAAGATCCTTAAGAATAAAAGAACAAAAAGAACGATGATGAGTGGGGTGAAGTTGAAGAAGGCGAAGGGTTTTTGAGGGAAAGCTCGAGCCCACCCAAGAGAAAAAGTCGAAGCCATAGTTGGGAGAGAAAGAGAACTTTCACCAAATGAGAATGTATGAAGGGAGAGTGGGTAGAAATAGCCCGACACTTACTACTTCCCAACGAAATGCGTATTGACCTCACTGACCAAACCAAAGAACTATTCGTACCATCAGCGACAGATGAAGCAGAAAGCGAAGAGAACACTTCCAAAGAATTATACAAACGATCACCAAGAAACAAAGAAGGGTCATCTCCGGGTGATAAAGAAGGTTCATGATAGAGTGAAGGGGAAGGCAAGGAGGGAACCACCAACCTGATCATCTAAGAACAATTCCTACCAATAGAACTAGTTGAAGGGGAAGGCTAGAGAAAACCTACCAATGGTTTGACAAAGACCATATGCTTGATTTAAGACTGACATTGACGAAAGAATGGAACATTGGAAGATCAGAGCCAGAAACAGTAAGAAAAAGGGAGCATTGAAAGGACCCGGAAGGCAACCTGAGGGTGATGAATGCTGAAAAGGGACGAGCAAATAATTGCGGTGTGTCTGAGAATGTATGGAATGCATCGGAAAGTATGAATCAAAACTCTCTAGTAGGTTATTGTCACAAAAGATGCAACAAAGAGGTAAGATGATGACTCTCCTAGCAAGTTCGAATGTGGAGTGGCAAAAACTTGCAAAGCTCATCAAAAATGGGTCAGAGGACCTTGAAAGACATCATAAAACATGTGAGACAATTTGGGTAGTGAACGGTCAAGATGACAAAAGCATTTGGCTGAGAGCATTTCCATCAACTCTAAGAGGGATAGACATTGACTAGTACACCGAATTGGAAGCATCTCATAAGAATACATGGGATGCATTGAAAAGAGCGTTTCAAGAGGAATTCAAACTCATAAGAGATGAAAATGTAATTGTAGCGCAGGTGTACAATACTAAACAAAGAAAGCAAGAGAATTTACGAGCCTACAATCATAGACTGAAGGAATTATTGGTCAAACTAGAAAACTAGTTGGTTGATGGATTGAAGAAGAGATGGTTCAGCAAAGGGTCGATTCCTTCGTTGAGGAAGAAGATGAAAGTCGTACCTTTGTCATCATACGCCGATTCCTACAATTGGGCAATGGATATATAAAGCAAATATAAGACATCTTCTTGAGGAAAGAGTAGGATAGATGATGACGAGAGCACAAACGATAGGAGTGATACTGAATCAAAGACTGTTCAAGCCTTAAGGAAGGATATGGTGACAATGACGAAGGAGCTAAAAGTTGAGAAGGAAACAAAGGAAAGTAAGGAACTGTGGTGCACCAAATGCAAGGTTGAAGATCACATGAAAACAAATTGTTCAAAAAAGTTATCTAGTGACATCTGCCAAGTAATTGGACATTCCATTAAGGAATGCCCATATAATTTGAAGTCAAGAAGCACTCAAGTGCTCTTCACCCAAGGGGTACAGTGAACCCCTTCGTCCACACCCTTGAAAGCACAAAACAATAACACGAATGCATCCCCTAGTGGATATTGGAATAGATGGGGAAATAACAATTGGTTCAACAACAGTGGACCAAGAAGCAGTATCCAATATGATGCGAAGGGAAGACCAATGATCCAGTGCTGGAAATGTAGCGAATGGGGTCTCTTCACTAGAAAATGCTAGAGTAACTAGAACAAAACGGGGATGTTGTGTAAGTGGTGTGGACCAGGTGATCACGAAGACATAGATTGCCCGAAGCAGAAAAATGCATCAACATGCTGAACGTGGAGGAATGAGATGAGGAAGTTTTGGCAATTACTAAAATGCAAACAAAGAAGGCAATATACCTAGACCCTTGTACAAAAAAGGAACGACTTTGAGAAGCCAAAGCTGAAGTAGAACAAGCGATTGCAAAATAACAAAGGACTTCCAATGAAATTGGAAGTACCTCATCGTAGTCGTAGTAAAAAAGGAACATCATATGACAGATGCCACAGACAGGCATACCAATCAAGTTAACAAACCTCTTGCAAACCATGCCATAGCTAAGAGTGGCAATTAAAAACATGGTTGGTGATGAGCAAACTTTGCAACAGGAATGCATGATAGTAGAGCTGCCACCTAAAGGGGAACAAGTTATCGACCCAATGCTGCTCATGATGAATTGAGGAAAGAAACCTATTGTCGTTCAAATGGAGATCAGGGGGAAGAGCCTGACAAACACTATTGTTGATGGAGGATTGAGAGTCAATGTACTGCTCGAAGATACATGGAAGTGCCTCGGGAAGCCAACACTTTAGCCATCAACATTCCAATTGGTTGGTGCCGACCAACACGACATCAAGCCAGTGGGAACGCTGATGGTGCATAAGGTGATAATTGGGACTCAATCGTTCCTACTAAACTTCAGTCATTCCAATGAAAAGAAGGCATGCGATGCGTTACTTGAGAGAGGATGGTTGATTGCAGCCAAGGTAGACTATAACTCGAAAAGAAATACCCTCTCCATAGAAAATCACAAGAAAGTATGTGAGCAACCAGAAGAATCAAGTAATGAGTGAAGAAATGGCATCTTCAGACTGGGAGTTGGAAGGAGGATCAGGAATAGATGAAAAAAGAAGATTTATGGAACCCAATGACAAATGTGTCCTTGACCTCCAACATTGCTCAAAGCACGAAATGAGCTCACTCAATGGACTTTTCCACTGGAAAATGGAAGACTACGAAGTCTTCCAGCATGATTGCAATATGCTGCAAGTTGAGGAGATTGAAGGAGAAGAAGAGGACAAAGCTATAATAAGTTAGACAATTCCTCCAGAGTATGAAGAATACGAGGGAGTGGCTAGGGTGGATGACATGCCAACGCATACTTTTTGAACAAGACAAGGTGATTAGTTACAAAGAACCGAGGATGAAGGTGAACTTAGGAGAAGAGAATAGTCCATGAATGAGCCTAGTCGGAGATGACTGGAATTCGATGTTGAAGGCGATAGCATTCAAGATCTTCATGGAATAGAAGGATGCCTTTGCATGGACGTACAAAGACTTGAAAGGGATACTGCTAGAACTATGGGTACATAGAATCCCTCTAGTGCCGAGAGCACAACCTGTAAGAAAGTAGCCCTACCAAATGAACAAAAATTATGCTGCAAAGGTTCAAGAGGTATGGACGTATGGTGATGAAGGACATTAATGAAGATGAGAGAGCACTTTTGATGCATAGGTAGGTGTCACTGAGCCAGATGGTGATGAGGTGAACATCACAAGAGACAAAAGATTTACTATTACCTTGTTGAAGGTTAGGAGCAAGCTAAGACATACTTAAGAGTTCAAAGAAATTGGGAACCCAAGAAGAATCAAGCACATCGCACAAAATTGAAACAGTGTGTTTCTTTGTGGTTGGATCTAGAAAATTCATGTGTGCAAGAAGAAAAGCTCAAGATCTTGTAGTGTGATTGCATGGTGTCCAAGCGTAATAGGAAGTTTTGTTGTGTTAGGTTCGAAAAGCACTTGACTAAAATCTTAGAACATAGTTTTAGCACCAAGGCCAAGGGAGTGTCGTCAAGAAGGTAAAACAAGTGTTCATTGATAGATTATAGGGGGTTCAATGCTAACGAATGAGAGTAGATAAGCACTCATACTCTTTGGGCTTGACTAGGCCCAGGGGGGTGTTTCTAGATGTATTGTAAGTAGGGTTGAAATACTAAAAGATATGGAAATGTAAAATTTTTGTAGTTGTATCCAAGGTGAGTTTAACCCCAAAAAGTTTTCACTAGGTTAAAGGCACACCAATTGCATGAATGACCTCTATTATAATTGATGTAGTCATCAATGCAAAAAATGCAAGATATGGGTGCAAGGATATGATTGAAAAATGATTTGCATGATAAAGCTCACAATGATGTTTCCTTGTTTAAAGTACTAAATCTTGTATTGCACGAATCCTATAACTAAGTCCTACTCTATTAGTGAATGATTTGTTCTTTTAAGAATGTATGATTGAATCATTCATTCTTAGGCCCAATGCTTATCCACTAGGCAACAAAGTTATAGTTAAACAAAAGAAAAGCAGATTGAAACCACAAAGATTTGTGCATTTACATACTTCAAGTGGGTGATATCAATAATAGTGCATGCTTAACAATCCATCATGGAACTGCACAAAATCATTTGAAATGAGAAGACCATTACAAGGCTTCCAATGCTTTAGAATACTTTCACATTCATCAAATTCAACATTCCATTCATGCTAGCAAATGTAGCAAATAAGAAACCCTTTGGATTAATAAAAACTATCATAGAGACATTCGCCATATGTAAAACTTACAAATTTGCCCTTTTTTTGGGTTCAAGGTATTCTCCTTCCATGATAAGTTGAATTGGCATGATTTGAAATCTTAGATCGCTGTTTCACAATGGTGATTGAGAATAGCAAATGAAATCGTACAAATAGCTCATCGTGTGGGTCGTATCTCAAGGGGAAAGCACTGAGGTGCATAGAACTCTTGAAGATATGCAACCAATGCGAGTGGGTGAGAAAACCAAAAGTAAATTTGATAATCTTATTATTGGTATCTTACACCAGGCATCCATATCTCTTTGGTGTGATATTTCCTTGAATTGTACCTGTAATTGTGGTCTAAGGTGGCTTACTGTACCTACAAGGCATGAAGGGAGACACCTCTTTGATTTGCAAATCGTCCCCTTTATTAATGGCAAATTGGTTTTGACAAGGGCACAAGTGGCGCTCACAAAATTGTGGGAGACATCCTTTGAGGACCACACAAATTATTTTTGGTATTTGAAATGTGTTGCCATAGCAAGGAGGTAGGTGAAGCAGTATGTGTATTAGGGTTTTGAGCTAAAACTGGCTTTTGGTGCAAAACTTGAAATTTTGATTGTTGACGAGAGTCCAATCCAAGAGGTACCTAAGAACTTGTGTGCAAAAGAAATTGAGAATCGGGGTGGTGGAAAGGAAATGGCAATTGGAACTATGGAGGTGCAACATTCATGCAAAGACTTGCAGTCTGAAAGAAACTTGGAAAAAGGGGTGGGGAAATGTTAATGGGATATAGCTTCGGTCAGATATAAATGATGATTGCTAAATAGCATCATCATCATTTATATGTGATCGAATTTAATCCTTAAACATATTTTTGGAAAATAAGTAAAACGAATTTATAAGCATGCATAAATTTGAAATAATAAAATGATGATCAAATTCTGCATTGAATAAAATCGGAACTCATATAATATATATCTGCCATGTATGTGAGGGCATATGTATTAAGTTTGTTAAACCGAGTGTTAGTCGGTTGTCTTTGAGACCCACGCGCCCAAAGGGACACGTCCCATGAGCGGACGTGTCTCCACTTGTGGAGACACGTCCTCTCATGAGACGCGTCTCTTAGAGGCAGGTCTCCAAAGGTATTTAACATTGTTCCATCATTGATATGCAAACATCGAAATTATTAATGTTCTGCAATCAACGCATTCAACATTAGTGAAAATAAATCTGACTTAGAATTTTAAGTAGAATTCTTACACTTAAAATTTCCTTAGTTTTTAGGCTCCTAGTTTGATTGAGATTTGGTTACATTTACATGGTATCAGAGCCAAGTTGTGTGAATCCAAATCAAATCTAGATATCAGATTGCTCTAGAAAAATTCGTATTTTCTAAAAAAATCGAATTCACATCACATTCTTCATAATTTCAAGTGTGATCAGATTTGAAGATCGTCTTGCAGGAGCAAACAACTTCACACCATGGAAATTTAGAATCATGATGATCCTTAAAGAGAATAAATTAGACTCACTTGTGAGAGAAAATGAAAAGGAACCAGAGGCTAATCCTGAGAAAACTCAATGGATTGAAAACAATGAAAAAGCTATGAAAATCTTAGTAGATGCAGTTAGGGATCATATAGCGCCCATCCTAGCAAAACATGAAACTGCATATCATATGTTCAAATCTCTTGAGAGTACGTATGAGATCAACAACATCAGTAGGACTCTTGCATTAAAGAGGTAAATCAACAATGCTCAAATAAAAAAAGGAGAGTCCATTAATGCATACTTCATGAGGATCATTGAACTAAGGGATCAATTATCCACAATTGGATATCAGATTGATAGCAAAGAGTTAACTCCAATTGCCTAGGAGGCCTACCAAATTCATGGGAGTCATTTGTTCAAGGAATAAGTGCGAGATCTAAACTCGCTAAGTTTGACAGGCTAAGAACTGACTGCCTTCAAGAAGAAACAAGACTCTCCACAAAAGAAAATAAACGGAAGAACAGAGATGAAGACATTCATGTACTCAACACATCGTCTAATAAAAGGAATAAGAAAAACTCCTACAAGAGAGGATCTTTTAAAAGAAGGAGAAATTCAAATGGAAAGGGATCTTCTAAGAAGAAAGACATCTCTCAAGTGCAATGCTTTAGATGTGATCAATATGGCCACTATGCAATGAAGTGCCCTGACAGATCAAAGCAACAAGCATCTTTTGCCAAAGTAGGAAAGACAAATTCAGATCATGAATCTGAGAACTTTGTGTTCTATACAGCCTTATCTAGTCAAGTATCTAACAACACCCTCAACTGGGTAATTGATAGTGGATCCTCTAGACATATCACAGGATTCAGAGAACACCTAGACACTATGACTGAAAAGACTAATGAAGAAGTAACCATTGGGGATGATTTTGCACACCCGGTAAAAGGGGTTGGAACTTGCTCCATCAAACTGAAATCTGGTCTTTCTCTTCAACTCACTGGAGTCTTATTTGTACCTGGAATAAAGAGGAATCTAATATCCATCTCTGCCCTTGAAGACAATGGATATAGAGTTACCTTTATGGATGGAAAAGTTCTAGCATGGCCTAAAAACTCAACTATCAAGAAAGCCCAAACCATAGGTGTAAGACAAGGGTACCTTACAAACTATGCACTGAAGTAAACAAGCCCTTACCCTTGACACCTTTGAGTCAAATGAGATTTGGCATAGAAGATTAGGACACCTTCATTTCCGTGCCCTACCTTCTGTGGAAAAACTTGTAACAGGCTTACCTAAGTTAAAACCATCTCATGAAGGAACTTGTAAAGGTTGTGCCTTAGGAAAGAATACAAAGGGATCCTTTCCCAATAGTTTGAGCAAAACCCTAAATGTGTTAGAACTGGTTCACTCAGACTTATGTGGACCCATGTCTATACCCTCTAAAGCAGGATTTCTATACTATGTCGTATTTATAGATGACTTCTTTAGGAAAACCTGGATCTATTTCCTTAAGTGTAAAGAGTCAAAAGAAACCCTCAAAAGGTTCAAAGAGTTCAAAACCCTTACTGAAAACTTCTCCGGGAAGAAAATAAAAACCTTAAGGACAGACAATGGGAAAGAATACACCTTTGAAATTTTTAAGGAATTCTGCATGAGTGTTGGAATTAAGAGGGAGTTCACAGTTGCTTACAACCCTCAACAAAATGGGGCTGCTGAAAGAAAAAATAGAACCATTGTAGAAGCTGCTAAGGCAATGTTGCTTGACCAAAACATTGAAAGTTTTTTCTGGGCAGAAGCCTCTAGGACTGCTGTCTATATCCAACATAGATGTCCTCATTCTCATCTTGATAACAAAACTCCTGAAGAAGCCTTTACTGGCATAAAACCTGACATTAGTCATTTTAGGATTTTTGGCTGTCCTGTCTATATTCATGTGCCCAAAGAGAAGAGATACAAACTAGAACCTTCCGGAAAGAATGGGTTATTTGTGGGTTATAGTGAAACCTCCAAAGCCTACAGGATATTCATACCCGGGCAAAAACAAATTGAATTGAGCAGAGATGTCATCTTTGAAGAGGACATTGCATTCAAGAGGGCAAGAAGTTCTAGTGAGATAGATACCTATTCCCCTAGAGCACCTGAAATGGAACCTGCTCCTAAGATTCAGAGGTAGCATCCTGAGGAAATGCCACATGAACTTCCTTCTACTTCAGATGAGAATACAAATGACAACGGCAAAAAGAGGCCACTTTGGGCTAGAAAGATGATCAAAGAAGCCGAGGATCATGCAGCACCCAAAGGAACATTCAGGGAAAGTAAAAGACCCAAACGGTTCTCTAGCTATGTTGCTCTAATAAACAACATCATAAACTCAGAACCTATCAGTGTTACAGAAGCCTTCAGACATCAAGCATGGAAGGATGCAATGACGGAGGAATATCAGTCCATTCTAAAGAATGATGTATGGGATATAGTGCCTAGACCGAAAGAGAAATTTGTTGTTTCTTCCAAATGGCTCTTCAAAATCAAGCATGCTGCTGATGGCAGTATAGAAAAACATAAAGCACGTTTTGTGGCAAGAGGTTTTTCTCAAAAGGAAGGCATTGATTATGAAGAAACATTTGCACCTGTTGCCCACTACACTTCGGTGAGAGCAGTGTTAGCCATTGCTGCAGCTAAAGGCTGGAAGATCCATCAAATGGATGTGAAAACTGCCTTTCTGAATGGAACCATTGAAGAGGAAGTCTATCTGGAACAGCTTGAAGGTTTTGTGATACATAAACCTGACTCACATCTGTGCAAACTAAAGAAAGCCCTCTATGGACTTAAACAGGCTCCCAGGGTCAGGTATGAAAGAATTGACAGCTATCTCTTGGGATTAGGATTTTCCAAGAATGATGCTGACTCCAATCTCTACTTCAAGGTAATTAAAGGTGATATGCTAATAATTATTTTATATGTTGATGACCTGCTGATAACAGGAGAAGATCACCTCATTGCTCAAGGAAAGCAGGATCTAATTTCTGAATTTGAGATGAAAGACTCTGGCATTCTACACTACTTCCTAGGTTTGGAAGTATGGCAGAAATTAGAGGGCATTATACTAAACCAAGGGAAGTATACTATTGACATTCTGAAGAGATTTGGAATGTTGGACTGTAGACCGATGTCTACTCCTATGGAAACCAACCTTCACAAACTGAAAGAAGCAGCAACAGAATCCAAGTGTGCAGATCCAACCCTTTATAGACAGATGATTGGATCCTTGATGTATCTAGTTAACACTAGACCTGGTATTTGCTATGCAGTGAATGTTCTCAGCCAATTCATGTGTGAGCCAAAGGAAATTCACCTAATGGCTGTGAAACATATTTTGAGATATCTTCAAGGCACTATTGGATATGGTCTTCTTTACAAAAATGACCAACTAGATCTACATGGGTACTCTGATTCAGATTGGGCTGGAAGTGTAACCGATCGAAAAAGCACATCAGGATGTTGCTTCAATTTAGGATCGGCTATGATCTCCTGGATTTGCAGAAAACAGTCTTCAGTTGCACAGAGCTCAACAGAAGCTGAATACATTGCAGCCTCTATGGGAGCAAGAGAAGCAGTTTGGCTTCGTAAATTGCTTGTAGGATTCTTTGGTGAGCCCTTGAATCCTACAATTATTCATTTTGATAATCAGAGTTGCATCAAACTCTCTGTAAATCCTGTCTTCCATGATAGATCTAAGCACATTGAGATCCCCTATCATTATTAAGAGATATGGTAGAAAGGAAAGTGATCTAGTTGGAGTATGTTAGTACAAATGATCAAACTGTAGACATTCTCACCAAGCCTCTCTCCCGAATCAAGGTAGAGCACTTCAGGAAGAAACTTGGTATGGTTGAAATGTAATTTGATATTTATGTCTGAAATTCAAATTGTTTATAAATTGTACTAATATATAAAGATGTTTAATGTGTAAACTCTTTTGTCATGTGTGTGACTCCATGACCTTATGGGCCTACTCCCCCTGTGTACATTATTGAAAGGTGACGATCTTTGTAATAATGAACACTTGTTTTGACATTGTAAAGTGACGACTCTACAATGATGAGTTGAACTATCTTGATAGATATCATGTGACTTGATATCTGTGGACATGTCATGATAGTATCTCTTGGACACTTTTGATGAATATCATGGGACTTGATATCATTTGAAGATCATTGTGATCCTTAAGAGATAATCATGGTGGATAATTATATATCCGTGGATATGCCATGAATTATGGTAGACATCATGTGACTTGATGTTAGTGCACATACCATAATGAAGATGCGATGAAGAATGTCATGTGACTTGACAATATTGAGAAAACATATCATATCTTCGATATCACGTGTGAAGGTGATGTCTCCACTTATTTGATTTGAAATATCTTCCCTAGCTAAGAGGGAGTGTTAATGGGATATAGCTTCAGTCAGATATAAATGATGATTGCTAAATAGCATCATCATCATTTATATGTGATCGAATTTAATCCTTAAACATATTTCTGGAAAATAAGTAAAACGAATTTATAAGCATGCATAAATTCGAAATAATAAAATGATGATCAAATTTTAGATTGAATAAAATCGGAACTCATATAATATAGATCCGCCATGTATGTGAGGGCATATGTATTAAATTTTTTAAACCGAGTCTTAGTCGGTTGCCTTTGAGACCCGCGCGCTGAAAGGGACACGTCCCATTAGCGGACGTGTCTCCACAAGTGGAGACACGTCCTCTCATGAGACACGTCTCTTAGAGGCGGGTCTCCAAAGGTATTTAACATTGTTCCATCATTGATATGCAAACATCGAAATTATTAATGTTCTGCAATCAGCACATTCAGCATTAGTGAAAATAAATCTGATTTATAATTTTAAGTAGAATTCTTACACTTAGAATTTCCTTAGTTTTTAGGCTCCTAGTCTGATTGAGATTTGGTTACATTTACAGGAAAGGATTAAGTTGCGAGATTGGAGAGGAAATTGGGATCAAGACCAAAGCAAGGTGTGGGAGTTGGTTGGGGAATGCATATGGGCAGGAAATTAGAACTAGGGACCCCGAAGAAGTTCTGAGGATCTAGATCTATTTGAGGTCCCACAACTTGAGGTAAGAAAAGGGAGAAGAAAAGTGGTGCAAAATAGGGACTTGGGGTGCTAGGGATAGAGAGGACTTGACATTGGGGAATCTATGCCAAAGTTTGAGGTTCACTTAGAAGGATGAGGCTCGATGAGTTAGACAAGGAATTAGGGTTTAAAGCATCATAGGGATTGGGAGTAAGGCTTACCTGGTACCCAAATAAGGGTAAGCCTAGAAGTTTGACACTTAAGGGAAAGTGGAAGGAGTTGTGGTTTTAAAGATCGAGGGCATAGGAAAGTTGTACCTAGGGAAGGGAAACCCCAAATTTTGATGTAAGAAGAAACTCAGGGCAATTGGTTGGGGTTTTAAGGATTAAGGTGTGAGAACATCGGGTACATAGGTAAGGGGAAGGCCAAAAATTCGGTGCCAAAAGAAAGCTTCAGGCAAGGGTGGGGAAGTCGAAGCTCGGGGATTGGGTGTGCCATGAAAATGGTACTTGGGAATTGAAGGCTTAACAACCCAAAACACAAATGACTTAAACACAAGATTGGTGTTTTGAGGGATGAGTGAAACAATATAGGTAAGGGAAGCCCCAAAAATGCGAAAACCTAACAAACAAAGGAAAATGTGATATCCCCCTTAGTTTTTTACCAAATTTTGCAGATAAACACTTCACCTATTAATGTTAGCCCAAGAAAGATGACAAGCTGAAAGCAACCCTTCACTTTTTGATTACCCAGATCTCGGAGTGGGCAAGGTGAGAACATACGGTGTAAGGGGATCTGTTAGCAATAAACTGAAATGGTGGAAGTACAAATGATATTAGCGGAAAGCTGACCAATATAGAAAATAGAAATGCTTAGGCGGCAAGCGAGCCTTTTCTACTTTTCAGCGGGCTACAATGAAAGTAAATTGAAATGTAAAATGCTTAGGTGGCAATTCAGCGTCTTCCACTTTTTAATGGGTAACATAAATAGAATGTGTAAGATCCCCTACTTGTGGTGTGACAATTTTTCGATTGGTTTTGCCTAGTTTGATAGATATTTTAGTTTATCAAACTACTTCATTTGATTGCATCAAAATAGAGAGTTAATGTTTGACATATTATTGCATCTACATGAACAAATTGACAACAATTCTAAGATATTGCTGACACACATTCATAAATCATCAAAATAGGAGCAAAGGGGCGACTAGTAGCCAGGATTTTGATGAATTAATACCCACAAAAATTGCCCAACTCTTCAGAATGATGTGATCAGAAACATGGATCAGCTAGGTCAACAAAAAACACTCCAAAAAACACCAACCAGCAAGGGTAAGACACCAAAAGATGCCCTAGAAGACATCAAAGCCATGCCGAACTTCAAACAAGAATGAAGCAATCACCATTGAAGTTGAATTTGCAACCTTTGTGTGAAGAAGCAGTCACTGATCAGCTAGGAGTTGTCTTTCAAACTGGAAACTGATGAAGAAACTAGGAGGCATCTCAACCTCGAAGCAAGAGTCTGAATAAAATTCAGCAGCATTTCATTATGAAGAGATTGTGGATACCAAATGAAGAGGCAAGGCCTTGTATATATAGGTTTCCCAACCCAAAAATTTGAACACTTTTTGCCTCGAAAAGGGATGCCACATTTGGAGTAATATTATATTTAATAAAAATCACATTACTCCTTCAACCTACGTGTCCAACTTCACTTGGAACGATAAACTTTATAAAAATGCAAATATTACTCGATTTTGAACGACCATATGAAAGACTACCTTTTAAGAACAACTTAAGTCAATTAGCCTAGGCGTGGGGACCCAAAAGTGCTTTAGAAATATCAAATAATATAACTTAAGTTGTCAACTTTCCAATTTTGACTCCAAGAAAGCTAGAGATGCCTCTCCATATATTTCCCTGCCAAAAATAGAAACTGAATGTTCCACTGTTGCCAAATTGCACTGCCAAAAATAGAAACTGAATGTTGCATTGTTGCCAAATTGCACTGCCAAAAATACACTTACAAAAAATAGTATGCTACTAAAAATAGTGACTGCAAACTTCGTTTGAGCACAAACCGAGCAGCCGTCGTAACTTACTAAAAATAGTAAGTCCAAAAATATTGTTGTACCCAAACCAAATTTTTTGCTTCACCAAGGGATTTTGCTTAAAAGAGTCTAAACCTTGCTACAATGATGTCAAATACAGTTTTTGGGCAATATCAAGCATGGACTTTGGTCAGTGTTGTGTCAGTCAAAATCAGTATCTATTGATCATAACTTGAATTGGGGACTCAAAATGAGGTATTTCACGATGGAGGAGCATTTCACGACGAGATTATACCTTTGCATGGTCATTTCAGTGGCCAAGACAAAGATTTCAGTGATCAAATTTATGAGGATTTCTCATGTAGGAGCAAATCTGCGCCCCTGTAACTCAGGGGCAGCTCTTTGAAGGCTCAGATCTTGTGGCATGTGCTTGTAAACGCAGCCAATCTCTTTAGAATTAGCCTAGTTATCTGTCAAGCTATCCTGCGAGGTTATTCGAGTTTTAGAACTCCGGTAACTGACATCAGAAGCTGAGGTACAGGAGACTGCAGATTGCAAAAGGTTGTTAGTTCATAGTTTTTGCGCCCCTGTAGCCCAAGGGCGCCCTTCTTAAAGGAGATCTAAATTCTTGCATTCTTGCTTGCTGATGCATTTAATCTCTTCACGACTAGTTTGGCTATCCGATGAGCTATCGAATGCAGACATCCGAGACACAGAGCTTCGACAGTCAAGGTTAGAAGATGAGGTTACAAGGAGGCTTCACATCATGGAAAGTTCTCTAATGGTAAAACTGCGCCATTGTAGCCCAGGAGCGCCCTTCAAAATGACCCCTGAGATGGATGAGTTTGCAGATGAGGTCTTCTTGAGATCTTTGCTACTCTAGTCCAGCTTCGCAGTGCACTAGTCAGCATGTCAATCTGATATTCTGAGAGATCGTGGTAGAGATCCTACTAGACACGTAAATTAGAGGGTAGAGAAACATGGTATTTTCGCCTGTACTTCTGTAGGCCAGGGGTGCCTAGCCTTTAGGCCTATCAGATGGGGTTATTAGCTTTTGAAATCTTCACGGGACTTGTGCGCAATTACTCCAGCTATCCAATGAGCCCAACCGTCAGCCTCCGGGATTTGGCAAACGCTCGTACATGCGAGGTCTTTGCGGAATACTAAAAAACCAAGACAACTTGAAAAATGGCTAAGTCTAGTCGTATATTTCATCTTGGGAAAGGCGCCCTTCTCTTTGAGGTTTTAGAAGCAATTTTCTTGCTTCGTCGCCTCCAAAGACATCTCTCATAGGTCCTAGCTAGGCGATGAGACAAATGGTGCATGAATCAGGTCACCCCAGCTCCCGATATCAGAGGTCAAAGTAGGGCATCTGGTTGAAAGTTGTACTTTTGTAAAAATGGTGTTTGAGCCTTTTTAGGCCAGGGGCGCCCTTGCTTTTGGGGTCCTTAATACAGCTTTCAGGTGCCTTATGTGCAGTCCTTGGATGTGGAATACTTCTAGTCAGGCAGTGAGCCTATCATCCAGTCAATAGGGTTCACTATTCATCGTCAGTAGCTATTTGAACTGTGAGATGGTAGAATGGAGAAATGGCTAAGTCTGGTGTCGTAAAATCAATTTAATCAAAGGCGCCTAGTTTTTTGAGGTGTTAAACTGTAATGTCCCCTTTTTCGGCATGATCATGTTTGGTGGTGGTTAGCCTATTACTTAGACTCTCGTAGGCTAACAGGTTGGGTTACAGGGTTAGTGACATTATCTAGAGGAGTTTTGTTCTCGTTTTCAGAGCTCAGTGATTGGCTCACTGCAGGCCTTGGCAGTTTAGGAGTTGACAGCTTCTGGCGGCACAAAATTCTATGGAGATTTGAGGAAGTTATGCTTATTTAAGTGATTTGAGTTATTAATTAACTTATTATTTTATTATAAAGTCAAATTGATTTAAAATTAAATCACTTAATCATTTAACTGGGCACCAAATATTAAGTTCATAACTATTGAAAAGGACTTAATGATATTTTAAAAGATTTAAATGAAGGAAAGTGCGTCCTTTTCTTGAAATGCGTGCCTTTTGGTATATAAGGCATTTTGGGCAATGAGAACATCATTATTGATTATTTCAACTTTTCCCTTGAGTTTCTTTTTGTGCATACTCCTGTGATCAGGGTTTGAGCAATCTTCCATTGGAGAACGATATCTCTTCAATGTTGAGCACTTTTGAGACTGTGAGAGACTAGTCGAACTTGTGCAATTGAGAGAGCTTCATTCAGAAGTTCTACATGATTCTATCAGAGTTTTATCATTCAACATTTACTTGTCTGCAATAAGGAAAGAGGGTTTCTTCTCCAGAGACGCCATCTTCTACAGATTTCAGCTTTCAGAGTGTTCTATTGATTTCTACCTTGGGCCGTACTTTTGCATTGGGAAATGTGCCTTTTTGGGAAGGCGTGTGAAGTAATTAGCTGAAATGCCTTTCTTTTGGCTCCTGTTTGTCTTCCATCTTTGGCGTCTACCTTTCTCAAGAACTTGTAACCTGTTTTGAGGAGGGAGAACTCAGATCTGGAGGCTAGGCGTTCATATTTGTCAGATTTCACCATTCTTGGCTGGCGAGCTGGCTTACTGTTTTAAATAAATAATCTGGGAACATTCTGGTATGTCTATCACTTGTGATCTAATTGTTTCAATAAAATAACGCCTTCTGCATTTCCATTCTGTAGGAAATAGCTCTGTTTTACAGTTTATGAGCTTTTATATGCTGCGCCCCTTCTCTTCTGTCTATAAACTTTCTCTAAAAAACTAAAATAACACATTGAGACTTAAGAAAATACTGGGGTTTGAGGTTTGAGCTAGCAGGGCTCATCACATAAACGTTGGATTTTGCAGTGATGACTCCCAGTAGACCTTTCTTCCTTGCTCTGTAGGCTTCGCGATGAATATCCCCGCTTGGTCTTAGCATCACTCGGTCAGCCGAAAATCAGTGCTGAATATGGTCAGTTATAACTTTGCAGTCAGCTACAAAGTAGGGAGTTAGTAAAAAACTTCATATCTTGAGCAAATGGACGCCTATGAGGACAAATGAGGACTTTTCGAAATCAGTGAAGTTCGTTGGACGAGTCCAATTGCTTTACGTGGTTTGTCAACTGAATAAAATAATATTAAATATTTATTTTGCATGTCAAAAGCATTAAATGGCGATTTTCTCAAATTGGCCCCTTTTTATGCTACGATTTCAAAAACGAATGTAATTGCAAAGTCAATATTATATTAGTATTATTTTTTTAATCCAGAGTCTGAGTATGTCTCAGTTCAAACTAGAGGGGGTCCAATCAGAGACATTCTATTTCAGTCGAGGGTTTCAAATCTTGAAGTCAACATTATGGTACGATTTTACTCTATTTAAACATGGCGCCAGTCATTAATTCACTCATCCAGCTCAAAGAAATTCGTATTTCTTCAGAGCAAAGGCGATTTTCTTCAGAGATTGGGCGATTTTATTAGTTTTTAGTGGCGATTTCATCAAACAATTCCTTTTGCAGGTGCAAGTTCATAGTTTATCAGCAAATTTGAGAAACAAGTGGCGATTTTGATAAAGACACTCAGAAAACGTCTTTTCTCCTCTCAGATTCTCCAAATTCTCTCAAATTTCAATTCGCATGTTCCTGAAGTTGGCAAAATTCAGAAAATTTATTCACCTGGATCAATTCTATATAGCTTCCTCAAGTTAAATTCATGTGCTTGAATTTTCAACTCTGGAGCAATAGTTCTCAAGTTTTTAATTTTCTCAACTAAAAATTCCTTGCATGGTCGAGTTGAAGTCAGATTTTCGCATTTCTGACGTTCTGGGTTGCCTTAGAATCCTTTTTTGGACAAAACGCATATCTTAGATTTTTCGTCGAAAATAACCCTTCGACAGGCTATTTTTAACCTCAACAGGCTATTTTTAGCTTTCCAGAAATCTTGTCAGAACATACTCGAGTTCACAGTCAACAGGCAAGTTTTTCAAGATGTAGTACACT
Source organism: Sequoia sempervirens (assembly GCA_007258455.2). Lineage (NCBI taxonomy): Eukaryota > Viridiplantae > Streptophyta > Pinopsida > Cupressales > Cupressaceae > Sequoia > Sequoia sempervirens. The sequence goes on from VDFB02000019.1 coordinate 20,646,928, forward strand.
TAGCTCGAATACATGACCAAATCAGTCCTAACTCACGACTTCATCGGGACAGTTGAGACGAATCTCCACAAGGTGCTGCCAGAGGCAGTCTTAGATCCAGTCAAGATCAGAGATTCAATTATTTAGAACATTGAGCAGTCCGTGTTAGTTGACGCCGCTTCCATACCTATCTCCGCTCATTGTGTTGAGTTCATGATGTCTTGTATTAAGCATTACAACTCTGCTACACGTGAGATAGTGTCAATAGATGGACGAATCATTTGCAGTCTTAAGCCTTTGGACGTTGAAAGAAGTTTTGGTATCTCTCAGCACCCGAGTAGTCTGGTTATTTCTATGGAGCAGTGTGAGCATGCATTTAACGCTGATGTAGACAAGTGCCAAAGCAAGATGGTAGAACGATGGTTGAAGCAAGCGAAGAACAAATTGCCAAACAATGTGGGTCATGGTGAATACAAGGATGAGTACGCGATTCTAATCACACTCTTGAATCGTGTCTCAGGTCATTCACATGCAAATGTTTTCCAGCCCTGGATGTATTACATCATTGGTCGCATCATATTTGGGCAGGAGCATTATGATTGGGCATCCTTCATCAGCGATGTTATCCACAAGCAACTCACCGATTTCCTAGTTGCCCACAAGTTTCACATGTGTTCTTACCTCGTGTACTTGATCGCCTATCAGGGTCAGTTCTGAGGGTTAAACACCGTTGGCATTCTTAGTGTTCAGAAAGTCTATCACTATTACAATCAGCTTGAGTTCACTAAGGTTGAACGTCACTTCAAGCATGTTCACGAGGCCTTCCTGACTTATATAGTGAGAAATTAGGACCGGGAGTTGCACGTTCGTATCTCGGCAGTTGCTAGAGCAGCGATGGATGGTTGGGCGGACTAGTTCATTCAGTTCCCGACATACACGTATATCCGAGTATATGGATTTATAGGACATCCAGCCATGCTTCAACGCTATCCTTCAGATAGAATAGTTTTTATGGAGTTCTTGAGGCAGTTACATGATGTTCATCGTCATTTGTGCCGCAAACATAAACCAACTGCCAATTTTTCCTTACAGTTTGGAATATATTGGTGCAAAACGACAGTTGATGCCAAAACTACAGGACAGGAGCTAGAGAGGTAAATGTATACTTTACCTCAACATCAAGAAGACTAGGAGGGTAAATGTGCCTAGAGCAGAGCCACTGGTGGTGGATCCTTTGCTACCTTCCTCGTCAGAACCCAAACAGAAGAAGAGGAGTAACCCTCCCAAGAAAAGTCAAGCGCCAAACAATTCAAAAGGGAATGCGCTTGCCATTAATACACACACGGAGCCTGTCAGACATCCTGTCATAGAGCCAGTTCAGAGTCTGCCAGTGCCTGAGGTTCAACCTCAAGTTCCTACACCAGTTCGAGAGTAGTCACTAGTCCAGATTCATATCGAATTGGATTTAGACTCCCCATCTCGCAACAACTCCTCTATATATTCACTCTCGTCAGAGTCTCCTTATGCTAGTACATATCCTTCTAGTAGCATTAGCCGAGACTAGTCTTGGATTGAAACTCAACTGGGAAGGAAGAGGAGGCAGCCATCCTATGTCCTTAATCATTTAGACTTCGATCATGTTTACCAGGATGCGCCAAACAAGAGGATCAAGAACATGGTCCATGTGGAGAGGAATGCTGATATAGAGATAATCATTGAGACTGCTATACCTCCAGAGGGGAAGAGTTTGGAAGAATTGGAATCTCAGGACTTCAAGGTTGTCACAGTCAACCTTGGTCGTAGCAAACGCCAGACTTAGGTTGATCTCCTACAGGTTGCTTCAGATAGCGCTAGGGATAGAATGCTGAAGGACGAAGAAGACAAGTCAGCCCTCAAGGCTGAAATCAGACAGCTTCGTCAGTACATTTCTAGCCTTGTACACAGGTCAGATGTTACCGCCACACTCCCGTCGATGCTTGAGCCTCCAGCAGAACACGGCCAGCTTAATCACTTGGTTGCATATGGCAAGTGTTTGGAGGAATGGGAGGACGAGTTCGTTGCTAGAGGCCATTCTATGCTTACAGAGCTATATCAGTTGCGGTACAATGCACGAGAGCTCCGTCTACGTCTCCAGGATGAGGAGCGAGACATGGCGATTAGTAGACCCCAGGATGAGATTATGATTGCTCACCTGAGTGTGGCATATGAGTTAGTCACAGATGCAGAGGATAAAGAGGCTATCTACTCTTGGAAAACACAGTTGGTTTTCAAGGCAAAGATAGAGGAAACGTTGGCATTAGAGTTGGCTGAGAGTAGAGAGCACGTTACTAGTGCACTTCGGTTTGTGAGAACCTTAGTGTCTCGCTTATCGTGTCGGTATCAGATTGAGGGTGGTGCATATGTTGAGCTTACTGATGTACAATCAAAGCTCCAAGCACTCATTCATACTATTTTCAGTGGGGAGACAGTTGGTTGTAAGATTAATCAGCTTACATGCTACCGGGAGTAGAGGTGAACTTCAATCCCAGATCATAGCTGGTGAGGACATGCTACACATACATAGCATACTTCGACAGAGTATCAGTGCTCCAAACAGTGATGCAATTAATAATCTCGTTGAGGGATTGGTTGCTCGAGATCACGGCCAGTAGACTTCAGTTCCCACCTCTCAGGATAGACATTACACACGGGAGTTAAACTTGGTGTTACCTTTTCAAGTTATGTAATGTCCCCAATTTAGCCCTACACTCTTCATTTGGATTTAGCCTATTTCCGGAAACTCGTAGGCTAAAGCTGAAATGAAAATTAGGGTTTCCACTTTCAGAGGAGGTTTTGAGGTCTTGCATGCGAGAGTTTCTAACGCATGTCTGGTGAAGCTTTTTGGGTTTTTGGAGAACTTTGCAATGAGGTAACATGCATGACAGAATATTGACTTGCATTCTCGGCTGCTTTTTGGAGGCTTGCATGTTGGAGTTTTCCAATTTGGCTTCTGGATTCCTTCTGGGTTTTCAAAGAGCTTCGCGATGGTGTGACATGCAACTGAATTAGATGACTTTTCCGAAGTTACTATTTTTAGTAAGTTGCGACGGCTACTCAAAATGTGGAGAAAATGAGTTTGGAACAACTTATTATTTTTAGCAGTATGCTATTTTTTGTAAGTACTATTTCTGACAGTGCTATTTTTAGCAGCAGTTTAGCAGTTCAGTGCAATGGCTATTTCTTACAGGTCAGCTTGAGCAGTGGTCTCCAGCATTTGAGGTGATTATTTTGGCAAGTTTGATATTTGATGAAAAAATAATATTTTAAGTGAAAAATATTTGGCTAAGGCATGGAGGACGATTTGAAGAGGTAAGTGATTTTATAATGTTTATTAATTAAACATTTTAGAGGCCTTATTTGATGAATTAATATTTAAGTGAAATATGTGCTAAGGCAAAAGGGGACGCCTAGCTTGGAGACATTTGAGTTTAATTAAATATTTCACTTAAATCTTTTAGTGAAATATTTGCAAGTTATATATTTGCATTTTATTAAATTATATTTCCACATATGGGTTGGAAATGAAATGCAAATGAAATTTGGAGAAAAGGTGAAAAGTGAATTTCATTTAGGCACCCTAATTGGAGGGAAAAGAAGATTTGAATTTGGAGACAAAAAAGTTATAAATAAGAGACTTGGCCTTCAATTGGATTATCTATTGTTGCTTATTATATTGTTATGCTGCTGAAATGCTTTCAGAGCTTGCTTCGAGGAATGCATACCTCCTAGTTCTTTCTCTTGGTTTCGTGCTTGAAAGATAGCACCTAGCTGAGTTTCCAGAGACTGCTTCTCATCCAGACTAGCAGACAGAGCATCAAGGTTGAAGATTCTAGAGATTTGTCAGTTTTGCATTTGCTGGTTAGGGTTTTGCTGAAATAGAAATCTGCTCATAAGTCCATGCACGATTTTTTGGTGGTTCTGGGTATTGGCCCTATGCTTTAGTCTACCTTGGGCGCCCCTCCTTGCAAGTTTTCAGATTTTTTAGAGGTGTCTCGGATTTTATCTTGCTAGTAGAACATTTTTGGAGGTCGTACCTTCTTTGAGGTTGCATTGGAAAGCATGCATAAATAAATCACTACTATTTGGAGGAGTTTCTTGGCTTGGTCTTGGTCGCTCAACTCCTAGCTCTCATTTGCATTCAGTTCCACATCATTCGGAGGTGTTTTGACGAAGTTATGAGCATTTTGGTGATTCTAGGGCTTGCTGGTATGAATTTTCTGATTGCTGCAATTTTATATACAGACCTGATATTTTAGTCCCTTTTGCTATATTTCATATGTTGGATAGCTTGTGCTTGTTTGGAGTTCATTTCCTAACATTTTGGAGATCATTGGTTATCTATATCTCATTGTATTTGCAGATTGTTCATAATCTTGTAACGCTGAATTAGTAGTACTAATCAACTCTTTTACTTTCTGCACTTTACATTTTGTATCCCCACTTTAGTGGAAGAGGATGGCTTTGCCGCCTAGTTTACTTTCAATTTAATTACTTTCATTCCCACGGTTGTGGATGTGACTGGCCCTTGCTCAGTCTACATTGTATTTGCTTTCTGTTTCTCCGCCATATGATAGTGCCTTTCCCACTTTGGGTTAGGAATGCACATGCTTGGCGTTGAGATTATTTTACTTGCATAGCATCTTTGTTAATAGAATCTCCGCCATATGGTAGCGCCTTTCCCACCTCGGGTTAGGAGTGCACATGCTTGGTGTTGAGTTACTTTCCAGTACTGCATTCTTTACTAGTGATACTCCGCTATATGGTAGCTTCTTACCCAGGTTGGGTCGGAAAGCACATTCTTGGTGTTGAGGCTCTTTCCTTCAGTTGTTGGTTTGATTTGAGCTAACCCTAACGGGTACTTGGGTGTTGTTGTGATCATCTTCGAAGTTTCAAAAAATTTGGGTCAGAATTGGTTCGGTTGATTACAAGTTAACTCGCTGTCTCATCTCATGCATGTCTATTCTGGGATTATCTTTATTCACTTTGAGTTGTATTTAGGGTTTATGTTAATAATGGTAGTGTTCCAGTTAACTTGCTTTCAATAAGGACGTGCATGCTTGCACATTGTCCACTTAGATTATTTGTACCGGTTAATTGATGGTAGTTTTCTAGTTAACTGTATAGTTTACTTTATTAGGGTTGAGCAATAAATCTTGCATGCATTGCAAGACTGTAGTTGACTCAAGGCGATTTTAGGGTTCCCTACACCTTTTGATGTCTATAAATAAGAGCTTTGCTCATTTGTACAGAACTTTTGCACAAGAGAGAAATATATGTTGTGCCTGCCTTGCCTTCAATATTGCTCATTCTATATCTGTTCATGAGTATTTACTGTTATGATGAATTGTTATGCCACTTGGGTTTCATACAATTATGATGGTGAATTCTTGCCTTAGTTAGATATAGTGTTTAGTTTGATTGTAGATTGTATGCGTGTCTCGCCTATATGTAATTTGCTGTCCTAGTTGGCGATACTTCATGTTTTGTGTTGAATAAACTTGTTCAGATTGAGCTGATAGATGTGCCACCTTGCCTTCAAGTTGAGAATCTGTACTTGTTTATTGTGTGATGTGTGTGAATAATAAGCCTATTCAGACAAGTAGATAGTTGTGCCACCTTGCCTTCACGTTGTGAGTCTATACTCGGTTTATCGTCAGATAATCATTCCCGCTCCGTTTCCTCATGCTCTGAATTCTTGAGGGGATTGGATAGTTTAAAGTTACTTAGTTTGGTGTGTTGTATTAAGTCTTGTGAAACCAAAAAATACTTAGCTGCAACATATATAGTTTTTCTTAAACCTTGTGCCTCTTACAACTGAGACAAAAAGACAGGATATAGTTTAGTTTATTTCCCTTTTCAAGCACTTTTGTCAGCACAACGAGGGAGCTTCCCCTCCTAATTTGAAGAGCACTCATTGCGTAGTGTGCATAGCTTTCCGTACCAAGTTGCACTCCAGAGGTGTTAGTTGTTATGCCAACAAATATCCTTTGATTGAAGCTCATGTCACACCCCTTTGAAGCTCTTTGAAAATCCAGAAAGACTCAGAAGACAAACTGCCAAACTCCTGCATGTAACCCCTGGAAATCCAAAGGAAACCTCCTAGAAAATAGGAAACCCTAATATTTCCTCCGACTAGCCTACAGGCCTTCAGAAATAGGCTAACAGTCACTGGAAAGTGTAGGGCTAAAAATGGGGACATTACAAAAAATGACCCAAAAACATCCCATGCTTCAAATTTTCTTGGATTTTTGCAAATGCTAACACATTGATAGGAAAAAGGGGGATGGAGACAATACCTATGCAAAATTTTAGCAAGGTAGATCCATTAAGAAACATCTCAGATCGATTATCTATGATAGGAATAATGAGACCAAAAGCGGAAGAAAGAGACAATTTGTTTTTTCTTTTTTTAGGCTAGCAAATCTAGGCGCCAACATTGGTTTTGGTTGGAGATGTATGTATCTCTTGTAGGCACAATGAGGATCCAGTTATCTTCAAGAGGTAGACCAAAATGGTGGACCAAAAGAGACAAGACAAACACACTTCATCATGAAAAACAAGGGACATGACTACACAAACATGATGATATGTACAAGATAAGATGAAATGAACACAAACGCAAAACAAAACATAATATTCAAGGTAGGATTAGTGTTACTTGAATGGAGTAATGCTTTAAACGTGGACTATAGACAAGCAGCCCCATCAAAATTCTTGTGAAATTTCTAAGATCGTACACATTGTGACCATATTCTTTTGCAACCTCATATGGCCCAAGCCATAAGGGATCAAATTTCCCATGTTTACCTTTGTCCTCATATCTAACATTCCACATGAGGATCAAATCTTTAGCCTAGAAGTTTTTTTGAAGTGCTTTCTTGTCAAATAGATGTTTCCTTATTTGCTTTTATGACAAGATCCTTTCATGTACAATCCTCTTGCTTTCATCTAACACAATCAACTCCATTACTGTAAGAAATTACATGTTCCTCTCCATCATCAACATCTTGTAGTAGCTAGTATAGAGGCAGCCCCAAAGTGATTGACATCTTGGCATCTATCCCATAAACAAGCTCAAATGGGCTCTTACCAATAACAATCTTGTAAGTCACTCTATTAGCTTATAGGTATATTTCAACTTGTCATCCCACCTTTTCTTATTCATGTGCAATGTTCTTTTGACAGTCTTCATAAGGCTTGTATTGGTGGACTTGGCTTGTCCATTTCCTTGGGGATGATAGGGGGAAGAGTCAATCATATCAATACTATAGTTTGTGCATAAACTCAAAATATCATGTGATCTCGAACATATTGCATGATCTGCTACTATTCTTACATCACATTGATCCTAGTTATGATGTTGTGCAACAAAAAATCAATTAACACTTTTGATATAGCATTTTGAGTTGGAACTACTTCAACCCATTTGGTGAAATAATTGGTAGCCACGAGAATCCATTTATGTCAATTGCTGGAATTTTCCTGAATTTTTCTTAGGAAATCAATTCTTCAATGCTGGAAAGGAGCCTCTAAATCATAGAAATAAAAGGAAGAGCACCTATAAAATTAAACTATTTTGTGAACCTTTGGCAAGTGTCACACTTCCTCAGTCTTCCAGCTACATCTTTGAATAAGGAAGGTCACCAAAAATTCGCCCTAAGAATCTTGTGGGTAGTGGTCTTCACTTTTAAATGTCCACCACAAACACCATGACGAACTATTCATAGTTAGGGCACTTGAGTAGTAGTCCATTTGAATCTCTCCACATTAAGCTGCCCTACACCAACATATATTTTTGAGACTGTAGCTTGAAAGTTCTTTGTGGGCGTTTATTCATCCCAAAGGGATGTCTCATGTTCTTGAGGTAGAAGATGATATCCTTATACCAAGGGTCATTCTTTAATGGGAAGCAAGTGTTTGCATAGTCAATATCATTTTCATTGACCTCAACTACCTCTAGATTTGCATTCGCCATGAGCTTAGCCTAGCCTTCGCCTTTGACTAATTTTATTGTTTGAACCTCAATTTCATATTCCTAGATCTTATTGAATCAGCTGCATCTTTTTCTCGAGGCTTGTTGCTAAGTGAGGATATCTTTTACTGCTTTGTGTGGCACATATGCAATTATTTTTCCTTCTATCAAATATGACTTATAATCCTTGATAGCTTTGACTAGGGCATATGCATGCTTTTACATCATTTGATTATTTTAACTCAGCCCGTGGCGAAGACCTTGCTTGAAGAATGCAATAGGCATCTTGTATCCATCCTTTTTTTTTTGGAGCAACACAACAACAATAGTATGACGAGGTAAATGAGAATAGCTAGAAGGGTTTGGAATAATCCGAACTTACCAAGCCCACGCCTTTTTGATGCTTTCCTTGATTCTCACAAATGTTTTAGTAAGTTTGTTAGTCCACATGAGTGATGGATCTTTCTTCAACATCTTGGAGATTGCTTTGGTCTTTTCACCAAAGTTTGGTATGAATCTTAATTGATCTTTTGGAAGGACTACACTCCCTTAAGTATTGTAATCCTGGGAATAAGGTTTCATGGTTTTGACTCTTATGTCCCAATAATTGTTATTCTTCAACGCTAGTTATATTTTTTTTTTCAATTCATATATTTGAGGCATTTAAAAATTCTTTGAGTGCTTGTAGTAACTTTTCGTGTCCTTGGTGTAAGTTGTAATATCATCTTGGTACACAACCATGATCTCATCAATTAAGCTCACAATTGTGCTGTCCATGGCTCTTTGGAAGGTTGACCTTGTATGTTTGAGTCCAAAAAGCATTCTTATATATACATAAGTGCCACAAGGAGTTGTAAATGTTGTCTTCTGTTGATCTGACACCTTGACCATTACCTCATTATACCCCGAGAACTTCTCCATCATGGACATTAGTTAAGATCAAGTGACCTATAGCAAGTGATCCATGCTAGGGAGAGGGTAGTTGTCCTTGAGGGGCTTGGCCATTCAAATTTCTGGATTCTACACATAATTCTATCTTTCCATTCTTCTTCCTAATTGGAACAAGATTGGATAACCATTCTAAATGTCGAATAGGTTTGATAATACCCCCTTTGTTAAGTTTCATTAATTCTTTTTACATCTTAGGGGCAAGGGTGGGCTTGATTGGTCTTTGCTTTTGGCGGAAATGATTTGCGCTAAGTTGGAGGGGAATTGTATGCTGAAACAGATCTTCTCTATACGCTTTCAACTCATCATATGACCAAGCAAAATATTTCTTGAAAGTTTTTAGTAGCACAATCGACATTCTTTTCTCAACAAGCTTCAATTTCTTGCTGATGTAAACCATTTTAGGTTCAGCTGTAGTACCAATATTTACACCTTTAAATTTTCTTTCGTCAATTGGTTGGTTCGTACTTTTGTAATGATTAGCACCATCAAACATTCTTTCCAATTCCACCAGCCCCTTGGGAATTTGGTGAGTCTTTAGTTCTTTAGTTGCACCACTTCATTTCCCAACATCTTTTTCCCATCTTAAACTACAACCATGGGTTCCCAATAAATTAATGGAATATTGTAATGTCCCCTTCCCAATCCTAAGCTATCTAGTGGCTATTAGCCTACTTATGGAATTCCCGTAGGCTAAGTGGAAGGGTTAAGGGAATTCCAAGATCCTTGGAGGATTCATGCTATCATGTTTAGAGGAGTGTACTGATGTTCTAGTGAGCTATTGTGTGTTTTTTTGGGTTTTTTTTGGGCCTTGTTCAGCAGTATTGCTATTTTTAGCAATGGCTATTTTTAGTAAGTTCTAGTTTGATTCAGACTGAGCCAGTTTGGAGATTTGAATCACTTACTATTTTTAGCAATTTGCTATTTTTAGTAAGTGCTATTTTAGCACATGGTCCTGGTCCCTTCCCTCTAGTAGTTAGTGCAATGATTTCCAGTTTCAATATTGGTGAGTTAAGGTGTTTTTTGAGTAATATTTATTCATTATCACTTAAATCTTTTAGAAAGGTAACTTTATGACTTGAAGTAAAAGTTCATTTGTGATCCTTTGTGCTCAATTCCTAGGCAATGGTCACTTAAGTTGTTTTTAAAAAGAAAATGTTTTATTCCTAAGGTGGACACCAAGTTTGTGGTGATTAAGTGAAGATTAAAGTTAAATATTCTCTCTTGCAGATGGGCGTCCCTTTCTTGAGGGAAATGGGATTTGAATCTGAGTGTCCCAACTTCTATATAAACTCACCTTGAAGCTCTCATTTGGTAAAATATTCCCCTTAACTTTTTTTCCCCAAAATTATACACACAAACCAGCATCAAACTACTGATTAGCATTAGCTCCAAATGAAAATCAGCATGGAAAGTAACTCTAACCAAGAATGTTCACCAAGATCCCAATGTGGGCGAGGTGATAGCATATGGTCAGAGGATCATTAGGTATAAACTGAACTGAAAGTACAATTCATCTGCTGATGCAGGCATCCACAAGCGGTGGGAATACTCCACTTATTTAGTGGGTGAGATTATTACATTATTAAGGCTTCAAGCCAGCCATTAAATCCTCTCTTCCACTTATTTCGTGGGGGGGAAACAGTCCACACAACCACTTCTTTTGTGGGGGGAATTTACAATTAAAAAAGATGTTTATTCTAAAACTCAACCACTCAATTGCGAGAGTGTAATCAAGTATAAATTGCAGCAATAAAATGAAATAGCCGTTAGTACTGCTAACTAGTTTTACAATGAATAGAAATAGCTGCAAATAAGAGAGATAAACTTCTAGAATGTTCTTTATCCACACTGGCGGTAAACCATCCAGGGGTTAAAGTGTTTGCATTAAAATTCACAAATAATGCAGCAATTAAAATGACTGGATTAGTACTACTAATTCACAGCCTTACAATGAAATAAATCTGCAATTTACAAGTGTTACAATAATAAAATCAATGCTAATGTTTGAAGGATGATTTCTACAACTCTAAATCTTCTCAATCACCAAATTACAAGCCAAAATCTGAACTGATATAAATCTGATATGACACAACAAACTGAAAGTATTGAACCAACAACCCATGAAACATCAAAATGCTCAAATCTACCTCAAATCAACTTCAAAGCTCACCAAAACTCAGAGCAGCATTCAAGAAGGTAGACGACTAGCAACCATGAGTTTATAGGTGCCAAACAATCACCAAACAAGAAGTTTGAAACCCAATACAAGCTGATCATTAATGGTACGGCCCTAGCAAAGGTACGGCCTTCCTAGAAAAATCCACACTTCATCATAAATTCTGATTTTCTGCAAATAGCATCGCCCTTAGCATAGAAATGGTTAGCTCAAATACCCATAATGAAATAAAATTTACTCAAGGAGCTGTATACAAAAATAATCTTCAGCTGTATGAAAATCAGCAACACAAAATACTGAAAACATTACCAAATTTCTTCACTTTGATGCTCAATATGCACTTCTGCATGAAGCACATCCTCAATAGACCATCTAGGGAACCATAGTTTTAGGCCCGAAGAATGGAGTAAATTTGCTAAGCTTTCCCTTAGCCGGATTCTGGATTTCAAACCAGCAGCATAACTTTGCTTTCCAAAACATAACATAATCAACACTTCAAACAACAACAATATATAAGCTTCAGTTGGCAAATGAAGCAACAAGAACTCTTCAAATTCCAAGAAGTTGAATCACTTCAACTTCCAAAAGGGACGCCACCTTTTTGCATTTTGCTTTTTGAAATAATAAAATATTACTCAACATCCTTTAGGCGTCCAACTTCACCTTGCAAGAATAAAGCATTTAATAAATCATTAAATGCACAATTGACTCCGTCTTTTAAAACAACATGAAGTTATTACTCCTAGGCGTGGGGTACAACTTAGAAACATGAAATTTGACTAAGTATAAACTCAAATCATGAAGAAAACCAAACCCAAAGCCTAACTGAAACTAATGGATAACAAGATGACTTGAGTTGAACTGCTGATGATGCCACTGCAAAAATTAGACTTACTAAAAATAGCCACTGCCAAAAATAGTAAGTTAACCTCAAAACCAACAGAAAGCAGAACTGAGCTGGAAGCAAGATTTAATGAAAGTGGAAACCCTAAATTCGAACATCTGAGTAGCCTATGGATTTCCAGAAATAGGCTAAAACCAAATGAAGAGCGTATGGCCAAAATGGGGACATTACAGTCCGCCCTTCCCAAAATTGCTTGTTCTCAAACAATGCCACTATACTCCAAACTGATCCCATCAAAACCAATGGGATCCCAGGGTCCCATGTCCATCTTTGAAAAGTCCCAACATGCTGAAGTTGCTCCACTTTGATCATCCAGTTAAAACTCTTGTGCCAATTCTGCTCTAACCTCCCCTGTAACTCCTAGAAGTTACCGTTCATGAAACTCAAACTGATAAACTGGGAAGGACTGAAATCATAATCAAACACTGTCCCATGCCCAATAAACTCTGCAGAATTAACATCTGCAATGTCAATGTCAATCACCATTCTAAGAACAATGAAGAATAATCTAAGCAACTCAAAAATATTCTCATCAACATAATTACTCAAAGCATCAAACCGAATCACAACAACAAATGTGACTCCATCATAGCTATTTGCAAAGGTATAAACAACTCTTTGCATGGTCATAACAACTGCATCATCCAAACTCCTCAAGGAAGAATAATGCCTCCTTTGAGTAACTCTGACATAATCAAGAAGCTTTCTGAAAACTTCTACCAATCTCTCCCCAAAAGACTCAAAAAATTGAACCCAAAGAAGGAAAGGTTCGCTGCCCCAAACACTAGTGCAAGAAATTTTACAAAGGAAACAACTGGAAAGGAACTTAAACTGTTAATGATATAGCAGCTTCGGTAGCTCCTTCCAGCTCAGCTCCTTCGTGGAAATATAATTGAATGATAGTCATTGGCTATTCAAGTTATATTTATTATTTTTGTTTCTCTTCATAGCCGACATGAGAAGATATGAATTCATTCTGATTTGTTATCATGAAGTCATTTTAATGCAAATTTATCATTTGAGGGCCGACCTCTTGTGAAGAGGTGTGTATACACATTCAGGCTAACCTCTTGTGAAGAGGTTATTTTTGATTGAGGCCGATAGTGATTAAAGAAGAGTCGATATTGTTTAAAGCCGACGTCAATATCATGGAGTCATGATTTCTCAAAAAGGACGACATGAAGGATCTGTCTCTATATAGTATATATATATACAGATTATTCATCCTTGATGAGCAACTACGGAAGAGATCAGCTCGATCATTATATAGTGCGAACTTATCAGATTGTATAGTGCGAACTTATCTGAGTTTATATTGCGAACTTAGCTAAGATTACAATGCGAACTTATCTAAGATCATAGTGTGAATACATCTGATCAATCAAGGTGCAATCTCAGCTTCTATACTAGTGCGAACTCATCTGAAAATAAAGTGCGAACTTAAGAGCGAATTTATCAGATCTGTGATATCATTTAAAGAGCGAACTTATCTGAGATTTATGAGCGAACTTACCAAATCGGTGACATCCATCAAATCAAGATCTGTCTGAGAGTTAAGTTCGAATACACCAGTTCAGTGATATTCATCAAGAGCGAACCTGTCTGAGAGTTAAGTTCGAATACACCAGTCCAGTGATTTCAAGCAAGTGCGAATACAAGAATACAAAGGGCGAACATTGCACAGTGTTGAGCTAACACAGTTTGAAGACCTTCCAATGCAAAGTGAACATTGCCAGTTCTGTATTCTGCCATTGCCAGGTGTGATCTAGAAGTTGTTATCTGTCATTCCTTATTTCCAGGTACTGCATATCGGTCTTGTGTTAGACCTTATTGTAATTTGTAAAAATTGCCACTGTTGCATCAAATATAAGAGAGATCTTTGTTGCTGGGTTTTTCTCCCTCAAGAGAAGGGTTTTCCCAGGGTATATGCTGTGTTATTTTGTTTGATTTTGAATTACTTTTCCGTGCATTTAATCTGTTCACCTAAATTTAACATAAACATCATCCAAAATTGATCTGAATCACAATTAAACATCATTTTCCACTTTAGAAGCCATAAACCCTCACTGAAAAGAGATTGTGAAGAGAAAAAATGAATGTACCAGTTGCCCATGAAATCTGAAATAAACCAATTAAAGTTTGATTTTAGGAAAAATCAGCATACAAGGAGTTGAACAGCTGTTGGAACTTTGGAAATCAGCGTTTATAATATGACAACTGTTCATGCCCAAGGCTGGAAACATTCCCTCAAGGAACTTCAACCCATTATTAAACCATCTTTTGTTCGAAGCATCTCTCCAATCCATCAATTGATGAGAAAAAAGAACCATTGAATGGTTGGTAAAGATGGGGGCCGCATCAAAGATTCTGAGAATTGAATTCTTATCTCTTCGAAGATCCTTTTTTCTATTTGCAACAATCTCCATCAAGCCTTGTTGAGAATTCCAAGCATGAATGCCCAACCACAAATAATCTCCAACACATTGGGAAGAATTCCCAACATATCTCCAAGAGCCATAGTGAAAGTCTCAAGCACACAAATCCATGTAATCAGCTGCAACCATCAATGCAAAGTTTGAACCTTTAATGACCAGCATTTTAGAATAATTACTGATCAACAAAGCACAATCTAGGAACGAAAGGGGCAAGTCTGAAAGTTCTCCCACAATTTGATGCATATTTCTGAGACCTGATGAAATCAACCATTTTAAGATAGGCAGTACTCTTCCCTTGGTCAATGCTGAGTGAAGACTAGCAAGTTCAAGTTTGGACATCATTAAATGCTCATTTAATAACCATCCCAAGAGAATGCTGCCTGACATATAGCTTGGATCCACCAACATTATCTTATACTTAACCATGAAATCATGCATGTCAAAAACATAAAACCTCTTACCAACGTCATCTACGTAGAAATTGTCAATCACCTTATGATTTAACAAATTATGTGAAGATGGTGGATTATTGTACACAATCATAGAAAAATATTTCCTTCATCCCTTTCGTTGGTGTCTTCATAGAATTCATGCACATCTTCTGCAACTTGAGGATACCCATCATTAGTTGCTGATCCGTAGAATGTAGCGTGATGAATATCACACACATTACTAGTCATCACATCAAGCTCATGGCTGCAAGCTATCCCTTCGTGAGGCAAGTTCTCTTCCCAACTCAAGAGTTCACACTCTTGATTTACCTTCCAATTACCATCATCTTCATGAATCTCCTTAAAATTAAGCAAGGTTTCATCATTATGGAGTTCATTAATACCTTCAACTATTTGCTTGATCTCCATAATTCAACTATTTGCTTGATCTCCATAATGCTTGATCTCCATAATCCTTGTATCAGCTTCTTGTCCTTCAAGTGTGGCTGCAATAGGAGTTTGATTTTCTCCCTTGCATAAAGAGTGATGAGCTAAGGAAAGATCAAGACAAAGCCTATCAACCTCATTCTCCTTCTCTTGATAGGCATCATAGGTTTCCTCTGCAAACTTAATAGCATGATCCCTATTTGAGAGCAAGTACAAATAATCTGACTTTATGGATTCAAATGCTTCTTCGATGGTTCGCACCTTAGAAAGAGTGTCTCCACCGTTAACTTCATTCTGCCTCTCTTCAAACTGAAGCTCCCAGTAAAGTTCTTCAATACAATTGTGTGTGCTATCAAATCTTGATAACACCTTAACAATTTTCTCTTCTATAACCAATAAGTTATCCTTCACAACTTGCAGCTCTTTAGGCCCATGATCATAATCAGCAAAGAAACTTTTCTCATCAAACCTCAACTTTTTTGATTTATTTTCTTCGACTTGATTCTCAAAATCAGCCTCCTTTCTAATCTTATCACTGCATAACTCCTGAATCGAAGGCTTGTCAGCAACTTCTTCAAACAAATTAGTACCTCTATCTTGACCTTTCAAGTTCTCATACTCTTCTTGTGCGTAATTCTGAAAGGCATCCAAACCATTTGCTGATTTTAAAACATTCTTCTCTTCAACATAAGAAATCACGTTCTCATTAGCCATTGCTGCAACTTCTCCTCCAAAGATCACTTCATTACTTGCAATGCAAACTAATTTTTGAACTTCATCACGATCAAAGGGGAATTTATCCCACGCTGGTTCTTTATCATACCTTGGTGACATCACGCCCGGATCCCAAATGTGAAAGGTTTGATTGCAATGATCAATAGGAAAGAGATCATCATGCTCCTCTTGAACTGTTGACTCTTTGAATGAGTCACTCCTCAACCCACTTGAACTGAAATCTTCATCTATAACTTTCTCCACAGATGTAGTTTGATAATCAAACCCACTACCACCCAAGACACTATCATTGTAGTGGAATAAAGGATCATCAAAGCTGGCTGCTTTGAATAATTTTTCATTCTTTTCTTCAATGGATTTGTCATGAGTAGATGAGTTGCTGATTTTATCATTAGCATCCACAAACATTCCAAAGAAGTCACCTTGGTCACTTGTCTTAAATTCTTCATATGAAATCCTTTGGGAATTTGGGTCAGCAACAAGTAGAGAATTATCCCTCACCAAATCTTCAACATGATTCGATTTGAACTCAATCGAATCATCATAACCAATATCAACATCAAGGTGGTCATAGGCTGATTCAATGACACCACCAGTATTTCCTTCAATTTGTTCTTCTTTAGCGAACTCAACCCGCACATTGGTACTACTGAAAACTTCTGTGAAGTCATTTATCTCAAGCTCTTCATCGGATGAATCATTTTTATGACTCAAAATTGCTGTTATGTCCTTACCCAAACAATCTTCATTATCTCCCATCTCATGCAAGTCTACGGCTGTATTTTGGGACTCTATCTTAATCTCCTCATTTGCCAAGGTATCTTCATCAAGCACACTATCATTTGGAACCAAAATGTGCACCTTGCTTGTGTCTTCTTCACCACTTGTTGACTGATTTTTCTCTTCAATTTGCTTACTTGTGGGCTGCAAACCACAAACAGATCCTTTTGCTTCTTCCTTCCTTAATTCTTCAACCATGGCAAGTTCTGCTTCTCTTTTAATTTTTTTCTTGATGTAATTGACCACACCCACTTTTCCAGGATACCTAATCAACACACAATTCAAGTAGCAGTCAAAAGAAACATCATTTGTTGAACTCATCTGACATACTCTGATATTCTGCATGGAATATGGAAGCATCATGTTCACATTCCCCCCTGAACTGTTTGACAAATCTGCTGATGTCCACTATGGCAACACTAATTTTTCTATTCTCCCCAACAGGATGGCAAGAACTTCTGCTCTGATACCACTAAAATATTCCCCTTAACTTTTTTCCCCAAAATTAGACACACAAACCAGCATCAAACCATTGATTAGCGTTAGCTTCAAATGCAAATCAGCATGGAAAGTAACTCTAACCAAGAATGTTTACCAAGATCCCAATGTGGTTGAGGTGATAGCATATGGTCAGAGGATCATTAGGTATAAACTGAACTGAAAGTACAATTCATCTGTTGATGCAGGCTTCCACAAGCAGTGGGAATACTCCACTTATTTAGTGGGTGAGATTATTACATTATTAAGGCGGCAAGCCAACCATTAAATCCTCTCTTCCACTTATTTCGTGGGGGGAAAATAGTCCACACAACCACTTCTTTTGTGGGGGAATTTACAATCAAAAAAGATGTTTATTCTAAAACTCAACCACTCAATTGTGGGAGTGTAATCAAGTATAAATTGCAGCAATAAAATGAAATAGCCGTTAGTACTATTAACTAGCTTTACAATGAATATAAATAGCTGCAAATAAGAGAGATAAGCTTCTAGAATGTTCTCTATCCACATTGGCGGTAAACCATCCAGGGGTTAAAGTGTTTGCATTAAAATTCACAAGTAAATACAACAATTAAAATGACTGGATTAGTACTACTAATTCACAGCCTTACAATGAAATAAATCTGCAATTTACAAGTGTTACAATGATAAAATCAATGCTAATGTTTGAAGGATGATTTCTACAACTCTAAATCTTCTCAATCACCAAATTACAAGCCAAAATCTGAATTGATATAAATTTGATATGACAAACAGCAAACTGAAAGTATTGAACCAACAACCCATGAAACATCAAAATGCTCAAATCTACCTCAAATCAACTTCAAAGCTCACCAAAACTCATAGCAGCATTCAAGAAGGATAGATGATCAACACCATGAGTTTGTAGGTGCCAAATAATCACCAAACAGCAAGTTCGAAACCCAATACAAGTTGATCATTAATGGTACGGCCCTAGAAAAGGTACGACCTTCGTAGAAAAATCCACACTTCATCATAAATTTTGATTTTCTGCAAATAGCATCGCCCTTAGCATAGAAATGGTTAGCTCAAATACCCATAATGAAATAAAATTTACTCAAGGAGCTGTATACAAAAATCATCTTCAGCTGTATGAAAATCAGCAACACAAAATACTGAAAACATCGCCAAATTTCTTCACTTTGATGCTCAATATGCACTTCTGCATGAAGCACATCCCCAATAGACCATCTAGGGAACCATAGTTTTAGGCCCGAAGAATGGAGTAAATTTGCTAAGCTTTCCCTTAGCCGGATTTTGGATTTCAAACCAGCAGCATAACTTTGCTTTCCAAAACAAAACATAATCAACACTTCAAATAGCAGCAATATATAAGCTTTAGTTGGCAAATGAAGCAACAAGAACTCTTCAAATTCCAAGAAGTTGAATCACTTCAACTTCCAAAAGCTCAACGTCCTTTAGGCGTCCAACTTCACTTTGCAAGAATAAAGCATTTAATAAATCATTAAATTCACAATTGACCCCCTTAATGGTCCCTCTTTTAAAACAACATGAAGTTATTACTCCTAGGCGTGTGGTACAACTGAGAAACATGAAATTTGACTAAGTATAAACTCAACTCATGAAGAAAACCAAACCCAAAGCCAAACTGAAACTGATGGATAACAAGATGACTTGAGTTGAACTGCTGATGATGCCACTGCAAAAATTAGACTTACTAAAAATAGCCACTGCCAAAAATAGTAAGTTTACCTCAAAACCAACAGAAAGCAGAACTGAGCTGGTAGGAAGATTTAATGAAATTGGAAACCCTAAATTCACACATCTGAGGAGCCTATGGATTTCCGGAAATAGGCTAAAACCAAACGAAGAGCATATGGCCAAAATGGGGACATTACATTTGGTTATGTTGATTGATGATAATGAAGTGTTGCTGAATTGTGGAATGATTCCTTTAAGATTTTGAGGACGAAAATTCTCAATGTTGTTGTAGTTTTGGAGTTGAGAGATACTCCCTAGCTGGACATTGGAGTGTTCACTGCAAGGGTCACCGTTGGGCTTGGTGAAGATTTCAGTTTGTTTCCATGATGTATTTTAGTTGCAGTATTTTAGAGTGTGATTTTCTAACTTGCAAAGTGATTTTGGAGTGGATTTCCTTTGTGTTATGCTTGCTGGCCATACCATTTCCACGCCTAGGCCGTACCATTTTAAAGGGGCCAAGGAAGACATAAGTGATGTTTTAAAATGTTTTAAATAAGTGTTTCTAGAAGTGGGTGCCCAACTCATGGGAGACATAAGGGGTAAATGAGTTAAATAAAATATTTAAATTCCTCTTTTGGGGCATGGGAATTGAGAGGGATATAAAAGTGCTTTCTTTTGAACTCATTTCTTTATGCTGATTTTGGGATATGGTTGAGAAGACATTGCTAGTTGAACTTGTTCATATTGTGGCTTTTTGAGGACGACAACGCTTGCAAGGAACATCCTCTACGTTGGTGAAAGACCCAATCTGGAGGGTTTGGAGTGATTCTATTCAAGAGTCACATCGGAGCTTACATTTTCAATTTTGGTGAAGAGTTGCTCAGGTTTTTATATAAGACTGAAAGAGCAGATTTTAACACTAATTATCAGCAGGTTTGTGGAGGGTATAACATCAATAAATCCCACTTTATGCTGGTTGTACCATTTCTAGGCAGGCAATACAACATAAAATGAGGCATGTGGCTTTGGGAGCTGGTTTGGAGGCACCTAGGGTTAGGGATTCCTTGTTTATCATTCACAGCAGCAAACACCTTGAATTTTGATAGTAGGGTCCACTTTTTGGAGCTTTTTGGGGGCTGGTTGCAAGCACAACACGTTGTCAAAGTCTCCAACTTTTTTCTGGGTATGTTGGATTTCGATATGTTACGATATTTTATGATCTGGGTCACCTTTGTCATTGAGAAAAAATCTATTTTCTAATCAAAATATAAATCTGGAATTTTTTGCTCATTGGAATTCCGAAACTTAATGACACAACTTCACTCGCCCTTGTTTTATATCCATTCTCCTTTCCTGTCACACATTTTGTTCCTGACTTGGCAACTCTAGAATGAATATTATCCAGATGGTTTGTTATGAGAGGTGTGACAAAAAGTTTCGAATTGTTGGCATATGGCTTCTAGTGTTGTCATTGATGGCAACTGAAGTCATCCCCATGGTCCGCAGTTCAGTATCTATTCATACTGGCAGATAAAGTGACATACTGTGTATTACCGGAAGATTACTTGAGGAACAGGGTATCTGGTCAGATAGCTTCACCGGATCATCATTTTGTGTTGTGGATCTCTGGAATTGCTTGTTGAGCACGTGGATCTTCTTATCATTGAGTTTTGTGGTGTTGCATTAGTTGTACGAGTTTGGAGGTCCGGTAGTATATTTTTTGTTTATTTGTTTGTTGTAGCTGACTCAGTGAATGTGGCGTGATGTAGATGTGTTAAGTGAAATAATCTAAGATGTTTTTATGTTCAAATGATTAATTATGCGTCCTAGCTATGGACTAGTCGACTTGTTTTGATACGCATCAAATTGTTCATGATTTGGGCCGACAAATTGCAAATATTCTTAAGTTTTATTGAGCCGACTTGTAGCAATTAAATTTTTAGTCGCAAATATATTTAGATGACCGATTACATCATTTTGTGTAATGAAGGTGGTGTATTGGTGTATGTTGTGAATATCTAAGGAGTATTTGAGCGATATCATGCGCAGTTTCACATGCGCATAAAGATTTTGTGTGCGAACTTGAGCAGAGTAGAGCAGAAGTTCAATATCAGTCAAAAGGACAGAAGTTCGTCATCAGAGCTTAACCAGAACTGTAATCAAGCATTAGTAGATGCTATCCATTCAATTCATTTTCTTTTGGATCTATTCCAAACTATTGTAAGGGCAGTGAGTCCATCCTTTTGAGCAGTGAGCTCTAGGTAGTGAGCCTGAATGCAAGTGCATTCCCATTTTGTAATATTTCTTTTGCGTATACTCAGACCGTATTGTGGACTGGCCATCCACTGTGGTTTTTCCCCTAACAAGGTTTCCACGTGGATTAAAGGTCAGAATAATAAAGTTAATTTTTGTAGAACACTGATTCACACCCCTCCCCCCTTCTCAGTGTTGCCTGTTTCGAACAATTGGTATTAGAGCTAGTTCCTTGAAAGAAGTCTAACAGCGTCGGGAGATCTTGGAAAGTGTTCTCGATGGATACAAGCAGTCTTCAACAACGACTTATGTGGGCCTTGGATGATCTTGACCAGTCAAAATCTGAGATCCTGGAAAGACAAGATCCATGAATCAAGGGAGAAAAGAAAGGAATTATGTGGTCAGCTGAAATAGAAGAACAAAACCATGGAAGATGAATAACTCAGTCAAGGCCTTGAAAGAGAAAACAAAAGAATGTGAAAAGTTTCCCAAGAGATGCTGCCTTGAAGCGTGAGATGGAATCCATCATGATGAAAATGACCAAGGAGATTGACTACAGGAAGAAGAATGAAGCAAAGCTTGCACAATCTTTGAAAGAAAAGTCTGAACAATGCAGCCGACTAGATAATGAATTGGAGGAATCCAAGAGCAATGAAGAGGAGCTTGAAAAGCAGCTTGATGATCTCAGAAATGAACTTGCTGCTGCAAATGAGTATAAGGAGAAATTCAAAGCAAGCTCAGCCAAACTTTATGAACTAATGAAGGTACAGAGGACTAATGGTGACAAACGAGGTCTTGGATATGAAGAAGGAGAAAGCTCCGGATCTGGACAAAGGAATTTCGGACAAGGAAAATTCAGACAAGGAAAGCAAATGAATGGACCCATAAGAAATCCGATAAGGCAACCTAATGCTCAAAGATTTAATGGCTATTGTTATGCCTGCAACAAATTTGGTCATATGGCTTCACAGTGTAGGAGTAGGGCGAACACAAGTAAATCATCATTCTCAAGTCAGTGTTTTAATTGCTATAAGTATGGTCATAAGTCAAGTGAATGCAAAATTGTGATGAACAACTATCATAGAGATGTTAGATGCTATGCATGCAATAGATTTGGACATATTGCTAACCAATGCAGATCAAGACAAGGTCAGTGGAATAGTTGGCCTGGACAGAGAAGTGTTGTGTGCTATAGCTGCAACAAATTTGGTCACACTTCTAGATTTTGTTGGAACAGAAGAGGTCCGGTAAATCAGAACATGCAACCAGATGTTAAAGGAAAAGGAAAGTTCACGATTGATGAGATCAAGAAGCAAATGCAGAAGAAATGGGTGAAGAAGAATCCCTCTGTATAAGGAAATGGATCCACACCAGAAGCCACTTTTGGTAATACCTCAGGAAATTAATTTTAGGCCTTTGCCATAGGGGGCGCTGTCAAGAAAATCTCCTAAACCCCCTACAAGTGATTGGTACTAGAATTCAGATGAGTCCAGTAGGAAATTTGATACTTCCCAGACATTGTGAATCGAATCTAAGGCGTTAGTAAAGAATATTGGAGATCCGCATAAGAATTATTTGCCTCGGAACATAAAGGACAGAAAACCGGTCGAATAAGGGCAAGGGCATTTATTGCAAAAGGAGTTAGGTTCGAGGACAATAAAAGAATGGCTTCCACCCTTATTTGTCACATTGCATTCGAGGAAAGAGGTTTGGAGAGCTCTGAAGTGATCATTGCCAAACTGAGAGAGATTCAAGCATAAAGGAGAATCTGCGATCAAATTCTGTTTCGTCTCCAAAAGGTATTTATTGCAAAACCCTGTAAATTTGTGTGCTCACAATTATGTCTACTCCTCTGATAGTCGAAGTTAAGGATATGCCGCATCCAAAATTCAAATGGCATCCATATAAGTTTGTAGATACAGAGCCCTTAGGTGCATTTTCATCGGTGCCGTATGGAGTTTTGCATATTGAAGATATTAGGGCATGTGTGCACGCAAATATTGAAGATTTGGGTAGTTCACAGTTATTGGAATTGTATTCTCATCACATAGTTCAAGAAGATTTTACTGTGAAACTTGAATTCAAAACCCTAGAAGATAAGAAATTTGTGCAATTCGCGAAATTTCCTATATTTGAAGAAGATAAGTGGGTTCGATATATACTAAGCTGTGTCCATAATGAGTTCATGTGGCTGGAAGTGCCATTCAAAATCTCCAAGGAAGCTATTTGTGCAGTTATAGGCTTAAATTCCACTGGAAGACTTCCAGTTTTGAAGTCTGTGAAGAATGATGAGGTTACTAAAGCGACTGGCTCGCATTGGGATAGAAGGGCAATGACAATAGACGATATTGCCGTAGTGGATGTAAAATTTGCATCTATGGTTATAGGTTACAAGATTTACCACTCGAGTCGGGAAAATTTTTCTATCCAACACAGCCATCTATGTAGCATATGAAATGATCAAATAGAATGCAGATTATGATCTATGTGAATTGCTCAGTGGTCAACTATTGGAGAATCTGAGAAAAATCAAGAAGAACAAGAAGAATGTATTCAAGTTCAAAAACCTACTGATTTGTTTGTACTTTTACTTCTTGGGTGAGGTACCCGGAGTTGATAAAGTTCAATGGTGTAATGATATGCCGGTAGCTATTCAGATCTGGGATATGTTATGTGGACTTGGTGATCGACAGATCCACAACACAATCCTGTGGGGACATTTTAATTTTTTTCAAAACTTGATGCACGCCAGAGAGAATTCCTACTCCAATAGTGGAGCAATATAAAGACACTATATGCTTCATGAGAGATATTGACCAGTGTCGTATGGAAGTTGTTGATCCTAGAACAGTTTGGATCATGCCTATGGGTTATGAAGTAGATGAAAACATTCTGAGGATGTATGCAAAACACCTGCTAAATTCACCACTGGATCAGGGTGAAGAAAGGTTTGGTACATATGCAGAGAAAAGCTTACAAGTTCATTCAGAATTGAGAATGCCCGTGTCAATCAGAAAGGTAAGAAAAGAGACAAAAGCTTTTGTAGAGAGTATGGGTCTTCCAGTAGAAAAACTGAAAGAAATAAGGAGGAAAGGAGATGAAACTGAAGCAGCTAAGAAGAAAGAAAAGGCAGAATCAGCTGGTCCGGGAACATCTTCTGCTAACACTAGATCTACCAGGAGTTCCCTTGCAGCACAATCAAATCAAGCCAAAGCCTCCTGAAGAAGGAAGAAGAATAAAAGCTCAAGAACTTACAAGGTTGTATTTGCAAATAACGACGAAGAAATTGACTCAGAAGTAGTAAGAGAGATAAAAGCTACTAGGACTCATGTTGTCAAACTGAACAAGAGAAAACCTTCTGACAAAGGTGAAGAAGCAAAGAAAAAGACCAAAGTTGACAAGCCTAGTATGTTTGTGGAGGAAGTTGAAAATGCAACAGTAAAAGATGGAAATCTCATGCCACTTTGTGACTTGTATGAGACTTTTGATGAATTCGGTAAGAAGATTCTTAAAGAAGCTACAGTTAAGCACTTGAATGTTTTGAATAAAACTTTGGTTGAAATCATGTTTGGCTTGCCTACAAGCCTGTATGATGATTTGGAATGTAGGAGAGAGAGTGCTAGAACAGAGGAAGAAAATTTGAGGAAAAGAGTTCTTGCCGATTTGTGCCCGGAAATGACAATTGAAGAAATGGATTTATTTCTTCAAAAAGATAAAAAGGAATTCAGAAGCAAGTCAAGAGTAAATAAACTTATGATTGGTGACACTGATGCTATTATCAGTGAAACTAAGCTAATTTTGGAAGAATTTTTTTCAAAGGAAAAGATAATTATTGAGGAGATCAATATTGAACATGTTCAAGGCAATGAGGAAGTGAATGTGAAGGTAAATGAGTCAGAAGAAGGGAATGTGAATGAGAACATGAATGTGTCCGATCCTCCAATATTTGAGGATATTCTGACTTCTCCCAATGTGGAAAATTTAGAGACACCTATGGTGACTAAGGTCCAAATTGAGGTGGTTGCTGAAGAAAAAGAGGTGCATACTGAAGAAACTGAAATGCCTAAAGTCATTCCTGAAGCTAAATCTAAGGTTGAAAAAGGAAAGCATCAAGAGATCAGAATAAAGGAAGTGAAGGAATCTCTATTGGAGCAACAAGATGAGTTAGATCCTGAGTTGGATGAAAACTCAATTAACCTTTCCACTCTGTCTCCAATCCAAATGTTGAAAGTCGCCAAATTTGCTCAAGCTAAAGCCAATGAGAGGATATTGAAATCTCACATTGAGGATAATGAACTGCTAAAACTTGCATCGGGAGTTCTACAAAAATTGATGCCTACTTATGTTATGGACCCTTCAGGGTCTTCCTCTAGTGAGTTGAAGAAGTTAATAAACTTTGTAGATTCTCATTTTGAATCTTTTGAGAAATCAGCTCTAGCTAAAGTGAAAAAGGAGTTCAAGGAGAAGAGAGTTGGTAGCCTAAATGAATTGATTGCCAAAGATAGAAATTTGTTAGGCTCCTGCATAAGAGAATATTCAAGGTGCTATATCTAAAGGAGGAAAAGTGTAAAAGTCCTGCTTAGTCTTGTCAAAATTTACTGAAGGAAATGAGAAGCAGGTGAAAGACATTGAGCAGCAGTTGGTTACTACTTCCAACACTTTTGACCCATTAGCTCACAGTGTTTGTCATGAAGAAAGTCAAGTAATGTCTTTGCTCAACCAAATAGAGAATCTAAAGCTTGAAAATGAGAGGATTATTAGCAGAGTATGTGAACTCAGGGGGCTAATAAGTCCAAAAATTGAGACAATGGTAAATGCTCTGAAAGAAGCTAAAGGTGCTGAGACCACTCCTGATCCGGTAAGTCTCGAAGCAACAAAAACCTTGTCATATCTTCTCTGTGGTCATATTGAGTTTGAAAAGTGTGTGGGACTCAAGCTTAAGTGGATTGAAGAATGTCTTTGCAGACGTCTTCAAATTTTTGTAAGTCTTTGGATATGTTTGTACAGTTTTTGCAATTTTGGATTCCCCAATTTTGTCATTGATGTCAAAAGGGGAGAGAGTTAAGTGAAAAATGCCTTGATATTCTTGGGGGGAGCAGTATTTTGTATTTTGATAGTGTGCTTATCAGTTTCGACACTTAGTCATTTTTCACTAAGTGTTGCCATCAATGCCAAAGGGGGAGATTGTTGGCATATGGCTTCTAGTGTTGTCATTGATGGCAACTGAAGTCATCCCCATGGTCCGCAGTTCAGTCTCTAGTCATACTGACAGATAAAGTGAAATACTGTGTATTACCGATAGATTACTTGAGGAATAGGGTATCCGGTCAGATAGCTTCACTAGATCATCGTTTTGTGTTGTGGATCTCTGGAATTGCTTGTTGAGCACGTTGATCTTATCATTGAGTTTTGTGGTGTTGCATTAGTTGCAGTACGAGTTTGGAGGTCTGGTAGGATATTTTTTGTTTATTTGTTTGTTGTAGCCGACTCAATGAATGTGGCGCGATGTGGATGTGTTAAGTGAAATAATCTAAGATGTTTTTATGTTCAAATGATTAATTATGGGTCCTAGCTATGGACTAGCCGACTTGTTTGGATACACATCAAATTGTTCATGATTTGGGCCGACAAATTGCAAATATTGTTAAGTTTTATTGAGCCGACTTGTAGTGATTAAATCCTTAGTCGCGGATATATTTAGATGATCGATTACATCATTTTGTGTAATGAAGAAGGTGTATTGGTGTATGTTATGAATATCTAAGGAGTATTTGAGTGATATCATGCATAGTTTCACTTGCGCATAAAGATTTTGTGTGCGAACTTGAGCAGAGCAGAGCAAAAGTTCGATATCAGTCAAAAGGATAGAAGTTCATCATCAGAGCTTAACCAGAACTGTAATCAAGCATTAGTAGATGCTATCCATTTAGTTCATTTTCTTTTGGATCTATTCTAAACCATTGTAAGGGCAGTGAGTCCATCCTTTTGAGCAGTGAGCTCTAGGCAGTGAGCCTGAATGCAAGTGCATTCCCATTTTGTACTATTTCTTTTGGGTATACTCAGAATTTATTGTGGATTGGCCATCCACTGTGGTTTTTCCCCTAACAGGGTTTCCACGTAAAAATCCTTGTGTTATGGTTGTGTGGTTTCTTGCTTTCAGTTTCTGCATATTACTTTTGATTAAATGTTGTAAGTGGATTAAAGGTCAGAATAATAAAGTTAATTTTTGCAGAACACTGATTCACCCGCCCCCCCTCTCATTGTTGCTTGTTTCCAACACCAATAACTAGTACTTTGGCTATCTTTTTTTTATGGTGTATAGATTCTACCAAGGGTGCTTCCTTTTGATCCTTTGGCAGTCCATAAGCTGCGAGGCGCTGAACATCCCTACTCAGATATAAAATGTCTAATGACTTCAAATAATAAACTTCTCTATAACTGTGTATCTCTGTAACGAAAAGAATCTCATGATTTCTCAAGGAGTAGGCACTGCTTACAGCCTGCAACAGATCCTTGCATCGTTTTTGCTTTGGCACGGTCATAAAATAAGGTGCAGGTAGAGTAACATTTTGTGTGCTAAATACTATTACTGTTATTGTTCTGATTGTGGCTGAAGGCAATGGCAAGAAAAAATGCATAAAGGGATCAAATGCCACTGAGACTTTGCTGTATACCGGACAAACCAATGTTGACTTGAATCGACCTTGACACAAATCCTCAAATTTGGAATCATTACGTACTAAATGATGTGCCCAACGTTCTGCAGCTACTTCTTCATCTAGTCTCTTATCTGCAACTTTTGATTCAATGTAAAGCTTGTTTTTCACGCGACGTTTATCCTCATGCTGTCTATGTAAGAAAGAAGCTAGCAACTCTTGTTAATCATGCTGATTGTAACCACTAAATTGAGGTGCAAAATGAGGAAGCTTTGATTTGAATAATTGAGGTGATATTCGTCTTTTTCCTGTTGCCCATAATTTCCCACCAGCTTTCACTTGCTGTCTGAAGTAACCCAGGGATAGGTAACCGGAACCCCATACATCTCTATCAAAATCAATTAAAATGTTGTTAAACAGCACAATTGCATTACAAAGCCTTGCAATATAATCATGAGGTTCAATCTGCATCACCAATGGATGGAATCTTATTCCAAGAGAAGTCACAAAATCCTCAGCAACATTGTGCCAATTAATATGTGGATATGCTATAAGATGAGCATTGTAGTTCCCAATGGCACCGGCCATTTTCCCTAGTAATCTCACTCTAGAGACTTCTTGCCGCTGCTCACATAATCTGAGGCAAAAGACTACCATCTCCTTTCTCAAAGCAGTTGGTGAAGCTGTCTGGCTATGTGTTTGAGATAACATTGGCTTGTGTGCATATTTGTGTGCCAAATTGTGCATTGCTTGAATGAACTCATCCATTTTAGGAAGTATTACTACATCAAGACTATCCCACAGCCACAAGGCATGAGCTAAATTATTTATATCCTCAGATGTGCAAGAGAAGTGGATAAATTCCAGTACCTTGGCTAGCTCTGGATGAGTTTGGCATCTCTTTCTCAAAATATACTCAACTTCTTTAACACCATGGTTTGTCACGTTCTCCACTCTTTTCACTTCAAGGGCATCCTCAATATTAAAATTCTTTGTAATAGATTTCAATTATTATCTGATTTATTTGCTGAAGTTTGGAACTTAAGTCATATCAGGAATCTGAGTTAGTTTCAGCAACCACTGAACCTATTCTTTGAAAGCAAAAATGGTTTACATTTCCCTTTCACTACTAAAAAGGAAATTAACAGGGACTTATTGTACTGAAAAAAACCAAGCTGAATACCCAAAACTTGGAGATTTGTGAATCTCTGCTTAATGGTTTTCAATTTATCGATTCCATTGTATTTCTCATGTCTATTTTATGCATTGAAATCAGAAATTAAAGAAATTAAAATAACATGGAAACATAAATAAATTAATCAAATTTAAATCTCTAATTTACCGATCCCACTGCAAACTTCAAAAATAAATGATATGATGTTGCTTCGTTTTTGGATGTGGATGCTAAATCTCAGCATCATAACAATATGATTGATGATTGATTTGATTGATAAAAGATTTTGATGGAATTAATTTGCATAAGATGTGAGATCCCAAATGATGAAGAAATGATCTTATTTATAGACTTTTCGAGGAAAAATCAAATAAGAGATGAGGATGAGGATGAAGACGATAATTGAAAAATCAGTAGAGTCAACTCAACTACAAAATAGAAATTTCCATTTTGAAGATTGAAGAGATAATTATGAATTAAATGATTTGATTAATAGAGAATTGTGCACATAAAGTTAACATTTTGAAGATTGAGTTGACTAGTGGATGACGAAGATGTTTCCAAAATGAGGGAAAGTTGATGATTTAGGAAAGATTTAGATTCCAAAATGGAAGAAAGATGAAAGCAAAAAAAGATGGAAAGATTGAAGAAAGCAAGTAAGTGTAATAATAAATTAAAATCATTTATTTATTCACACCCACATGGATAATTAATTAAATAAAAATATTTATTTAATTATGAAGAATATTAGAGACTAAATAATTAAAGATAATTATTTAAAAAGTGGTCAATTAATTAAACAATTAAAATTGTTTAATTAACATTAGAGAATAGTTTAGAATAATTAAATAATCAAAATTATTTAATTAAATGGATAAGAAGAAATATGAACTTACAGGAATGAGCTTAATCTAATTAAATAATAAAATTATTTAATCAGGACAATTTTTAGAGTCTACATCTACCCATCATGTCATTTTGACAAAGAACAGTTATAGCTGCCAAGAAGATACCACCTGGGTCCCATGCTTTATGTCTATTACTTTCCATGTTCACCCATCAAGACCAGTATTGCACGTAGGCGCTGGTGACTTATGTTTTTGAAAGTTGTTATGTCCTTCCTTAAATGGAAACTGAATACTACTGTCATTGAGTTCTTGAAAGTCACTCCAATCCTTAGAAACAGAATTGTGGAGTGTTGCATTCCCTATAAGACCTTGGCTTGGTGAACTAATTGATGATTTTCCTACAATACTTGTGTCTTTTCTCATGGAATTGTGAAAAGATTCCTTTATATTTGAATTTACATATGGGAATATATTGTCTTGTTTAAGGCCTTCTGAAATCAAAACATCATTGGTTTCTTATTTCTTTACTTTTCTAGTTAATACACAGGAGGAAAGATGTGAGGGCTTTCTTGTAGATCAGGGTCCTTCAAAAAGGAAACATTGATTTGAGTTGCATCAGTGGCCTCACAAAGATGATGTGACTATTTTCAAACACTAATGCATCATTTGCTACATCACAAACATGATCATTGGTATTTGAGATATTTGAGTCATTTTCCTCATGTCCAATTTCATCAATAGTAGTTACATAGGTGGCAAGGTGGTCATCTTGATTATGAGGTCTACCACCCCTGTGTGGTCTATGCTTCATCTTGAGATCCCTATAGTCATGGAAAGATACTTCACTTTGAAAATCAACACCTGAATCTCTCCATTTTTGTAAAATTTGATCCTCAAATTCCAGCTGTGTGAGTTCATTATTAATTTGAAGGTAATTCCTTGGAGGAAATTTAAGTGTTCGAGGTTTAAAGTTGGTTGTCAGTCCTACTACTTTGATTTGCAACTCTATTGATTACGCAATCATTCCCATTTCCAAAATTTCTTTCTTATCCATTGTTCCCATCAGAATGTTGGGTCATTAAGGCACACAATCGAGCTATCTTTTGCCGCAATTCACGCTGACCTCTAGCAAGATCATTTAAGATATCTCTTGTGTTTAGTTTCTTTAAGTCACTATGTTCTCTGTCACCCATAATTTCTTCCATTCTTGAACCTCTATAAACTTATCATTCACATACAATGCTTCAGGATGGTAGGATACATTGCTCTGATACCATTGTAGTGTTCAACCCCGATTTTCAGTCCCAACAATCTTTAACTTTCACCATTCATTCAACTTAGGCCAAATTTTTTTGTCAAATAATTATGAGGTTTAAGAATTGCATGCAATGGTTGTTTTCAGAATTTGATTGGAATTAATGCTCACAATTGTTTTTTCATCATATTCAACAATTACAAAATTTAATACATTTCATATAAAAATATATGTAACTTGTTTCGTGAACAACAAATGGTGCACACATTAGCAATAGTTTCATGAACATAAATTAATATTACCTGAACTATAATTATTTTTGATGCTCCTATGTCTCATTCCCATACTCCATCCTCCTTTAGCTAAATACGACAAATTCTGGGCTAGTACGACTCTTAACAGTAAATACTGTCGATACTTGTGTAATGTCCCCTTCTCAGCACTAGTTGGTTCTGAGACTATTAACCTATTTCAGAGGCCCGTAGAGTAGTCAAAGGTTGTTTTAGGGTTTACTATTTTCTTGGAGGTATCCTTTTGATATTTCAGGGGTTGGTTGTAGGAGTTTACTTATATGTTTTTTGGGTCTTTCTGGGTTTTCAAAGAGCTTTTGTGGGCAATTACATGCATCTTGATTAGTGCCTATTTCTGGACATACTATTTTTAGTAAGTTACAACTACTACCTAAAATTTTCTCAAATGGTGTTTGGAGTCACTATTCTTAGCGGTATGCTATTTTTAGTAAGTGCTATATCTGGCAGTGTGGTTTGGCAACAGTTCAACACTCGGTTACTATTTTTTGGTAGTGTTGTAGTGGCTTCTCCAGCATTCTTGGAGTTCAAAAAAGGAAAGGTTAATAACTTATGTTATATTTTAATGTTGCTTTTTAGACCCCATGCGTAGGCAACATGACTTAAGCTGTTTTAAAATTGTGGACTCATGACTTGGATGCTAAAGTTGGAGATATTTGCATTTTAAAGTTAATTTGATGCCAAGGTAAAGGTGGACGTGTAACAAACTACACCTTCTTACAAAGAGTTACCATGAATTATTCACCAAATAGTAAATAACTAAAAACATAGATGAAAAAAAGGTACAATTTTTTTTCTTAAAATATGAAACATGCTCCTACATAAATGTTACCATAAAGATATAACAAAGCATTTACACAATCTTTTCTAACTAAAAAGAACAAACATCTTTCACTTTTGTATTTCAATGAAATGATTACATCTATTTAAGCTAAAACGATAACTTACAGGATTAAGGTCAGAGATCCTACATCTGGGTTCTTTTTGTCTTCCAAGACTCGGCATGTCATCTACAAGAGGGAGAGCTTCACTTGGGTGCTTTACCTCCAACCATGGACTTAAGTGGTCCCTCACATACCTTCCTAATTGGAAGTGGCCCTACCCTTCAACGAATGGATTAGTCGAGAACCCTCTTAGTTTTGCCATATGAGCTCTAGTGTTGTACCCTACTTAACTAATACCGTCGCACAACTATGGATACCCTCCAACTATGTACGACATCTCTAACTAGCTAAGTATCTAGGCCACGGTGAACCCACAAGTGCATGCAGAGACAAATGCACTCACCATGGCCATAGTATTTGTATCATAGATACAATCGTTGCTAAGAGCGAAGTCGTTTGTTCACCCACCCTACTCGACTTGGAATACCTTTCTTGACCTAGGGTATACTGGAACTAACTGTTCCACCCCACAAACAGTCACAAAGAATTTATAACACAACATAACTTGTCTTCCTAGACATAACTCATCTTAGTTGATAAGGTGTTAGATCTTTTTTGAACCCCTGTGTTACTTAGCGTAACTAACGGGTCTTGGCAACCGCCACTGGTTCAGCATAACAAAATATAAGGGTGTTTTCCCACAAAGCAGTTTACCTAGCATATCCTTGCCAATACATACAACTCACTTGACCTGAGTGGTCATAGACTGACAAGGCAAACTTCTTGTACATAATACCCTCTACTAGGTGGTATTCGACTAAGTATGAACCCCTAGAAGAGTTTGGATAGTTATAATGAAACAGTTTTACTTTCAAGGAAGTAATTCAAAGTATTCTATCCTTTTACCATTTAGGCATTCTTGAAATTGTAGCATCTAACGTGCTCATTATTTCATTACCTCATCTTTACGCGCATACTTTATTCATTGACAAAATGTTTAATTATAAACACTAATAGATATTAGTCTTGGGTCGAAGATCCCTTCTCTTTATTATATTTAGTGTTTTAGCTTTGTTATAGAGTCCTTCCTTAGAAAGTGAGGATTTTCTAGGTAAATAACTCTTCTGAGTTGTTGGTTAATTTTGACTCAAACACCCAAGTTACTTCCTTGTAACTGCCCAGGTCCTGGCTACAACCACTTGCTCAAGTCTTAACCCTAACCCTTGAGAGCGACTGCTCTCATAGTATAGTCATTTTAGAAAGAAATCTAGCCATGAAGCATTATTTCCTGGACCTTCCTGGTCATAATGTAGTATGAATATCCCATAGAAAAAACATCGACAACAAAGGTTAGGTCTCCTTTAAGAATATAACCTATTTAAGGTTTTAGTCCATCACACATTTCAATGAAATATTGTTACTAAAGATAACACAACTACAGACCAACAGGTTCCATCTTACAACAAATTGCATAACTTAAGTGCTTACCACGTTTTGTGATTTGTTGGGTTGGTAAAATACCTCAGACATTGAATCCCCTTGTTACGTATTTACGTCGTCTAAGGTATAGGCTACTCTCTCTGTACCAACAGTTAGCATGAATCAAAAGGTTTGACCTTCTCATCAACTCTTAGGCTTCTTAAGCCATATGGATGGCACTAGGTCATTGTCAAAACATACCTAAGGTTATATAATAGTATAAAGACACCTTTTACAAATACCCCACTAGGTATTTTCAATAAGGATCATAGCAAGAAGGGAAAGAGGTCTTCCTTCCCAGGAACCCAATTCATATTGCCAAGGAGGGTTTAAGGGTAATATACCTTGAACTAGCTCAAAGAAAGAATTGTACACTGAAAGAGTACAGTTTTCACTATATTTTTGTGGTTGAATAAACCCTTAACACTTCTATGTATTCTTGCTCATGAATGATTTCTCCATTATAAGGATATATAAAAGATTACTTGTCGTCATTAGTAGTTAGCATGACCCATCTGGTCGCAAGAGAATTAAGAAGCCCCATTCCTTTAATGTTTCTCGTTTGGGGTGGCTTTCCTCTTAGCATAAAAACCTAAGTGGAATTGACTAATTATTTCCAAAGTGTAAGGACCCCATTGCTAGAAATCCTCACCATCTCACAATATTTTCAAGAGAAAACAAGGAAAGGTCATTCTGAAATAACAACTTAATGCCAACCATCCTTACCAAAACTCGAAATAAATCCTTAAGAAACAATGATTAGCATGCAACTATTGTGACCATATCTGGTTTTAGTAATGTTTTCACAATCATTCACGAACTTAACAAAGTACAGAGGGAGACAAAAAGAAAACTTCATGCCTGTTTATTGTCTTCGTAGGTTGATTATATTCCACGGTATTCTTCAACATGCTACCGGTGCACCTCTATTTCCAATGGAAATGCTCTTCCAATGCCTCACCTACCTCTTATCCACCGTTGTAATAATGTTGTGCAGAGGTCTTTGTTTTCTTTTTCTATTCACATAGGTCCATCTTCTACTCCTTATATCGAATTTCCTCCACTCTATTCGCATGCCAATGGTTCCAAGGCTTGAAGATGGTGGCTTGAAACTCCATGCAAAGGGGCTTGTTACTTGGTCGCCTAGGTATGCTCTTTCATTTGCAAGTTGTTTGGGTTCATTCCAATTTGATTTGAGTGAGTTGTGATGAATTCATGAGGGCGGATTGTGGTTTCTAGTTAGCTGTCCTTTCATATCAAACTACTGCTATAGAATAATCAAACTTAATGTGATCATGTTCTCAATGTTTTATGTTGCCTAATTACTTATATGTTGCAGGGATTGTTTATTGTATCACTAGGCAATCATTTTGACTTTTAATGCTCATGTTTCATATACTGGACATCATATTGTAACATTGATATAGTAGTACTAGTCAACTTTCTACTTTTAGTTATTTTGTATTGTTGCCCACTGAAAAGTGGAAGTGGCTGGCTATGCCGCCAAGTAATTTACTTTGCATTACTTTTCTGTAGCCTGCTGAAAAGTGGAAGTGGCTGGCTTTGCCGGCAAGTACTTTACTTTGCTTTACTTTTCTATAGCCAGTTGAAAATTGGAAGTGGATGGCTTTGCCGCAAAGTATTTTACTCTTCTCTATTGGCTAGCTTGCCGCCAACAACTCATTTGTACTTCCAACATTGATATTGTATTTAGATACCCTTCCATCGTATGTTGTCACCTTGCCCACTCCAAGATCTTGGTGATCAGAAGGTGAAGGGTTGCTTCCAATTTTCTTATCATTACATTGGGCTAACGCTAACGGGTGCAAGTTGTGGTTTATTTTGGGAAAAAACTAAGGGGGTATTTTATAGTGGTATTAGAGCTGGTCATCCTGCCAGCTTGTGCTTTCAGTACTTCAGTTGATAGAAGTTCTCTATGAGTGATAGAGAAACCAAATACTACAACAGAGAGCAGAAGAAACAACAATTTCAGACCCCGTTAGTTCTTGTCAAGGACATATTTTTCAGAGTTTCTTAGAAATTAGGATATAGTAGTTGAGAACATGGAAAAAAAGGAGAAGGGACCAGCCTGAGAGGAAAGTGTTGATGCTAGAGCTGAGAAGAAGTTTGATACTATGATGGACATGATGTCCCAATTGTTGGGAAAAATGAATCAAAACAAGACTCCCCTTCCAAAAATACTGAAACAAGTACCTCTTGTGTGAATCCCAATTGGAGACGTATTGGTCAACATGTTTAAGTGTCGAGAGGATCAACCCCTAGACCTCTTCTACCTCCTTTACTCAAAGGGAGGAACCGCCTGTTGAAGTAAGGAGTAGCTACATGTTATATGCTTCCCTTCTTGTAGAGATCTGTGAGATTCTATCTTTGGACTAATACATGTATCAAAAGAATAAGAGAGGAGGCAAAAGGTATGAGAATCGTGCTCCTATGCCTCCAAGGGATTTCCAGCAAGCTCTTGGGAAGGTTACTGTTGGTGTACGTTTTATCATTCACTGAACACACAGAATAAAATGTCCAAAGACACTCTATCCTCTCTTGAAAAACCACCGCGTATGCTAAGATTGCGAGAAGATCATATGGTGATTCCAAGGTTTCTTTTGTCAGGTCTTGACGTGTGGATAAGCTCAATGGGCGTTGTGATTTGCTGGTAATACACAAGGGGACTTACGTTAAAGAAATTTTCACAAGTTCGGGACTTAGGCGGGTTTATCATTAAAGGCTCTCGTCAATTAGGACATCAATTTGGATCTCAAAAAAAAATAGCAAAAAGATAAGGGTTCAGAGGATCTATTCTACGCCTAAGAATTTAAGAGACAGTAAAGATTCAGTGAAAGGGATAACCGCACTTTGTTTTGCCTCCTATTGGACAGCTTACGCAAAGTGGGTGCAATCTTCAAGGGGTGTGATAATGATTTTCAAGCCTCAAATGAAACTAAAGTTAAGCTTCCACAATTATAAGCTCAGGCTAACTTTACGCATCGAATGCAAATCATCCATTCGAAGAAAGTATGAGCAATATTTCACCATTGAATCTATACGATCAATCTCTCATTCACTTAACCAATATTTAAAGCAAATTCTACTTAACTTAATTCTAACTCTAATCTATGGTAGAAGAAGATATGCAACCTTGCTTACTACTTGACAACAAAAGTTGTTCAAAGCAAATCATGCATAAGAGCTTTTATTATCGAAAATAGTCTGAATGCAACAATTTCATATACTGTCTCCATAGTTTACAAATGAGGGGCGAGCTCAATTTATAGGCTCCCTAATTACAATTCAGTGGCCAAGATTTATTTTGGATCAACGACTGAGATTACAAAATAAAACCCTAATTAGGGTTTGTCACTTTCGACCAATGAGAAGATTTCATTTGAGGACACTTGTCCTTTTGCTAAATATAAACCAACAATAAAATAGAAAGTTGTTGCATGTTGATTTGGAACAATTTGATTGGTTGGAAGATGACAAGGCGCCACCTTAGCGTGTTGGATGCCTTCCTTGGTTGTTTCGTTTTTCTTCCACGTGCTTGCCTTAGAATATTTTCCTTTGCCGATGACTCTGCCCTTTGCGCTTGTTCCTTCCTAGCTTTGATCATGGATTCCTTTTGAGACTTTGATTTCTTCTTCTCACCTATACTGGAATCTTTGAGGTTTGGAAGTCTCCCCTTGGAGCAGGTATTTGGGCTTGAAGTGGGTTGCTTTGAAATTCCGCCTGCTTGAATTG
The DNA here is from genome assembly GCA_007258455.2 of Sequoia sempervirens. Taxonomy (NCBI): domain Eukaryota; kingdom Viridiplantae; phylum Streptophyta; class Pinopsida; order Cupressales; family Cupressaceae; genus Sequoia; species Sequoia sempervirens. The sequence goes on from VDFB02000019.1 coordinate 20,684,568, forward strand.
GGTTGATGTTATTCCTCTGGATTTCCTCTCTGAATTCTCCAATTTGTGTCAAGAAATTGTCTAAGTATGAAAATTTGTTTATAACACTTCTTCTTGTCACCATTTGATTCTGATTGGAAGCTTGTCTTTAATTCTTCAGGAGATGAAACCTTTCAAGAAGTTGCCCGGATTGCTTGAATAGGTCTGGGATTGTAGATGAAATCCTTCTAAGATGTCTGAATATTCTTTCAAGTGTCTTGAATTTGGAGAAGAATGCCTCTGTGCTTTCGCCATGATGGAGGAAATTGGAACTTTCTCTGTGAAGTATTTCCCATACTTAGCCAAATTTTGGCTATTTAGTTTCATTTTGTAACTTAGCCAAGATTTTGGCCATCTCGATGCTCGAATGAACTTTGCCTGCGGATTTGCTTTCAACTCTAAATTTGGCTTGTGCTAAGGATTTTGTTCATTTCCTCTTTACTTTTCCCCTTCACTTTCCCTGTTTTTCTTTCCAATACATAGTCAATTTTCTGATTTTTTTACCTTGAGTGGACTTTACTTTGGTCTTGCCATGATTATTTCCTTCCTAGGCGAACTTATCTTGAGCTTGGAGAACTCCCTCTTGAGGTAAGTCGGACTTTGAGCTGCTTTGGACATCCTTTCCTTAGGCAAAGTCGGACTTTATCATGCTTGTGCCATTTCTCAGTTGAGCAAAGTCGGATTTGCTAGTGGTTTCGCCATCTCTTCTTTATGCTTGGCGAACTTTAGACTTCTTTGGACAAGTCTTGGTGGACCTGATCTTTCCTTGGACATGTCTCATTTTTCTCTAGCGGACTTAACCAACTTCATGCCATGTGTGGGCGGACTTCATGGTGTCCTTGACATTTTCATTTTCCTTCTTATGTCGGAGTTCACAACTTTCTCACCATATTTCATTGATGCCCAGGCGGACTTCAAGAAAGTTTTGACATTGATAGGGCGGACTTCAAGATGTTCTTTCCATGTTTCCTTTTGGCATGGCAGACTTCCTTGACATTAATCCTTTTAACACTTAGTAAAATTTTGAAATATTATTCTCCAAGGGGCCAATACTTAGCCAAATTTTCTCTCCCAAGGAATACTTAGCCATTTTTTTTTTTTTTTTGAATTTTCCCTCCTCCTCTTGGCTGGGAGGACTCTGTGAATGCTTGGACATGCTTCTCAAGTGTTGGGCGGACTTTTGGAGTGCCTTGGACAAGGCTGGGCGAACTTCAAGATGTTCAAGACATTTTCTTCAATAGGCCTAGGTCGGACTTTACTTTGCCTTGGAATATGCCTTGCTTGAGGAAAGTCGGACTTCATAAAGGTTTGGACATGCTATGCTTGGGCAAAGTCGGACTTTCACTTGTCTTTGCCATTTTCATCTCCCCTCTAGGCACTTCATGCCTTAGAAATTTTCCATCATGCTTGAGGGCGGATTTTGGACTGTCTTGGACACTTCTCCAGGTGGACATTGCACTTGTCTTGGACATCCATCCTTGGGCAGACCTTGCTTCATGGTGGACATCTTCACCTGGGGCAGACTTGAAGCTTGCCTTTCCATCCATTATTTCATCCGAGGCATTTTATATTTCTAAGTATTGGAAATAAATTATTAAAATGTCAAAATATTTAATTTATTTCCAACCCGTTCGTTTTTGGACCCATGGCTATTTTGATTTTCTCTCCTTTTTCTTTGGCTAAAAGTTTATTTTCCAAATTTATTTCGATTTTCGTCTAGCCAAGTTAAAATTTTAGCCGTTCCGTCGATAAATGTTATGCCAGATCCTCATTTTCTCCTGCCATGGCGGACTTTGACTTGTGTCGGGCAAATTTTCTTATGCCAAAAATCAATTTTTCTCTTGGTCGGACGAATTTCTCTAGGCAAAGTTTGTGTCTGGATGTCTTCCTTAGGCAAAGTTTCCATGATACTTGACAAATTTTTTATCCCTTCTAGCCAAGGGCGGACTTTCTTGCATCTTTGCCATGTGCATTTTCCTCTGTATACTTGGCCAAATTTATCAACTTTTCTCTAGGCATCCAGACTTAAGCGAATTTTGTTTTTCTTCTTCTCTTCTCATGCTAGGCGGACTTCACCTTTCCTTTGCCATGTCCTAGGTGGACTTCCTCAAGTCTTTTCCATCTTCCTTCAAGGCATGGCGGACTTTCTCAAGCATTTTCCTTTCATACCTAGCCTAAATTCGCACTTCTCCCCTTTAAAATATTGAAATACTTAGCCAAAATTTCAATTTTCCCTCCTTTTAGGCCTCTATACTTAGGCAATTTTCGGATTTTCACCTCAAGGTACCAAACACTTAGCAAATTTTTTTTTTTTTTTCCTCTTGTGTGCCTAGGCGGACTTCCCAAGTGTTTGGCCAAGTGAAGGGCGGACTTTCCAAGGTCTTTGCCATCTTCCATCAAGGTTGGGTGGACTTCCAACAAGTCTTGCCAAAGCTATGCGGGGTTTGGAACTTTTTTGCCAAGTCCCACTTTTTAAGGGCCGACCTCTTATTTTCCTTGCCATCCTTCTTCATTGCTGGGCGGACTTTGGACAGGTCTTGCCAAAGCTAGGCAGGGTTTGGAATTTTTTTTCCAAGTCCCACTTTTTAAGGGCCAACCTCTTCAAGTCCTTGCCATTCTTTTCTACATCCCACATTTTAAGGGCTGACTTCAAAGAAGTCTGAACATGTTGCTTGATGGCGAATTTGATAATTTTCAGTCTGATTTTCTCAGATTTTTCCATGCTTTTTCTGTTTTTTCACTTGATTTTTCGATTTTCTCTTTGATTTTTCAATGATTTTTCGATTTTAGGTTGATTTTTGGATCTAAAGATGGAAAGTTGACTCATTGACCAGGGTTGACTTTCTAAAAATAGAAAAAAAACTAAATCCCTAAAAAATAGGGAACCCCGTTTGGTCCAAAAATGCCAAAAATGAAAAAGCGAAAAAGCAAAAAAGCAGATTCCCTAAAAAGTAGGAAGTGTTAGAATTGGCCAAAAGCACAGGCGATCCTCGTCTCTCGGGCCTTTTGAGCACTTCTGTGATGTTTAGGCACTGATTCAAGCATGGATTATTAACTTGGCTCGGATGACTCTCAAAAGACTGATTTGAAACTCTCAAAATGATGACCTCATTGTAAAAAGACAAGTGATAAGCAGTTGCGACGCCAAGGCAAAAAAAGCAAAAACAGGGGGGCCCATTTGCAATGGGGCGATGTGTGAAAAGGTCACAACAGTTACCTTGGCCCATTTCAATGGAAGTGATAAGTGTTTTGCTAGATCATGGGTCGAGAAGCTCGATAACTACCTCTCGTTGAGGTTAATGCTAGAACAAGATGCCATCAAGTTTGCTACAAATGAGCTTGATAACTACCTCTCATGAGAGGTTTTGTTGGCACAACCAAAGTTTGCATACAACTTAGTGAATAGAAGGAAAATGTCATTTCAAAGGGTGTACTATACATCTCTATGAGGTGTCACATATATGTGGGAATGGAACTAGATGGCAAGTTATGAGTGTGAGGGTAGAAGGTAGAGATTTTGTGCAACACATGAAGGAGATTCATGTGCAAGTCAAGGTATAAGTTGCACATAGAGTAGCATCATAGAGAGAAGGCATACTTAAGAGCGAGTTGGTCATGACAGCTCTCAGGAAGAAGAAGTTACCTAGAGGAATGTATAGCAAGCTAAAGCCCAAGAAGATTAGTACATGCTACATAGTGTGCAAGTTTTTTTAGAATGCTTATGAGATCGAATTGTTGGAAGGGTTGGATATCTAGTTGATATTCAATGTGTATATTTGTAGCATGCACCTAAAGGTTTGGGCGTTCAATGGATGGAATAGCTTAATTGGAGAAAGGAGGTACTAGAAAAGTAGTTAGAGGAAATTGTGCAAATCTCAGATATGCACTTAGGCAAGAAGACTTGACAAAGTGAGTACAAGGAATATCTTATTTGTTGGAAGAGTGAGAGGGCTTAGGATGACTTGTGTATTCTTGAAGTAAGTTGCTTGTGTGGTTGAAATAGTTGTTCATGCAGTACATATTATGAGGACTATGCTCACAATCTTTTTATCAAGGCTTTCTAATGCAAAAACATCCTTGGGTTGGTACAATCCTTCATCACCCAAAAATAGATATTTAGCTTTCAATGCATAAGCTTATCTTGTTTATTGGTTATTTGTTGTGCTTAGGTTTAATTGTGCACAATGTGTTGTTTTGGGTGGCATTTGGTGTCTCGTGCAGTTTGGTTGTTGTTGCTGCATCCTTTCACATATCTATTGAGCTTAAGTTCTATTTTGCTAAAGACCCATTGTTGATCCTTCATGCAACCTATATCCCATGCATGGACTTCAGATGTCTTATCTACTTGTCTTGTTCAATTGCACTCTACATGTTTCTAACCTCTATTATTAATTAAATTGTTTCTGCATATAACCTAATCGAATCAATTTCATTGGGTTGTCCACTACATTCTATCTCGAGCCCTAGTTTAGGTATTAGAGCTTAACTCACTTCATATCATTTCTAAGTGATTGTAGTGATATATGAACCTAGTCTATATTTATATGGCTACTCATATGAGCTCTGAATATAGAAAGTTAGGACTTCTAACTTTTGACCCTTTCTCATTCTTTTGTAATGCCCTCAAATAGGAGACAAATCATTAATGATGCTAACTCTAGAGATGTTCCAAAAGATAATAAATAGGGTGCATTGCAAAGAAAATCAGAATCAAAGGAATGTCATGCACATAAAAGAGTGGGTATTATTGACCAATTCTTGCTATTCTTCAGGTAGGTCTAGAACCTTTCCAGCTCATAGCAATTGTTTGGTGGTCACATGTCATACAAGGTACAAGTCAATCTAGACATCCACATGTTTGAAGGAAAGACAGATGCAGATGCCCTAGATAACTAGCTTAACCTAATTTTTGCATACTATGCAATTAATCATTTCTCTAACCAAGAAAATATTACGTCTGTAAAATCCCCACTGGGAATGCACCGAAATTTTTAGCAATTTATGCTCAGTTTGACAATGTAAACATTTTTGTCAAACAATTGTCTCGATACTGATTGGCGTTTGATTCAAAAGTTTTCAGATTGTTTTTACCAGGAAGATATTTACTTTGTGAACAGGTCACAGGATATACATTGCTTACATTAAAATATGTGCAACCAAAAATGTAAATTAGTTCATAACAGAAGAGCACACTCATTAATATAAATATGTCACCAACTGTTACAAGATTTCATCAAAGATTCCTTCCAACATTCACAGCTAATACAGAAACAATAACTTTAAATAATCTGACCTGGAAAATAGCATTCCCAATTTTCCTATGCAGCCAAGCTCCTTAGCATTGATTCCTTTAAAATATTCTGGTGCCCTCCATAATGACACAAGGAATAGCACGATGGTATTTGGCAGATTAAATGGTATCGATTCCCTTTTGATTGAAGGTGGCTACTCCTTTCCACCTATTCCATACTCTACGTGAACACTCAAGACCCCCAGAAGTGCACAGCTCCTTCCTATGAAGTCTGCGATATATTTAATATGGAGCGATTGTCTCTTTATCTTGTGTAACCTTTTCTTGGTCTGAGAGTATACAACTTGTAAGCTTTTTCACCTATCGGTTCTTCCACTTCACATGGCTTCAGGTTCATAGCTGATATATTAATGTGACGTGGGAAGTAAGTATAAGCTGGCGTCAATATTCCCTTGCTCAGCTGCTTCCAAGGAGGTGTCTCTATCAACTCTCATGATTCCCTTCAAACCTGGCGGCTAGGAAAGGAGATATGGCAGCAGATAAACCATGATTATGCCTTAATTTGCCTCCTTTTTGCTTATTTAAAGTCCACATAATCCTCCTTGTTGGGCTCCTAATCCCATATGGCTCATCTCAGGAAAGTTGTGAAGGCTATGATAATCTTTCATGGGTGATACACTGGCCAAAGACAAATATTTGAAGTCTTGGAAAACCCGCCAATATTAAAGTTGCACTTGCTGATTTCAATAAAGTGCCCTCTTCACAAATAATAACAATTGTACAGCCAAAAGCTTGATATAATATTAATTATTTATAACCCTTGAAATCTTCAGCCAATAATAAACCAGACATGAGATAATGATTTGTATAAATACAGCTGTAAAATATAGATCACCTGAGATCTTATCTTGCAAATACCCAATATTTATCTCTGAAATTGGTCTCCAAATGAGACTTCACCAATTTCCACAAATTGATCCTTGAAGCCCAAATGTGAATCCTTGATTGAATCCACTTGTAAGAGGATCTAGGTTTCCCTCCAAACCTCTTAATCTGACCTTGAGGGTTTTCTTCCTCCAGTTCCCAAAAAGCCAAGCTCTCGAAAATTCACAATTTCACCCGAAAGATAATTTTCCAATTGATGATCAAATGATTTGTCCTCAAACCTTTTTAAAGGCTTAGCTCAACTTCTAGAAGATTCCTCTTGTAATAACCCACCCTTAATTTTTTTCAATTTTGCACCCGTTAGTATTAGCCAAATATAGCAAAAATAATCAATTGAATTAAGCTACCTTCCACTTTCTGATCACCCAGATCCCGATGTGAGCAAAGTGAGAGCATACGGTAGCAAGGTGTGTTAGTTTTATGATCAGATGTAATGCACAGAAAATTAATTTAAAAATCAACACAATGACACAGCAGATACCCTGGGAAAACCCTCCTCTTGAGGGAGAAAAACCCAGCAACAATATATCACTTATATATTGAATTTCAACAGCAATGATCTCCTTACAAGAGGCCGATATGAAAGCCAAAAATAAGAGCACCACAATATGATGCAACACAGATACAAATAGATGTATCTTGATGATTATAACTCAGCCTTCAATCTGCTCTTCTACAGAATATCAATCTGCACTTCCTCTCCTTGATGTACACTTGAGAATAATCGAACTATAATGATATGGATGATCAACAATGAGATATCATCGAGTATATATACAATGTGATGGGGAAAGGACGTGACCTTTCAAGGAAAGTCGGCCACCAAAGAAGAACACATCTCATCAATAAATCGCGACCCAATGAAGGAGAATGTCTCTTGAAAATCGCATCTAAGACGCATGAGGTCGATCTCATAAAAAATTACGTCTCTTCATTAATTCGTGCCTCTTCAATAAATAATCATCATTTAATATTAATGACGTGCCTCTTCATCAAATCGATGACTATAAATTAAATAGCCCTTGGCTATTATTTAATTTATCATCATTTAAGGAGATCGGCTGGAAGGATAAAACCGACGCTACTATGAACATCAACACTCCCTCTCAGCTAGGGAGGATACTTCCAACTGCATAAGACATGTCACCTCATCGTGATGTCAACCACAATGGCTACACCCATATGTGGAAAAGAAAGATATCAGCTCATCGTGATATCAACCATCATGGCTACACCAATGTATGGTATGTACAAGTGTTCATCACGTAACGTGATGTTGTCACCTCACCGTGGCTTCCACCATGGTTCTCCCAGAGGGTGAACAACACAAATACAAGAAAATCGTCACAGACTCTCTCACGTGATGTTGTCATGGAGTCACACACATGACATCCACCATGGCTCTCCCAAAGGGTGGAAACAAGGGCTTTCACCTTAAATCTCAAAAGCGAAATGCATTAACAAGGGCTTGCACCTCAAATCTCTCTCAAAGAGAAATGCATTAATGAAGATCACCGATACTGAGACTCCTTAGCTAGGGATAGATTCTCCACCATACCAAGCTTCTCTCGAAAGTACACAAACTTTATCCTGGAGAGAGGCTTGGTGAGAATATCTACTGTTTGCTCATCAGTGCTGATATACTTTAACTGTATTGCTTTCCTCAATACCATATCTTTGATATAATGGTAGTTTATCTCAACATGCTTGGTTCTGTCATGAAACACAGGATTGACAGAAAGCTTCACACAACTCTGGTTATCACAATGAATGATAGTAGGCTTCATTGATTGTCCAAACAATCCTGCAAGGAGCTTCCGAAGCCACACTGTTTCCTGAGCTGCCACAGAAGCTGCAATATACTCTGCCTCTGCTGTACTCAATGCTAGAGATGACTGCTTCTTGCTGCACAAAGATATCATAGTAGACCCCAAACTGAAGCAACACCCAGAGGTGCTCTTCCGATTAGTGACACACCTTGCCCAATCAGAATTAGTATAACCATGCAACTTCAAATCCACACTTGAATAATATCTCAACCCATATCCAACTGTGCCACGCAAGTATCTCAAGATATGTTTCGCTACAACAAGATGTATCTGCCTTGGTTCACACATGAACTGACTGAGTGCACTCACTGCATAGCAGATATCCGGTCTAGTATTGACTAGATACATCAATGATCCAATCAATTGCCTGTACATTGTAGGATCTACGAAATCTGAATTAGTTGCAGCCTCCTTCAACTTATGTAGATTGGTCTCCATAGGTGTAGAGATGGATTTGCAATCCATCGTACCAAATCTCTTAAGTATATCAATAGTATACTTCCATTGACTTAGAATCATCTCATCTGGCTTCTGCCAAACTTCTAAGCCAAGGAAGTAATGCATGATCCCAAGGTCCTTCATTTCAAACTCAGAAGCCAACTCCTTCTTACATTTGAAAATGAGGTGTTCTTCTCCAGTAAGAATGGAATCATGAACATATAAAACCAAAATCAATGCTTCACCATCAATTACCTTGAAATATAGATTTGAATTAGCATCGTTCTTGGAGAAGCCCAAGCTTAACAGGTAACAATCAATTCTTTCCTACCATGCACGAGGAGCCTGCTTAAGACCATACAATGCCTTCTTCAGCTTGCAAACATGAGACTCCTTCCCATGTACCTCGAATCCATCAGGTTGCTTAATATAAACTTCTTCCTCAATTACACCATCCAGAAAAGTTGTCTTCACATCCATCTGGTGAATCTTCCAACCTCTAGATGAAGCAATGGCAATGATGGTTCTAACAAAAGTGTAGCTAGCAACAGGAGCAAATGTTTCTTCATAGTCAACTCCCTCTTTTTGTGAAAACCCTCTAGCAACGAATCTTGCCTTGTACTTCTCAATGCTCCCATCAGCCGCATGCTTGATCTTGAAGAGCCATTTTGAAGATACCACAAATTTTCCTTCGTATCTTGGAACAATGTACCAAACATCATTCTTGAGATTTGACTGATACTCCTCTGTCATAGCATCTCTCCAAACCTGTTGACCAGAAGCTTCCTCAACACTGGAAGGTTTGGACTCAATAATCTGACTCATCAAAGTGACATAACTGGAGAACTTATGAGGTCTCTTACTTTCTCTGAAGGTTCCTCTTGGTGCTGCAAACCTTTCTGCTTCCTGCATTGTTTGCCTAGCCCAGAGAGGTCTTTTTCTCCCAATTACAATATCGGTAGGCCCATCAGTAGGTTCCAATGGCTTAACTGGATCATCATCTTCTTTCGGTTCTAAAGTCTCCCTCTGAATCTTAGGAGTATGGTCAACTTCCATATCCTGAGGAGACTCTTCATTAATTCAAAAACCAACACAATGACACAATAGATACCCTGGGAAAACCCTCCTCTTGAGGGAGAAAAACCCAGCAACAATATATCACTTATATATTGAATTTCAACAACAATGATTTCCTTACAAGAGGCTGATATGAAAGCCAAAAATAAGAGCACCACAATATGATGCAACACAAATACAAACAGATGTAACTTGATGATTATACCTCAGCCTTCAATCTGCACTTCTACAGAATATCAATCTGCACTTCCTCTCCTTGATGCGCACTTGAGAATTGTAATGACCCCTTTCTACCAGAAGCACTTAAAACCCGAATCTTGCATTCAAAGCATTTCTCGAAGAGACATTAGAAAGTTAAAGATCAATAAATTAGATATTAAACATCTTCCAAGATCCCATTGGCGGAATTCGGTTATACCATTTATCATTGTAGCGAATGAATAAAGCCATTATTACCTATAAGGCTCAATAATTGCTACAAACATCATTATTGGATAATCATAAATAATACAGATATATGTATACATATTGTATATAATTACTCCCTTATTTATGTCAATTGATATTTATGTATTTATATATAATTAATCATTTGTAAGATTGGTATTTCTACATTAATTATTCTTTCTTATATTTATTGGTGCTCACATACATTTATACAATCATTCTTCAGTTATGTTCTACTCTTACCTCCCACTCATATATATATATATATATATATATATATATACTTTTTTCATATTATTCATTTCGGAACTTATCTATATAAATAATTACCACATATATCTATTAGGATACATGTCAGTCCTACTTCTTGTTTATTTCTATTTAATTGTCTTTAACTACCCTTAAGGCATATTTCCATTACCAAGTGCTGGAGTTAGGAATCACTTACTGTCTGAACCAACCTGCTATTGTTGACCAATCTGCCTCTTATCCTCCCAGCAGTGACTTCTACATACAGCCACATGAATGAGTCTTTTCTTCTCACCCCTTCGATGTCTTTTCCTTATTTTCCTTAACACTGATTACAATTTGATTTGCTGCCTTTTCCTACAGCACCATTCTTTCTGTCTAACTATCATCATTCCCTTTATCCTTTATGGAATCGTTGCATATAATCCTGCCTTCATGTCATTCCTTTCCTCTATTTTTCTGACTTCTACCGGTCAGATTGCTGGCGCTGAGTTTTCCAGCTGTATTCTTCTTTTCCATTTGATGATGCTCTGTCCTTGATATATCCTCTCTTTTTATACTCTATTTTGCTAATAGTCACAGTCCTTTGTCGAGGGGTATGCCTTTTGGTGTCCATCGCACTCTTAGAGGGATGTGCTTCATTTAACTATAGCTTCTAATTATATTAGAGATTGTTGCTGAGGTAATCTGTGCATTATGAAATGCATTATTATTTATATTATACTCATATTTAGGTTTAGTCTCTTGGGAAATACATTACTATTATAATAATTATAATTAATAATATTAATTGCTTTATTTTATACTATAATACTACATTATCTTTGTTAATTGTAATTATAATAATATTTTTAATATGTATTATGATATTTATTGGGTGTTTAATACTTTATATTATAATAATGAGTTGGCAATATTATTTTTTTTGCAAATTGTTTTATATTGTATTTATAATAACAATTTACAATATCAACTTGTTTTATTTTGTAAATTATTAATATTTATATTTATAATTATAATGTTATAGATAACCATGATGTAGATAATAATGGTTAAAGCATATTTAATTATAATATTATCTATAATAATTATAATTGTATTTAAATTGCAATTTCTTATTTGTATTCTGATATATTTGGTGTTGCAATTTCGGGGGACATGACAAGAATAACCAAACTATAATGATATGGATGATCAACAATGAGATATCATCGAATATATATACAATGTGATGGGGAAAGGACGTGACCTTTCAAGGCAAGTCGGCCACCAAAGAAGAACACATCTCATCAATAAACCGCGACCCAATGAAGGAGAATGTCTCTTGAAAATCGTGTCTAAGAAGCATGAGGTTGGTCTCATAAAAAATTACGTCTCTTCATTAATTTGTGCCTCTTCAATAAATAATCATCATTTAATATTAATGACGTGCCTCTTCATCAAATCAATGACTATAAATTAAATAGCCCTTGGCTATTATTTAATTTATCATCATTTAAGGAGATCGGCCGGAAGGATAAAACCGACGCTGCTATGAACATCAACAAGGTGTACATTGCAAATAACTGAAAGCAACCAGTTGTTCACTGGGGTGAGTGGTAATCAAGAATGGACTGAAAGCAAATACTTTCCACTTTTTGATCACCTAGATCCCGATGTGGGCAAGGTAAGAGCATATGGTGGTAAGCCTTACAATTGAGTGCTTCTAGAGTAAACCACTTGTTCAATGGGGTAAGTATGAAAACTCCAGAGCATGAAAGGAAACATCCACTTATTCAACAGGAATTACAATTAGCAAAGAAAGCAGCAGGCAGCAAGCCGACCAAAACCACTTATGCAGTTGGACGCATAGCCAACAAGAAAGTAAATCATCTGCTTATTCAGTGGGCATTACATGAAATAAGAAAGATATTCATCCACTTATTTATCGGGCAATAAAAGACCACTTTTTCAATGGGGTAAGTAAGAGGCACAAGAGCTATTCACCAATGGTACTACCGAAGGTGTTACAATGAGAGATTATTACAATATGATGTTTGCAAATATGTTCCAGCTACAATGAGTTAGAAACATGAAACGACAACCCCCATATGATATCCAACACCAAAGTACAATAGCTCTTGACAATAACAAGCAATGTATACCTCAGCAATGACCCCCAAACATCTGAGAATGGACTGAACAGCAGCAGGTTCAGGTCATATAAATTTGCAGGTCTGTAACACCTCTGAACAACAAGCATAATCAAGGCACAACTCCCAAGAACATCACCCAAATCAGCAAGTAACTCCTCCAAACTGATATCAAAGCAAAATAGTGAAAAGAACACCACCAAACAGCACCCAAACAGCAGCAATATGTGTTAAATTTTATTATCAGATTATATAAGCAGAATTTAACTCAAAATCAGACACATAAACACAGCATATACCCTGGGAAAACCCTCCACTTGAGGGAGAAAAACCCAGCAACAATAAATCACTTATATATTGAATATAGAACAATAGTCTTCTTTACAATGAGGCCAAATATGAGGCCAATCAACAGCACCACAAATGATGCAAACACAGAATATTATGAGACACCTTGCTGCTGATAATATCGACCTCCCTTGGTGATGAATTCGGCCTCCTTTCAGACTAAGATCTGCCCTTAGAGAAATTCACACTTTCTTGATAACAGATTCAGCCTCCTTGAAACCTTCAATATGCACTTGAAGCAATTCGTACTTCTCTATGAACCTGCACAACAAATATAGGAATGAATGAATGTGTTACAATGATCGAATAGTATCTCCAGTATATACTATTCGATGAGGAGGTCTTCAAGGGTTGCGTCTCTTCAATGCACAAGGTCGGCCACCAATGAAGAGATATGTCTCTCCAATAAGAACGGCGATAATCAAGGAAGGGTCGGCCATAATAAGCAAAACTCAAATTAATAAATAATAGAATATTATTTATTCTTCATGTGACGTGTCTCTTCACCATCGCATGCCTTCAAATAAAATAAATAGTCGTTAGGCTATATGCAATTTTATGTCTTGAATCAGAGCTGGAAGGATGAGCCCAAAGCTGCTATAACATCAACAATATGGAGGAAAAAGGTCCTTACACCCTCGCGTTCCCCTAGGGCCAAGATGTAGGGTCAACAAGAGGGGTGATCCACTCTAGAAAATCTGAATCTCACCCAAAAATTCTTCAAATTGGAGCATAGGGGTGCCCAAGGTAGAGCAAAAGATTGGTCCAAAAACCAAAATCAAGTCTGCAATATTCTCAGTTGTACACAAACATGGTATGGCCTAGGTGTAGGAAATAAGCATGATCAACAAGAAGTAACTCTGAAAAATCTCCTCCAATCACTCCTAAACTCTGCAAGATCAGTTAACACACCAAAATACAAAGCTAGAAAACATCATATGAAGCCAATACTGAAAGCAAATTGAAAGCCATCACCAATAAGCTCAATGGCGACTCCTATAGTGAAGACACAACCATGTCCAGGTAGGGAGTATCTTGCAACTCCAAAACTAGAGACAACCTTGAGGGTTTTCATCCTCAAAGCCCAAGGATTCTAACACCAATTCAGCAACACTTCGTTATCTTCAAATTGCATGATCCAAATGAGAGCAAGAGGCCAGCTTTTATAGAGATTAGGGCTCCAAATTTGAATTGTCTTTTCCCTCCAAATGGAACGCCCAACCCAAAGAATAAAATATTTTTTTTGTTTTTCACATTGTTTCCCCAGCTTGGGCATCCAACTTAGGAAGAGCAAGACCACCTTTTTAAACAACTTTAAGTTGTTAAGTCTAGGCATGGGGGATACAAGGGGGCCCAAAATAAACTTTATAACTTAAGTCATAAAATTAACTTTTTCAAGGACTTAGGTAATGATGGATAAATAATATGCCAAAATTATTAGAACTCACCGAACTGAATTGCCAATCACTTGCCAAAATTGGAAACCCTGCTTTATACTACTACTAGGACCAATTGCCCAAAATAGCACTTACTAAAAATAGTAACTGCTAAAAATAGTAAGTTTGTCCAAACATCAAATTAGCTCAAACTAAGATGCAACTGAAACTTACTAAAAATAGTAAGTGCTAAAAATAGCAATACTGCTCACCAAGGATCTTAGAAAACCCAGAAAACACTCTGGCCACCAATTGCATGTACTCCCTAAAAGTGATGGCAAAAATCCTCCAAGAATCTTGGTATCCCCTAAACTCCTTCATTTAGCCTATGGGACTCCGAAAATAGGCTAACGGTCTCTAATACACTTAGGACTGAAAAAGGGGACATTACATCTTTTAATTAAGAAAGTGACTTTTATATTATTTAACATTTTTTTATTTGAGTCACATTAATATAAATGTCCCAAATAATAATTTAGGACAAAAATAATATTTAATTAATTGAATTAATTAAATATTGTTTAGTCAGAAATTGGAGACATCACATGCTCTTCTAAAAGTTTCTCTTAGTGCAAAAATGGTGGAATAAGTACTACACAACACGTTAGGATGACCCAAACATACTTATAAACACACGGAATAGTTTCGTAGTGGTACTCAAAGATACCTTTTATCTAGTTGGAAACTTTGTTGACTAGTAAATCAAGTTCTCTTAGTTGCATGAGACCTAAGATCAACTGGAGTAGGAAAACATAGATACATTTCTACTGTAGTGTCCAAATTGGGTATTAAAGATTCAAAGAAAAACCTCGTTTTGAAGAGTAGGTTAGGCTTGAGACCACATTTTCAATCAAATATGGATTTCTTATAGATATCTTCAATCAAAGAAGCCTACAAAATTTGAAGCAAAGGCCAAAGTAAAGATGAAGATAGAATATTCTAAGTCTTAGAACAAACCAGAGTCTTAAGCCCTCCTAGTTGAATTCCAAACTAGGAAATGGCTATCAATGCCATCCATAGAAGAAGCAACAAATGCAAAATGACCAAACCAAGAAATCCAACATTGGCAAGTGGTGTTCAATTTATAACTCTAGCACTTATTTTGATATAGAATGCCATGCTCGGAAGACTTTATTTTCAAAGCTTGATGTAGCAAGTACTAGTACTACAAACAAGACAAAGGTAAGTCGATCATGGAATCTATACTGCTAAGGTTGCTATTGCAAACATCTACTCCCCTTGCCAACACAGAGGAAGAAAAATGATTGTTCTATTCTCAAATGTGGATTAGTAGTCAACTAGTACACATCACTATTGACAATAGATGTTAGAACTTGATTTCTCCTAAAGCAGTTCAAAGATTGAACTTGCCACGTATGCCTCACCCACAAGTTACAACCATACACTATTGAATGGTTTATGGTGGGGTTTGACAAATGTTCCACTCAACAATGTCAACTAATTTACAATATCAATCCTTTTCAAGATTCATTCCTTCATGATGTTGCTTCATTGGAGGTATGTGATGTTTTATTTGGGCTGCCATATCTTTACCATCAACATGGAGTATATGAAGAAAATCCAAGAAATGTTTTCATAGATGTTAGTGATAGGAGATCCCACATGGTAGTCCCTAAGTTACTCATTAGTGCTAAACAATGTAAGAAGCTATTCACTTCTAGTAAAAAGGTCGTGCTTTTGATGGTGATGCTTGAATGTAAGAATACCTTTGTGGCATCCAAACATACATTAGTTCTTCCAATAGCATAACAAAGACCTCAAAGATCTACAAGAAGTTGGAAGAATACAAGGATATCTTTCATCCACCAAAGGGAGTGCCTACATTGTGTAGTAAGGCATGCTATTGATTTGATTCATGGACTACCTCTAATGCTTCTTTGTATTGTAGATAATTTTTAGGGAATGAAGAGATCAAGCAATAGATCCATGAATTTGTGGATAAAGGATACATTAGGCCAAACTCATCGCCTTGTGGCAACTTAACTATACTTGCATAGAAGCATGGCATGTGGAGATTGTGCATTGACTATATGGCTCTCAACAAGATTAGAGTAAAGAATCATTTGTTGTAGTCTAACTTGACAACATCTTGATCTTGAACAAAACTTAGGATAAACATATGTAACATATAGAGCAAGTTCTTGACACTTTTCAAAAACATGAGTTGTATGTAAATATGGAGAAGTGTTCATTTGTGAAGCAAGAGACTATACTTCGGATACATTGTAGATGCATAGGGAGTTCATGTGAACTTGGCCAAGATTCAATTATCTAGGAATGGCCACAACTAAAGAATCTCACAAAGCTCCATAGTTACTTGTGATTGAAGAATTTCTATAGAAGATTTTGTTCTTGGTTTCTCTCATGTAACTTAGTTGCTAAGGTAAAGTTAATCGGGTCAATTGCACAACAAAAAGTGTTTGAATTGTTTAAATGTAGACACTACTTTACACTAGTACTTGCATCACTAGATCTTTAGCAATCGTTTTGAGATCAAGACCGATTCATCAAAATATTCACTTGGAGTAGTCCTCACTCAACATGGTCACCTAATTGCTTATCAAAGTGAAACATTTATTGCACCAATAAGGAACTACCCAACATATGAACATGAGCTTTATGCTATTCTTTGAGCATGTAGCATTGGAAGCATTATATCTTGAGCAAGGAGATTGTGATCCATATTGTAATATCCCCTTCCTAGCTAGTGGCTCGAGGAACAGGGTTAGCCTATTACTACAGTTCCCGTAGGCTAATGGGATGATTAGGGAATCTTTCTGAGGGTTTCAGGAATTTTTAGTAAGTGACATTTGGGGTTAGTGATGGCACACTTGTAGTTGATCTTGGTCATGGGACACTCTCGAGGGTTCATTTCGATATCCGGGTCAGGAGTTATGGAATTATTAAGTCACGTTATTTAATAATATTCTATTATATTCTATTATTAAGTGATTTAGTAATTTAATGTTATAAAGTGAAAGTGACTTTATTAAAAGAATATCTTAAGTCACTTTATAAAGTATTTAAGTGAAATAAGTCACTTTATGAAATATTTAAGTGAAAAGTCACTTTTGACAATGATTTAATTTAAAATTAAAGGAGCTATTGAAAGTGGCGTTGATTTCAAGAGGAGATATTTATGTTTTGCATTTATCAAAGGTTGAAACCCTATTTGGATGTAGTTCTCCATAAGGCAAGGATATGAGCTCATTATTAAACATTCAGAATATTATATCAATTTTGGAGCTGCTGCTGCAAGTTTTTGTCTTTCATGGCTGATTGAGGATGGATACCCTCTTTTAGAATAGGTTCTGTAGGCAAGCAAGATCGTTCAAGGTTCCTACTTGATTGTTCTCACTCGGGGATCAATACTTGAGCATTATTACAGAGTTTAGTTGGAAGAATAAATCAGGGTTTGATATTAGTATTGCAGATCTGGAGATAAACGCTTGCAGTTTGAATAAAGTGCAGATTGCACAACAATAAACCAACACGTGGGAGCCATTAGTCATCTTTCCAAGGCACATGGGTCTTCTACATCAGGTTGTACCTTCTCAATTGCTCTCTATGGCTTAGGCGTCACTTCTTGCATTGTTTTTCAGGCTTCTAGACCAGCTTTTAGCTTCCCCCAGATTGGCACGTGTGAGTTGCAGGTACAACCGTACCTTCTTGGGAGGCGTGATTACTCCATTTGGCAGATCGCCCTCTTTGGTGACTGTTTTTGGCTTCTAAATTGGGTGTCCAGGTTGAAGAAGTATTTGCAGATTTAATACAAGCTGGAGAACCATCAAATTGGAGATTGGTGTCTTGAATAGTGTGCAAATAAGGCTGCTGTAATAGAAATCAGACTTATGAAATTCATTACCAGCAAATGGGTATGTCTTATTTGTGTTTACATTCAATAAAAATCAATTGTGTTTCAATCATTTGAAGAATTCCTTTCCTAGATTTGTGTATTTCAATTATTTTTATTTCCGACATCAAAACACTGAAAAACAAATAAATAGAGAAACACATAGAAAATTAGAAAGTAAGATTCAAACACCACAGGGATTGTTTCAATGGTATCAGAGCACTTAAATCCTGCCATCCTGTGAGGTTATTTCATGAGTGATAAAGAATAGACTTATCATAGGGGTTCATAGTCGTGGCATCCTCCGCAGGTGCTAGAGGGAGAAACAATTTCAGAGGTTTTAGGCTTTCACAATTCACCGGAGATAACAAGAACTCTATCCAGTGATAGTGAGAGTATTTTAGGTACCATGGGAGATAGAGACAAAGCGCACTCGGGTTCCATTAGCCCAAATGACAAGAGAGAGCAGAAGTTTGACACTATGATGGACATGTTGGCCGATTTTTTGCATAAGATGAACCAGGTTCCTAATCTTAAGAGGTCACACAGGACAACATGACAACTCCAGTAGTTCTAATGCTCAGCATGAAGAGAGGCCAAAGATTTCTATCAATACCACATATAGGCCTTTGCAGCCTACCTTTACACAGAAGGTTTAGACCCTTGTTCATCAAGAATGACCTCCGAAGCAGCCAACATACATGGTCGATGAAGTTAGGATGAGCCATGCAGAGTACACTTCACTATCGGCTGATATCAGGAATGTGTTGACATTTGACCAATTCCTGAACCAGAGGAGACAAAGGGCAGTGGCGGTTGGCAGACTTGAGACTAGAGCACCACAGGGCACCAAAGATCTCCAACAGGCGGTGAGTAAGATTAATTTGGAACATTTTGATGGAGGGCATCGTTGTACCGCACATGGTTGGGTTCAGAAGTTAGATAACTTCCTCTCCTTGAGGTCCATGCCTAAAGAAGAGGCAATCAGGTTCACCACACTACATCTGGATGGCATAGCTCACAAGTAGTGGTACCATGGTTTGATTACTTTGGCTCACAAGTCAATTGTTTCTTATGATGAGTTTACTAACAAACTCATTGAACGATTTGACAAGAGAGATCTCGAGGTCTGCTTCCAAGAACTTGCATTGCTTAAGCAAGTTGGGACATTAGAGGCTTATATTTTAGAGTTTCAAAAGATATTCATGATGGTCACGGGAATATCTAAGAGGAGGTTGGTAGTGCTTTTCAGTGAGGGTCTCTTAGAACCCTTACGAGGTTGGATCAACGCCTTTGATCCACCTTCCTTACAAGATGCTATGATGAAGGTAAGAGATATGGAGCTTGCTGCCCCAAAAACAAAATTTCTGCAAAAACCGTTCTTTTCATCAAGGGATAAAGCACCAAATACCTTTTTAGACCAGCAAAGAAAACCTTTCCAAAAACCTAGTGATGAGACCCTTGAAGACTTGAGAAGGAAAAAACTATGCTTCACCTGCAAAGGGCTGTATGAAAAAGGACATTTGTGTCCTCTCAAAGGAAAAATGAATCAGTTAGATACTACTATGTGGACGAATCAGATTCTGAAAATTCAGAACAGCAGGTTGATGAGGAAGGGAAGGAGGAAGATAATGCCTTTGAGGTGTCGGAAAGGGGAAGGGAAGAAGTTCTACCTACAGCCCAACTCTCAAGCATTCAGAGAGAAGGATCCTTCAGGATTAGAGGAGTTTTGGGTGGGCAATGTGTGATTACCTTGCTTGATACTGGAGCTACTCATAATTTCATAGATGAGAGCTTGGTAGCAAAGCGTGGACTCAAGACCGAAGAGTTCGATGGATTCAAAGTGAGAGTAGCTGATGGGTTTACACTTAGTTGTAATCATATGATTCCAAACCTCACATTGTAGTTGAATGATTATGAGTTCTAGGCAGATTGTTATGTGGTAGGCATGGGAGAGTTGGATGTTGTACTTGGCTTCATGCTATTAGGAAGTTTACCCTCAACATGTGTGTGATGGAGATGAAATTTGAAGCCAATGGCAAGAGGCATGTTTTGAGGGGAATGTCAGATGGGAGCCTTCGAGTTATCTCACTCCGGAGAATGGAGAGATTGATTAGGCATGATCAAGTGGAGTGGGCGGCAGAGTGTTATACTTTGCCATCACAAGGTGAGTAGCTGAAGCCTGAGTACTCTCTCGACATATAGGTCTTCAGAAAGAACATAGTAAGGTGTTTGAGAGTTTACCTTATGGGAGACCACCCAACAGAGGGTTTCAGCACATTATAGAGCTTGAGGACGACGCTAAGCCAGTCATCATTACTCCCTACAGGCATCCCAAGAGGATGAAGGACGAGATCAAGAAGATGATAAAGGAACTTTTGGATATGCTTCACATCAGACCGAGTAAAAGTACCTTTGCATCTTCAGTTGTCCTAGTGAAGAAGAGAGATCGTACCCCATTCCGCGCATTGATGAGTTGATAGATGAATTGCATAGAGCCTGTTTCTTCTCCAAGATTGATCTTCAATCCGATTACCATGAGATCCGGGTTAAAGAGGGGGATGTGGAGAAGACGACATTTCGATGCCACTATGGTCACTATGAGTTCTTGGTCATGCCTTTCGGCCTGGTGCAGGTGCACCCAAGCAATGGAGTTTACAAGAAGAGGTTAACGTGTCAAGTCTAGGTGATAGGGTTTTTGTGGTACTAGATAGGGTCTATTAATGCTAAATAAGGTCTATTGAGACCATCTATTATGTAATTTGGGGGTTTGTGAGTCAATGTCAAATTAGGAAATGTTGCAAAAATGTAAAAATGTTGTGAAGCAAAAATTGTCTAAAATGCAACTTTTGGGTAGTTGAAGGGACATAGAAGTTTAAAAGTTAGTTATAGGCATTGGGAAGGTTAGTTTTGAATTGAAAATGTATTTAAAGCCTCTAAAGGGCTCGAGGATTGATTGATGAAGGTTGTATTGTCATTCCCAATTCTGCAATTTCACTGTATTTATGAACTTTTCTGTGACTATACGGACCTGTACAGATTGCAAATGCTCTGAATCATTTTGTGTTTTGTAGGGACATGAAATATCTTTCATTTACTTCAATTTTGAGAGTAACTCTAAATTTAGAGGGAGATTTCATCTGTTTTTTGTAGCAGCCCTATTAACACAGTTTTAAGGGTTGAAGGTCATTTAAAATGGTAAATTGACCCATTCCACTGATTGTTCCTACTATAACTTGTGGAATGGGTCAAACACACTGTAAATTAGGTGTCCTCATGGTTTTGTAGGCAGAGAAGTCAAGTTGTGAGAATTGGGGTGATGCCCTAGGGCTGGTCAAGGTGTTTTTTCCATGTGAAAATGATGTGTTTGAGAAGGGTTTTGTCAAATTGTTGAAGGAACAGTATATGTAAGGGTTGATTAACCTTGTGCAAGGTATTTGTGGCCCGTTGGATGCATTGGTTGAGTTTGGTAAGCCCGAGAGTTATGATTTTCAATAAACCCTTGGTATTTTGCATGTAGAGTTAGGGTTTCATGGATCAGTGACTTAGAGGTCATGAATCTAAGAAATAATGGTGGAATCTGTTGTTTTGATACACAATTAAAGATTGTCCATTGAGTTTGGGTGGTGTTGGTGTATGTTTTATCATTCACTGACCACTTTAGAATGAAAAGTCTAGACACTTTATCCTCTCTTGAAAAACCACCGCATATGCTAAGATTGCGAGAAGATCCTATGGCGATTCCAAGGTTTCTTTTGTCAGGTCTTGATGTGTGGATAAGCTCAATGGGTGTTGCGATATGTTGGTAATACACAAAGGGACTTAACGTTAACAAATCACTCACAAGCTAGGACTTAGACTAATTTGACAATAATGATCTCTCTCTCTCTTTTTTTTTTGTTTTTGGTTTCGAAGTCTCAAAAAAAGTGCAAAAGAATGAGGGTTTAGAAGTTCTATGCTAATCCTATGAACTCAAGAGACGGTAAAGATTAGGTGAAACCAATAACAACACTCTGCTTCACCACACTGAGGACAACTACACAAAGTGAGTGCAATCTTCTAGGGGTGTGCTTCTGATTTTCATGTCACGAATAGCTACCATCAAATCCAACAATATTTATTCAGACACAAGTTAAGCTTCCACAAAGTAAGCTCAGGCTAACTTTACACATTGAACAAAAATCATTTATTTAAAGAAAGTATGAGAAAAGTTTCACCAATCTATACTATCAAATTTTTCATTCATCTAACATACATTCAAATCAAATTCTACTTTTAAATCTATTCTATATTTTATAGTAAATCTAATCTATTGTTGAAGGAGATATGTAACCATGCAACCACTTGACAATAAGAAGGATTCAAAGCAAATCATGCATATGAACTTTTATTATCCAAAGCAGCTATACGCAACAATTTCATAACACTCTCTTCACCCAATGAAAATGAGAGAATGAGAGTTTATATAGAGTTTTTGAAAATAAATGAATGGCCGAGATCAATTTAAGATCAACGGCAAAGATTAAAACAAATCAACCCTAATTAGGGTTTCCCAAAACAATCATCAATATCGAGTGGATGAAGAACAAGTGGCATGAGGAGCTATCTTCTAGGAGGCGCATCCTTATCCTCCTGAGTGGCTGTGTATTCAATGAATCTAGACACTATTATGCCGACCTCTTCCATTGTGACATGTGGCAGCATGTTGACCTTGAATTCCAACACGTCCAAATCATTTGCACACTCGACGAAAGCAATCTCCCACTTTGATTTTTGTCGTAGGAAGGCATCCCGGACGGACAAGAAGTTTGACGCCTTAGTCAAATTTTGCCTCAGGATTGGCCCGTTGATGGTGAAGAAAGTTTCCTAGATTCTGAGCTAGAGATTTCCAAGCTGCATATCATTCTTTCAGACAATATCCCTCTCAAGCACATCTGCAACCACAATTAAAATTTTATTTTGAATTTCCCTTGTTTGCTCTTCAACTCTAACACCATTTGCCTTCACCTTCTCCAAGAATTTGCTCCGTGCAATCAATGCCTAGTACCAGTTATTGAAATCATATGTAGCACTTGCTGCAATAACTTTTCCATCAATTAGTTCTTGTTTCGGAACTCCTTTCAACACTCTGAGACATGGGATAATTTTGTCCTGAATATCTTGGAGGTTGTCCCATGCTTCTGCCAAAACTGCAATCCTTGAAAGCGAAGAGGAAGTTTGTCCATAAGCCAGCATCAATCTCTCCACGAATGTAGCCGCTTCTTCGCTTGTGCTTGCTATCCACTCCTTAGTTTCTTTAGCTATGACCACCTCTTCTTCAGAATTTTTGATCGTTTCTTGTGAAGAGTTCAAAAGTGATGAATGTATTCTTTCAGGCGTTCAATCTCCTTATATTCTCGTTTCTTTGCCACTTCCTTTTCCAACCTTGCCTTGATGGAAGCGATTGAATTGTCCAAGTCTTCCACCTCTTGTGCTTTTGTTGCTGGACCCAAGTCGACAATAGTGATAGCATACTCTTGAGGAGTAATATCCTCCTTTGACTTATCCACTGTCGGTATGACAATTTGCACTGTACGGCGGCCAGTCTCATCCTTTTGGATTGTGGAAAACATTTTGGCGGGCTTCTTTACAATAACTGTTTCTAACCTAGCCAAGAAATCGGTCATATCATGTTCCTCTGGAACTTCTACTGGTACTTTTATCTTCAATCTTTCTTTTAACCAATCAGGAATAGTAGGCTTCTCAATGCCTTCTTCCTGAGTATTTTTTGCACATGGAGTATCCTGAACTCCTCTAAGAGCAAAAATCATACCCTCTTGAAATTCTTTGCCCAAAATATCCATTTCATTTTCAGACTCCAGTATTTCTGTGCCCGTGGGAGATGGGGGTTCATCATCCTTTTGCTAGATTAGCTCAATGTTCTCAAGGATTGGAGAAGGAATTCTAATTTCTACCAAGAACTCATCCTCAATGGTCAATATCTCGTTCACATTCGTGGACATGGCGAAATGAGATGGCCCCAACCTCTATTTCTTTTGTACAGGTTCTTCATTTACAACCGTCTTCCCTTTTGATCTTATGGAGTCATGAATTGTTTCCTTCCTTTTCCTGGGATTGGTGCTTTCAATCGGCTCATCGCCTTGGGATGCACCAGCATTTGAAGAATAGGATTCCACTTCGCCCATTAAATTATAAGTCAGAGTCACATTCCTTTGCCTCTCTTGGATTTGTTTATGCACACACCACTGTGAATATTTGACAACTGGCCTCATCAAGGTGGTCAGATCTGCAAGCTTTGGTTCTGACCATTTTAAGGGAGGAAGAGGCCGATTTCATCAAAGCCTGGCTGAACATACTCTCCATCGTCCTCAAGCTGATCAGGCACTCGGAAGAGCTCGGTTGTTCTAATCAGGTTCACCGGCAATTTGGACCATAGTCTTTTCTTGACGTCATATTCATCGGCAGTATTTACCCAGAAATCCTCCAGGTCTATCTTATGTTTGTACTTCCTTCCATTCACGGTCCCAATGTGGTGGTGAGGATCAAAATCAGCCCTGGATCAGTAAGATGTGAATGGGTACCATTGCATCTCCAACCTGACACTTTCAGCTGCTTGTGCTGATGGACAAGACTCCAACATGTTTTCAATAAAGAATGGAAAGGTAATGGCTGCCTTCTGCTTTGATTGCTGGAGGCCTTGGTATGTTTCCAACTACCAGAGGGCTTCGAGCAAGACCATTTTATTAGTAGGATAGATTGGAAGTCGGTATGGACATCCGGTGAATCCCTATACTCTTATCTAGGTGAACCTTGGAAACTGGATAAACTAGGATCCATACTTGTTGATCAGGCTCTTGGTCTCAAGAGTAAGCCTTTGATGCATTCCTCCTTGCAATATTCTAGTGATGTACATTAGGAAGGCATCATTCGCTCTTCTAAAGTGTGACTTTTCGCAGACCTACAACTAGGGATAACAATCATTCGCTCTTCTGAAGTGTGAATTTTCACCATTGCCTACCACGCCTCTGCAAATCAGTCCTATGTATTTGTAAGTTCTAGCCAATAGATAGACAATATAAGAACTCATGTAAAAAGACTTTGTCCTTTCCAAATTTATTAACTGTTCATTGAGATTGTCACTGATCATCCGCGACCAATTGAACATCTTGATGCCCGAAGTGATCTCATCAATAAAGTAATACATCCATGTTTCAAATGGCACGCCTTGAGGGTTGCCCATTACTCTGTTCAATAGAAAAATGATATCTCCGTACTCTTCCTTGAAGTCAATTTGAAGTAATTTCTTCGGCATTTTCTTAGTGGAAGGCCTTGGCTTCTCTAACCACACCTTATTGATATTCGTTGCATAAAGATCCATCCGGTCTTCATAAAGTCTTCTTGCATCTTCTTTGGTCTTGTATGAAGTTCGGTTATAACTTGGTATACTGAAAGGCTCTTGAATGGCTAATTCTCAGAGATGTGCCAATTCCCATCAAGCGCAATGATCTATCTCTCTTGTGCATTGTAGTGTATGGCATGTTCTACCATCAATTCAACACACTCTACAGCGGGTGGAAATCCAGCTGCTTGGACAATGCCATTCCGCGTCATCCAGCGAGCAATGGGTGTTGGCAAGAATCCATCTTGCACGTACATTCTCTTCTTGAAGTCTTTAAAATCTACATGTCCAAGGTTGGTGTCTATGATATTGTTCCACTTGGAGTTGATTTTTTATTTTGGTTGCAGTCCTTTATTGGCAAATTTCATCTGGGCATTTCTCGAAGGTTCTCCTTTGGTGATCATCAACCTACAAGAAACATGACGAAAAAATATTAAGTTCAAGACTTTAGATTCTGATTTTCTTGGATCTTGGCTCGAAATTTTCACTTTCAACCTATTGAAGAGTTAAATTCTGTAAAAAATCAGACTGAAAATGAAATAATTTGGCTAAGTATTTAGCAAGTTTCATGAGAATAGACAAAAGAAGGATAAAGAATCCGTCAAACTCGGATGTTGAACCTTTGAAATTATACACTTTGACAGTAATCTTGCCTTAAATTATGTCTTTAGCTCAGAAAAAGAATGCCTATTCTTCAGAAATTCGATTCTTCAACTCAAAAATTTACTTTATTCTCTGCTCTCTTCTTCAAAAATTTACTTGATCTCAAAAAAAATTCCTCCTTCAAAAAATTATCTTTCACAACCTCGAGAGAGTTAAAATATTTTCACCATCAAACATGGAAGAATGAGTTGAAAATGATAAGTTCAACTTCTTATAAAGTTGAAGAATTTGATTATTTTAGCAAATTCATGTTTTTCTTTGTAATTCATCGAACCTGGACTTGCTTTCTTTTTATCCACCATGGCAACTTCATCTTTATGGCGCCATCCTTAGCCCAATTGTCCTAGATTTTCTTGAGCGAGTTGGCAAGAATCTCTTTGGATTTTCTTGAAATTTTCTAAGTGTTGGATATTTAAAATTTCCTTGGAAAAATATCAAAAAATATTCTAAGTGTTTTAAAATTTTATTTTTCCAACTTTCCAACCCTTTCAAGTGTTTTAATTATGGCGAAATTTTGATTTATCTGTGGATTTTTCCTTGGCCTACTTAGTTTCATGGCAAATTTTAAGCTTCCTTTCCAAGTCGGACTTCATAATTGTCTTGGCATCTTTCTAACTTGGGCGAGTTTCATCTTCCTCTTGCCATGATACATCTTCTCTAGGCGGACTTGGTAAGGGCCAAGACATTTCATCTCCCATCTCTCCTCTAGGCAGACTTTATGACCTCTTTGCCATCTTATCTTCAAGTGGGGCGGACTTTAGATTTCTTTGGACAAGTCTAGGCAGACTTTGTCCTTGGTTAGACATCTTCTCACTTCAATCTTGGGCGGATTTGCCTTGTCTTTGACATTGTATGTCCTTCCAAATTTTCGAGTTTTCTTTCCTCCTCTTGGTTCGGCGGACTTTAGCTTTGTCTTGCCATATTCTCTTCAAAGTGGGGCGAACTTGCTCTTGACTTGGACAAGCCCATGGCGAACTTCAAGACTTCCTTGCCATCTTTTCTTCAGCTTGGGGGGACTTCACTTGGTCTTTGCCACATTCTCCTTTAGCATGGCGGACTTGACTAACACTTAGACATTTTCTTTTCTTTCTTCCAAGCAGACTTTACCTTCCTTTGGACAAGCATGGGTGGACTTGATCATTTGCTTACCATTTCCCATCTCTCCCCTAGGCAGACTTCCTCAACACTTAGGCAAATTTTTCTTCTTGGCCTAGGGCGGACTTTGCTTGTGCTTGGACAAGCATCATTCAAGCCAAGGGCAGACTTCATCAACTTTATGCCATGGATGCTTTGAGCTGGGCGAACTTCTCTTAGCCTTTGACAACTCCTCTTGGACCATTTTCATGGCGGACTTTATGACTTCCATGCCATTTCTACCTTGGGCGAACTTGAAGATTGGCTTGCCATGCTTGTCACTTAGACGAATTTCTTGCTTTTATTTAGATCATCTAAACAAACCCTCGTCAAGTGATTTTTCTTGCTTTTTATGATTTTTCCTTGCCTTATACTCTTGGAGGTGCAAAACCTTGATTTTGAAGATGAAAACGTTAACTCCATGACCTGTGGGACCCTACCCCTGGAACTTTCTAAAAATAGAAATTACTAAAAATAGAAAAAAGCAAAAAGCAAAATTTCTAAAAATAGTAAATCCCGGATTGGTCGAAAAGTGCCAAAAATAGAAAAAGCAAAAAGCAAAAAAGTGGAATCCCTAAAAAATAGGAAGTGTCAGAATTGACTCAAAGCAATGGTGTTCTTCGTCCTCCAGACCTTCTTAACTCTTTGACGACGTCTATGCATTGTTTTGGGCTTGAATTCTCTTCTTGGCTTGGATGATCTCTCAAAACTCTAACTCCAAACTCTCAAAGCAATGGTCTTATGAAATTGTAACATTAAGGCAAAACCCCAAAAAACAAACTACTGGGGGTGCCTATTTGCAATGGGGCGATGTGTGAAATAGGTCACAATAGGTGGAAACTTGGTGATTAGGAGGTACTTCCTTTGGAAAATAGGGCTAATTGGTGGCCTAAAAGGCAGGGCAGCCTATTGATTCTCGATATTGTTGCAGGAGTTGAAGTGTGTCTCGAATGATGTTTGATAGGTTTTTGTACGGCCTTCTCTAAAAGATATCACCAAAAGTTGGTTTTTGAGGGCTACAAGCCTTTAGGTGAGTGTTTGAGACAAGTTGAGAGAATAGTGTTGCAAGGGTTGGTTTTCTTGATTTAGTCTAATAATTTTGTGTTGGTTAGAGGTATCCACCACCTAGGTTGCTATCAGGTTGTATCAGAGCTTAGTTAGTAGGTCTTTTGAAGGTGATTGATTAAATTTTG
This sequence comes from Sequoia sempervirens, assembly GCA_007258455.2. Taxonomy (NCBI): domain Eukaryota; kingdom Viridiplantae; phylum Streptophyta; class Pinopsida; order Cupressales; family Cupressaceae; genus Sequoia; species Sequoia sempervirens. Next base: position 20,713,001 of record VDFB02000019.1, read on the forward strand.
CAGGTTGGAAGGTGAAAAGACAAATTTGTGAAGATGCCTCCGAAGAATGTTGGTGTTGCTAGAGAGTTGCAGGAACTGAAGAAGAAACATGCCAAGCTTTTGGAGTCACACAATGCTATGTTGGCAAGGCTTGTTGCCTTGGAGACAAAGAAGAGAAGAGACGAAGCTGAGAGCAAGGTTACCCCAAGTTTCCAGGACAGGGACAGCGGGACGAGTCCTCAAGTTTCCGATTTTTGAGGCCAAAATTAGGGATGGCAGGGGACGACTATATAAAAATATAGGGAAAATTTTAAAAATATAGGGAAATTTTAAATATTCATATGATAACATGGATAAGGCATGCATAATACACATTATAGAACATTAACATATAACATTTGTGTTCAACATTATGCCAATACTCAATATGCATTCAAAATTAACATACACGAATCATGAAACAACCTCCAAGGTATAATTTATAAACTTGTATCAAAATGTCCAAAGGCTACATTTCTGCCATATAGTTTTAAAGTTTGCTATGAAAATCAAAATACAATATCGTATGACAATAATGAATACAAAATAAACAAAGAGCACTGCTGCCCCTAATTATCTCTCATAATCGCATCAAAATCAGAGTCATCCTCTGAGTCACTGCCACTGTGATGCTCCTCATCAACCAATGGAACCCCAACCAAACCCTCAGCTATCTCTTCCTCATCTACCTAGGCCACGTCCTCGGGATCAATATCCCACCGTAGAGCTTCAGTCTATCGATACTCTAGAGTTTGTCGATCCTAAAGCCGAAGAGCACTATAAACTGCCACTAGCTTCTCCACTCGTCTAGAGGTAAGTGTATTCCTCTTGAGGGAGTGGATAAGCTATAAGTGGACCAATTCCTCTTTGCAACAGAGGAACTGGCAACCTGTGCAAGAAGGCGAGTAGCAAGTGTCTTCAACTGCGGTGTATCCCTCCCATGATAGGTCCACCATCCAATAGGGTTCGATTGAGCTAATATAGCTCTATCCAACCTCACGTGTGGTTTACTCAAGTTTGGGCCATTAAGATTTGCAAAGTCTAGGAATTGTGACCGAAGTATTGAAGCTTGCTTTGCTCGATAAATCTTTTCAATGGCCCGTGTGAACCCATCTAAAACCTCAGCATCATCACATGGAGGCACCATACCAACCCTTGGTGCATACCATTTTGGATTTAGAACAAAGGCAGCCATATGAAGTAGGGTGTTCATTGTATTCCACCTCCGCGTCATAATGGGCCTAATGTGTTGCTCATATAAATCCAAAGTGGGGTCCTTTGCCGAAATAACTTGCCTAATCTTCCCAAGCATACTGTCAAATGTCTCGTATATTTCACCAAGACTAGGAGAGTCTGTATCAGCATATCTGATGACATCTACAATAGGCGAGATGAAAGAGCAAATATATCTACAAAATGCAAACAAAAAGTTCAAAATAATTAGTTGACAAGTTAATTGACATGTTAGAAACTTCAAAAGTTGGAACATTGGACAATAAAATTAAAATATTAAAATCAGAAATTTAATATGAAAATCAGCCATCTAATATGTCTTACCTCACGTTGGCCCACCAATCGTCATCGAGGATCTTTTGTTTGATGGTCTTTCCTTGAGTAGAACTTGCATTAGGCCATCTAGTCCACTCCGCATTGATCATCATCAGTTGTAGAGGCTCATGCACCTCAAGCATCCTCTCCAACAAGATGAAGTAAGTGGCATATCTACATTCATTGATTCAATAATTCATTAAAAAATAAAAATTTAAAACAAAATCTGATTATGAATACAAATTGAAAGTGAAACAAAATGAAGTAAATGGCATACCTTGTCTCAACGGGTTTGAGAAACTTCTTTGAAAATGTTCTAAGAGAGCAAGTGAGGTGTGGTGATTGCAAATGAACATCTGAATATCTCTAGCTTCTGCCACCATTTGCTTCACCCAATCCAACTTCCCTATGTCTTTCGATGCATTGTTCAATGCATGAACACAACATGGGGTCCAAAATATGTGCCTGTAAGTACCCTCCATCATCATCCCAGCCGATTTGCACACACGTGCTGAATCGGTGATCACTTGCACCACATTTGCAGCCCCAACCTCCTCTATGGCATCTCTCAAAATGGAAAACTAGAAGTCTGCATCCTTACGTCTCCCTAAACAATCTACGACTCTAAGAAAATAAGAACCAGCAGGGCATGTGACTATGACATTGATGAGTCGTCGACATCTACAATCAGTCCACCTATCCATCACTATAGAGCACCTCGTCCTCATCCATGTTTGCCTCATCTCCTCCATTAACAATTAACTTTGGAGTACGCTTTGTCTAGGAGGGTAGTACGTAGCTTATGATCTCCAGGGGGTATGAATGAAGGACCAACAGTGGCTATGTCTTTAACCATTTGTTTGAAATAAGAAGAATGGGCCACATGAAATGGAATGGAATGGGCAAAAAATAATTTGGCAATGGAGGATTTAGTGGCTTCTCTTGCTTTGTTATTAAACATGGACTCAATTGAGGTTTCCTTTTCACTACCACTCACCTTCCTCTTTACTCTTAAGACAACTCCACTACTACCAACCGCGGAAGGACTAGGAGTAGGCATACATGATTGTGAACTTGGGAAAGAAGGAGACCCACCTTGAACCCCACCATGCAACTCGATTAAAATTTAAGCACTCTAAAAATAGCTCATCTGTCAATGCAGGGCACACTCTAACTCAATGGCCCACCTCCCCCATAAAATGAGACCTAACTCTTGTGTAGCTGCCCTTAAACTCCTTTTCACAAACATGGCAAAACCAAACCCTACTCCCTCCTGAATTTTTTTGTCTTTCACCCATGGCTGTAACAAATCGAAGGAATGGTTTTTTTTTTGTCTAATGGGTGTTTTGCATAGTCTTCCATGGTTTTGGTATTGGTTGATGAAGGAGGGCATTGGATTGGGTTTCTTTCTCTAGTTCTACTACCACCCCCACCACTTTCCATTGTAGTTTGCATTTCAACTTCACTATCACTCCCGGCCTCATTGCTGCTCATGTTTTTTGTTTTTAGAATGGAAGTTTCAACTGAAAATGCAAAAAAAAAAAAAAAAAATCAGACAATGTATGCTTCATATTTTGCAAAAAAAAAAATTTAAAAAAAGGGAAAAAAAAATGCACACCTCTTTGGTGGATTTGCATTCCCAAGAACACTATTTCAACCTCCTCTCCTCCTTCAAGCTGCTACTCCTCCTTCAATGGCTGCAACTCCTTTTGCTCTCAAACTCTTAGCTGCTCAAACAAACAAAATGCATAAAATGAGGTTAGAGAGGCCCTTTTTTTCTTCATAAAGGAGTCAAAATGAATTGGGCCCACACATGCCACGTAGGCAGGGGCATTATTTTTTTGTTTTATGTTTTTTTGCTTTTTTAAAGCTCACAAGATGCGGGGGACGGCCGACCGTCCCCGGGATGGTCAAGGGACGGCTCAACCATCCCCCATTGGGTCAACGACGCCCCCCCGTTTCAGGAATGTTTCCTGCAAATTTGCAAAAAAGGGAACGGTCCCCTATCGTCCCCATGCCATCCCCGGGACGTCCTTTCCGTCCCCCGGTACCCAGGACGTCTCGAGGACAGGGATGGAGCATTTTGGGGGGAGGGGGGGACACGTCCCCGGGTTTCCCTGGCTGAGAGTGAATCAGATGAAGAATATGAAGATGTGGATGAGGAATTAGACCTTGAAGTTCAGAGGATGACAAAGTTGTTCAAGGCAATTAAAGGTGATTCTCATAAGGTAAAGGTTGATCTACCTATGTATGATGGAAATTTGAATGAAGAAGAGTTGCTTGATTGGATTGCAGCTATGGAAAATTACGAAGAAGAAGATGAATAATATGAAGATGTGGATGAGGAGTTAGACCCTGAAGATCAGAGGATGACAAAGTTTCTCAAGGCAGTTAAAGGTGATTCTCATAAGGTAAAGGTTGATCTACCTATGTATGGTGGAAATTTGAATGAAGAAGAGTTGTTTGATTGGATTGCAGCCATGGACAATTACTTTGAAAGTGAAGACATTTCAGATGAGTAGATGGTGAAGGTGGCAAAGACAAAACTCAAAGGTCATGCTCTTCTATGGTGGGACTACGAGCAAATAGAAAGAAGAAAGCAAGGTAAATTAAGGATAGTTTCTTGGGACAAGATGGTAGCAAAACTTAAAGGTAAATTTCTTCCTAAAGATTATGAAGTTCAATTGTATAAGAAATTGCAAGGCTTGAAGCAAAAGGATTTAGATCTATACTGATGAATTCTATAAATTAAGTATAAGGTCAAGAAGAGATGAAGATGAAATTGAAAAAGTGGCTAGGTATCTAGGTGGCCTTAGATTCAATATACAAGATGAATTGGTTGTTGCTAACCCAAAGATTGTTGAAGAGTGTTTTCAATTGGCTATTAGGGTGGAGGAGAAGATCAAAAGAAGGCAAGAGAAATCTGTTAGAGGCAGAGGTAATAGCACAAGATGAAGCAAATAAAGGTAAGGAGCAAGGTGTTGATGCAAGAGAAGGTTTTAGGGGATCTAAAGGCAGATTTAGTGGTGGTAGAAATTCAAATGTTTTTGCAAGGAGATGCTACAACTGCAATGAATTTGGTCATCCTTCTTGGAAATGCCCTGAAAAGTTTGGTACTTCATCTAGTGGAGGTGAAAAGAGGATTGAAAGGAGGGCTCAAATAGTTCAAGAGGAGTGTGAGAGTACCAATTCTGCAAGTTAACTTGCTGCTCCTGAAACAGATGAAGCTTTGATGATGAGGAAGACCATACTTAAGGCAGCAAAGGAGATGGAGCCATTGCAAAGAAAGAATCTTTTCAAGACCACATGTAAGTGCAAAAATAAGGTATGCAAAATTGTTATTGATTCAGGATCTACTAAGAATATGGTGTCAAGTGAGATGGTTAGTAAACTGAATTTGCAAAAGGTTCCTCATGAATTACCTTATAAGGTGTCTTGGTTGAGTGATGGGAAATCTCTTTAAGTCAATGAACAAGTTGTGGTTGAATTTCAAATTGGTGGTTACAAAGATAAGGTAGTGTGTGATATCTTGCCCATGGATTGTTGCCACTTACTCCTAGGTAGGCATGCATTGAGAGAAAACAGATACACTATAGAGAAAGATGGGTGTACATTTGTTTCAACTCCACTTGTGGAAGAAGACAAAGGTAAGGCCAAGGTAATCATGTGTGGGAAGAAAGAACTTGTAAAGGTTGTAAAGGAAGACACAAAGGTGAGTACTACAATTAGTTCGAAGTCTGAAAATGCTTTGACAGTAGTAGGTGTGAAGATGAATGCAGGGTTGAAGGATGGAATGATAATGTCATGGTAGGAACCATTGTGTGCCCTTTGGTTGAGAGTAAGGCAGGAAGACAAGTGATCTTTGCAGGTACAATAGGTTATAAATCTGATGGTACAAAGTGTTGACTAGACAGTGGAACTGATGACAGGGATGAAAGGACAAAATGGGCAAAGAGTTGAGGGTAGACACAAGCATGAAATTGAGGTAAAAGGGAGGACAGTTCAAGAAATTACTAACAAGTGTTTGTTTGCAGGTATGAATGAAGGAACCTTATCAGGTTTTGGTCAAAGAATAGATGGAAGACAACTAGCAGTGTGGTTGCAGAGGTAGAGACAAATTCATGTGCAAAGGTGGTCAAGAATGTCAAGGATGGAGGGTATGATATAAGAACTCAATATTTGAACCAAGGAACGAGATTTGTAGACCATAGAGTGTGTGGAGTAGAGATGAGGCATGGTACAAGGCATAACTCATGTGACATGAGTTCTTTTCAAAGGGGTTGTATGGTGCAGGTGCACCCAAGCAATGGAGTTTACAATAAGAGGTTAATATGTCAAGTCTAGGTGATAGGGTTTTTTCCGTACTAGATAGGGTCTATTAATGTTAAATAAGATCTATTGAGACCATCTATTATGTAATTTGGGGGTTTGTGAGTCATTAGTGTCAAATTAGGAAAAATTGCAAAAATGTAAAAATGTCGTCAAGCAAAAATTGTCAAAAATGCAACTTTTGGGTAGTTGAAGGGACATAGAAGTTTAAAAGACAGTTATAGGCATTGGGAAGGTTAGTTTTGAATTGAAAATTTATTTAAAGCCTCTAAAGGGCTCGAGGATTGATTGATGAAGGTTGTATTGTGATTCCCAATGAAATAACAACGCTTAATTCTGCAATTTCACTGTATTTCTGAACTTTTTTGTGATTGTACGGACCCATATAGATTGTAAATGCTCTTAATCATTTTGTGTTTTGTAGGGACATGAAATATCTTTCATTTAATTCAATTTTGAGAGTCTAACTCTGAATTTAGAGGGAGATTTCATCAATTTTCTGTAGCAGCCCTATTAACACAGTTTTAAGGGTTGAAGGTCATTTAAAATGGTAAGTTGACCCATTCCACTCACTATTCCTACTATAACTCATGGAATGGGTCCAACACACTGTAAATTAGGTGTCCTCATGGTTCTATAGGCAAAGGAGTCAAGTTGTGAGAATTGGGGTGATGCCCTAGGGCTGGTCAAGGTGTTTTTTCCATGTGAAAATGTGTTTGAGAAGGGTTTTGTCAAATTGTTGAAGGAACAATATATGTAAAGGGTTGATTAACCTTGTGCAAGGTATTTGTGGCCTATTGGATGCATTGGTTGAGTTCCGTAAGCCCGAGAATTATGATTTTCAATAAACCCTTGGTATTTTGCATGTAGAGTGAGGGTTTCATGGATCAGTTACTTAGAGGTCATGAATCTAAGAAATAATGGTGGAATCTGTTGTTTTGATACACAATTAAAGACTTTCCATTGAGTTTGGGTGGAAACTTGGTGATTATGAGGTACTTCCTTTGGAAAATAGGGCTAATTGGTGGCCTAAAAGGCAGGGCAGTGTGTCTCAAATGATGTTTGATAGGTCTCTGTACAGCCTTCTCTAAAAGATATCACCAAAAGTTGGTTTTTGAGGGCTACAAGCCTTTAGGTGAGTGTTTGAGACAAGTTGAGAGAATAGTGTTGCAAGGGTTGGTTTTCTTGATTGAGTTTGATAATTTTGTGTTGGTTAGGGGTATCTACCACCTAGGTTGCTATCACGGCCTAACCAAAGCACCAGCTACCTTTCAGTCTTGTATGAACCGAATCTTCAGAGATCAGTTGAGGAAGACAGTCCTTGTCTTTTTTGATGATATACTAGTCTTCAGCAAGACTTGGGAGGATCATTTAGCACATTTGGATTCAGTGTTGGGCATTGTAATGAGCCAACCCAATTTTTTTCAATTTTTGAATTAACACACCAGCACTAGAAGCACCCATTATGGTTAGCTCAAACCAAACCAGCAATTGGAAAGTAACTCTTTGCCAAGAATGCGCACTCAATCTCAAGATGAGAATGATGTTGTCATGGCAAGAGGGTTGCCAGTAGCAACTGGAAAGAATTACAATATTGAAAGTAAGCTCAACGCTGAGAATGTGCTCTCCAACCCAATGTGGGAATGGCACTACCATATGGCGGAGGTACTAAGAAAAGAAATACAATTCTGGAAAGTAAACTCGACACCAAGAATGTGCACTCCAAACCCAAGGTGGGAATGGCGCTATCATATGGTGGAGAATCTATTAAAACAATGCAGAGCTGAAAGTAACTCAATCATCAAGCATGTGCACTCCAAGCCCGAGATAAGCAAGGCGCTATCATATGATGAATGAGGAACTAATGCAAGTACAATGAAGACTGAGCGAGGGACAGTCTCTTCCACATCTGTGGGAATTATATATGAACTTAGCAAAGAAAGAAGTAGCTAACAGTACTACTGTTCAGCTTTACAATGAAATAGAAATGCCTGCCAAGAACATAGAATTAGAGTATGTCAAAGCTGCAATGATTTATAAACTCTCTCCAATTTTCAACCAAACCCCAAGACTCAAACCCAACTCCTAAGACAAAATCTTACAATCTGATATGACTAAACAATGACTAAAAATGCATAACCAGCAACACTGTAACTCACTAAAATGCTCATAACTCTTTCTAGACTTGTCCAAATGACATGAAATCTGATGCAAATGAACACTATGAAGATGGCGACCAGATTCTAATCAGAAAATGACTCTAAAATCTTGTAATTTTTTTTTTCTAAACATTTGTCAGGCAGAATAGAATGGTACGGCCTCAAGAGGGGCGATTTTCACTAGATAAAATCAAAATCTTCATTGAAAAATCTGCAAACTGGCACAAATGGTTGCCCCTAGCAAAGAAATAGATTGGTGAAATGCCCAGAACAATTTTGTTTTTATTTCATGAAATATGAGCAAAAACTACAATTAGCAACTCCAAAATGTGACTGAAATGCAAAAACTCTACTACAATATGCAAGAAACTCAACTACAATGTGCAATAAACTTAACTACAACTAATATCTCAACTAGTTGCTATCTTTCAAGCAAGAAGTCGAGCCCAAGCTAGGAGGTATGCATTCCTCAAAGCAATCTCTCACCATTCCGGCAACATAACGTTGTAAATTTCATGGATGCTCAAATGAAGAACTAAGGCCTCCTTTTATAACTTTGTGTGGAGTCTCCAACAAATTCTAGAAAGTGTGTTCAAAATCCAATAGGCATTTTTAATTTTAATTTTTGACTTAATCTTCTCTCAAAGTGGCGTACCTCTTCATGGCTGAATAAATCACTTTTTAAATAAAATATTTTCTCCTTGAGATGGCATCCAATTTTCCTCAAGAGTAATTTGACTTTTGGAATAATCAAAATAATTCCTCATGGAATAGCCACCCTCAAAAGTCCCCCTTTTTAAAACAACTTTAAGTTGTAACACTAGGCCAAGGGGTCATAAGATAAAAATAAAACATTATTAATTTAAAATAACTTATTTCTCCAAAATGTGCACCATGAAGCCAAAATCAATATTACCAACTGAACTGCCAAAAGAGGAAGGCCTACTTAGCTAATGCTGATTGGACCACTGCTAAAAATAGAATTTACTAAAAAAAGTAAATTTAGAAAGTTGCTCGGATCGGAATGGATGTGACACCATTGTGAAGCTCTCCGAAAATCCAGAAAGAATCCGCAAACCAAAATCCACAATTCCAAGTGCAACCACTGAAATGTGTAGAAACAACCTCCTAGAAGATGGGAAACCCTAATTTCAGCTTTTGCTTAGCCTACGAGTTTCTGGAAATAGGCTAAATCCAAAAGAATGTAGGGCTAAATTGTGGACATTACAGGCATATTGGAGAGTGAATCTCTATTCGCCAAGGAATCAAAATGTGACTTTTGTATGAGGGAGTTATTGTACTTGGGGCATATGATTAGTGCCGAGGGGGTTAAGATGGATCTTGAGAAGGTGAAGTCTATAGTCGATTGGCCTCCACCCACGAATCTCACTCAGCTAAAGGGATTCTTCGGGTTATGTGGTTTCTACTACTGCTTCGTCAAGGGCTTTTCATAGCAGGTCGCCCCACATATAGACTTGATGAAGAAGGGGGCTTTTGATTGGAACCAAGGAGATGTTAGCCATCATGCATGCATTGGCTAAATTCAGGCAATATTTGGTGGGCAGCAAATTTTTGTTGAAGATAGATCATAATAGTCTGAAACATTTCCTAAGTCAACGTGGCCTCAATGATCGGCAACAAAAATGGGTCAGCAAGCTGCAAGCTTATGATTTTGACATAGAATATGTCAAGGATAAGAAAAATATAGTTGTCGATGCCCTTTCGAGGAGACCCTACTTGTGCTCTCTAGGTGAAGTGACAGAGGATTGGAGGAGTCTGATTGTAGTTGAGTATGCGAAGGATAAGTGGGCTTTCGAGTTCATTGATGGTACAGTTGCAGATGACAGGCACACCCTTGTGAATGACCTCATCATTTACAAAGGGAGGATTTTCCTTGTACCAGGATCCTCTATGAAAAAGAGGATATTGAGAGCTCTTCATGACGCCCCTAGGGCAGGCCAGCCAAGTTACTTTAAAACCAACAGGCAAATTAGGGAGCGGTTCACTTGAAAGGGGCTCAAATAAGAGGTTCTCAAGTATGTTAGAGAGTGTCCCACTTGTCAGTAAAACAAGCAGGAGCACACTTTCTCGACAGGACTACTATAGCCTCTACCCATTCCTAGTCAGAAGTGGGAATGCATATCCATGGATTTCATCACGGGTTTACCCAAAACGTAGGGCAGGGATTGCATTTACGTTGTGGTTGATAGGCTCATGAAGTTTGCACATTTTTTCCCAATTTCAACTACTTTCACAGCAGTGCAGGTTGCTGATTTGTTTTTCAGAGAGATATTCCAATTGCACGGGTTGCCTCGAAATATAGTGAGTGATCGAGATAGCAGATTTATGATTCATTTCTGGCAGGAGCTCTTCAAGCTTAGTGGCACGGAACTCACTCTGAGCACGAGCTACCATCCATAGACAGATGGACAGACCGAGATAGTTAATAAATGGGTGGAGGGATACTTGAGGAACTACATTGCGGGGCAGTAGAAGGCATGGGTTCGGTGGTTGCATTTATTGTTAAAATACTATGCACCACACGTCTATACAAATGTCACCATTCATGGCACTCTATGGGTATGATGCTCACAATTTTTTGGATTTGTTGTTTGGAGATAGTAGAGTGCCCAGTGCGAAGGGTTTGTTACAGGACAGCCAGGATATCATGAGTTCTCTGAAGGAGAACATTCAGAAGGCATAGAATCAATAGAAATAATATATAGATCAGCACAAAGTGGAGCGTTCCTTTGAGGAGGGGGTATGGTGTATCTTATGTTGTAGCCATACAAGCAATCCACTTTGAGGAAGAATGGTTTAGAGAAGCTCAAGCCACGGTACTATGGCCTATTCTGAGTTTCCAGACAAATTGGTGAAGTGGCTTATGAGCTAGAGTTACTGGCAGAGAGTAGGGTTCATAATGTGTTTCATATATCTCGCCTCAAAAAGGCGTTGGGACATAATGTGACATCTTCTACAACGTTACCACCCTTGGATGAGGAGGGGAAATTGATTTTAATTCTTGAGGCTATCATTGATACTAGAGAGCGTCATTTGAGGCACAAAGTAATCATAGAATATTTGGTTAAGTGGAAGGACCTGCTAGATGAGGATGCAACTTGGGAGAATGAGGATATATTGCAGCATCCTATGATGAGATTGCTTGAGGACAAGCAATTTCGGGGAGGATGGATGAAATATTCCGAGCCAAATTTTTTCAAATTTTCAATAACAGTAAGCAATGCAACACACATCCGTTAGGGTTAGCACTTAAACCAAAACGATGCGGAATTCAACTCTAACCAAGAATGCACTGGATGACGACGAGCATATGATCAGAGGATCTCAAAGCAATGCTGAATAAAGAACTCTAACCAAGAATGCGCCGGATGACGACGAGCATATGGTCAGAGGATCCCTATCTTCTATTATGCTGAAAGTAAACTCAACACCCAGAATGTGCTTTCAAACCCGAGTGGGAATGGAGCTACCATAGGGCGGAGATGTAAGATATTACAATGCAAATCAAAGTAAATAGGCGGCAAGCCAGCCTCTTCCACTTATCCAGCGGGTATTACAATGAAATAACAGAGAAGTAAGATTGCTGACAGTACTACTGTTCAGCTTACAATAATTAGAGATTTGCCTGCCAAATACATAGAATAAGAAAGTCTAACCATGCTGCAATATAGTATAATGTCTCCTCAATGATCACAAAGACTTTCAACCCAAACCCAACTCAAAAGATAGACTTTACGCAAGCTGATATGACAGAACAGCAACTTAATATGCATAACCAGCAACCCTAGAATCCACTAAAATGCTCACAACTCACTCAATACTTGCCAGAATGACATGAGACTTGATGCAAATGAAAGCTAGGATGATGACAATGAAGACTAGACAAAGAAACAGCTGACAAATTGAAGTATTTTTTTTTCTAAACACTTGCCAGGCAAAACATAATGGAACAGCCTCAAGAAATGTTCTACCAACAAGATAAAATCCAAGACACCTCTAAAAAATCTGCAACTTGGCATAGAGGGGCGCCCAAGGCTAGCAAATGCATGGGTAAACTACCCAGAACCAAAATAAATTCGCCCAAAGACTTATGAGTATAAACTTCAATCTGCAATACAAAATCAGCAACTCCAAATTTTGATTAAAATGCAAGAAACTGAACTACAAATGCAAAACAACTTCTACAATGCAAAATCTCACTACAAATCTCACTCAACTACAATCTAACTCTCCACTAGTTGCTGTCTTTCAAGCAAGAAGTCGAGCCAAGGCTAGGAGGCATTCATTCCTCGAAGCAATCCAAATACCATTCCGGCAGCATAACTTTACTCAAGACATAAGATAATCCAAATGAGGACCCAAGACCTCCTTTTATAACTTTGTGAAGACTCTCCAGAAGCTTCTAGAAACCCTAACTTTTCAAATTTGAAATAACTCCATTCCCTCCAAAGATGGCGTCCCATTTTCCAAGCAATATTTGACTTTAATTTTAAATTAATTCCCTCCTCAAAGAAGGCGTCCAACTCAAGCATGAAATAGACCTTTGAATAATAATAAATTTCCTTCAATGAAGCGCCCACCCTTGAAGAACACCTTTTAAGAACAACTTGAAGTGATGTAGCTAGGCCAAGGGGGGAGTCAACATTAAAATATAACATTAACATAATATTATTTAAATAAAATGAACTTATCTCTCCAAAATGCATCCCGAGGCCAAAATTGATCAAACCAACTGAGCTGACTGAAGATGAGAGCCATCCGTGTCGAAACCAACAGGACCACTGCCAGAAATAGAATTTACTAAAAATAGTAAATTCCAGAAAGTTGCCCGGATCAAAGTGCATGTGATACCAATGCGAAGCTTTCTGAAAACCCAGAAAGAATCCGCAATCCAAAATCCCAAACTCCAAGATGTAGCCGTCGTAACTTACTAAAAATAGTAAGTCCGGAAAGGTTGCTCGACGCAGTTGCAAGTCATACCTCTGCGACGCTCTCTGAAAACCCAGAAGGAATCCAGAATCCAAACAACCAAACTCCAACAAGCAAAACCCTGAATCATCAAGAGAACCCACCAAGCAGTCGGAAACCCTAATTCTGCCACTGACTAGCCGACAACACGCTGGGGATAGGCTACCAATCACTAAAAAGTGAAGTGCTAAAAACGGGGACATTACAACGGACTGTAATGTCCCCTTCCTAGCCAGTGGCTTGACGAACAGGGTTAGCCTATTACAACGGTTCTCGTAGGCTAACAGGATGATTAGGAAATCTTTTTGAGGGATTTCAAGACTTGTCCTTGTTACTTACTATTTTTAGTGACATTTGGGGTCAGTGATGGCACACTTGCAATTGATCATGGTCATGGGACACTTTGAGGGTTCATTTCGATATCCGGACTAGGAGTTATGGAATTGTTAAGTCACGTTATTTAATAATATTTTATTATTAACTGATTTAGTGAGTTAATGTTATAAAGTGAAAGTGACTTTATTAAAAGAATATCTTAAATCACTTTATAAAGTATTTAAGTGAAATAAGTCACTTTATGAAATATTTAAGTGAAAAGTCACTTTTGACAAATGATTTAATATTAAATTAAAAGAGCTATTGAAAGTGGCATTGATTTCAACACGAGATATTTATGTTTTGCATTTGTCAAAAGTTGAAACCCTATTTTGGGCATACTTCTCCATAAGGCAAGGATGAGCTCATTATTGAACATTCAAAATATTATATCAATTTTGGAGCTGCTGCTGCAAGTTTTTGTCTTTCATGGCTGATTGAGGATGGATACCCTCTTTTAGAACAGGTTCTGCAGGCGTGCAAGATCATCCAAGGTTCCTACTTGATTGGTCTCACTTGGGGATCAACACTTGAGCATTATTACAGAGTTTAGTTTGAAGAATGAATCAGGGTTTGATATTAGTATTGCAGATCTGGAGATAAAGGTTTGCAGATTGCACAACAATAAATCAGCACATGGGAGCCATTACTCATCTTTCCGAGGCACATGGGTCTTCTACATCAGGCCGTACCTTCTCAATTGCTCTTTGTGGCTTAGGCGTCACTTCTTGCATTTTTTTTCAGGCTTCTAGACCAGCTTTTAGCTTCCCCTAGATTGGCACATGTGAGTTGCAGGTACAACTGTACCTTCTTCGGAGGCATGATTACTCCAATTGGCAGATCACCCCCTTTGGTGACTGTTTTTGGCTTTTAAATTTGACATCCAAGTTGAAGAAGTATTTGCAGATTTAATACAAGCTGGAGAACCATCAAATTGGAGATTGGCATCTTGAATAGTGTGCAAATAAGGCTGTTGTAATAAAAATCAGACTTATGAAATTCATTACCAGCAAATGAGTATGTCTTATTTGTGTTTACATTCAATAAAAATCAACTTGGTTTCAATCATTTTAAGCATTCCTTTCCTATATTTTGTGTATTTCAATTATTTTCATTTCCGGCATCAAAACACTCAAAAACAAATAAACAGAGAAACACACAGAAAATCAGAAAGTCAGATTCAAACACCACAGGGGTTGTTTCACATATAAATCACAAGTTGCTTTAGTTCTTGTAGATATAGACCAAGCTATATCAAAAGTGACATAATAATGGTCTTATCTTTATCCGATCCATTTGAACATTTAGCATAAGAAGGGAAATGCCAATCTAGTCATATAGATTGTCTAAGCCATTCATCGGTTCAAGCTCTCCTTTCTTTTCTTGATGCATTTAGAGATGAAGTTAACACAGTTAGAATTGTATCCTTTTGACAAGGATTTTGTGGAGATTTATCAAAAAATGCTTTATGGTGATTCAGTTTTAGATTTCTACTTGTAAGATGGACTCGTACCACCATGAGCACTTGTGCATTCCACGTGTTGCAGATAGATATAAGCTAATATGGAGGCTTGTAAGAGTTGGCATAGAATGCTCTATACCATGCAAGAGTCTAGAGTTTCAATGAAAGCACAAGATTGACCTAACATGAAGAATAATGCTATTCTATCAAAGAATGCAAATATACAATATGATTACATGAGAAACCCTTGTATATATAGGCAAGGGTGAGAAATAGGACATCATAAGATTATATAATTCATTTTAATCTTATGATTTGAGACAAAGTAAAATTGTCTTAAGTAAACAAGTGTAAAAAACAACTAAGAAGGAAAACTGGTTAGGTAATATACTTTGTTCACACCAGTAAGGCTCACTTTAACAAGGTTTCTGGACACTTTGGGATTGAAGTACTCTTGCAATGTTGAAGTATTTCTTTTGGCCACCCCTCATGCCAGATGTTTCCAAATACATCAGGTCTTGTACTGCATATGCAATTGCCGAATTGGTCAACCAGAAGCAAGGTTTATACACACCTTTACTAATTCCGTAAAGACCATGGGAATTTGTTTCCATGGACTTCCTCTTTGGTTACTATACTATCAAGCATGATAATGATTGTGTTTTTGTAGTATTGATAGATTCTCAAAGATGATAGTTGAAGATAGATATGAAACGTCTTGGTTCCAACCAATACTCCATCTTCCTCCCTATTTGTATATTAATGTACATAATCATTCTTTGTAGGTTGGAGAGGAATAACAAGGCATAGCCATCTTACACTTGTTCTCACAGATAATGTACAAAACTAGCATAATACAACTTTGTTGTTACAGTTTCTACATATTCAGTTAAATGCCTTATCTATTTTTCCTTTTGAGCGGCACTTTGCATGCTCCTAACCTCTATCATTAATTAAATCGTTTCTGCACATAACCTAGTTGAATTTGTTTGATTGGGTCGTCCACCAAGTTCTATGCTAGGCTCTGGATCACCCTCTCTACTGCTCATGTTGTTTGAAAAAAAATCAACTAATACAAACTTAAAAAACAATGCTTTAACAGTTTAACTCTTGAGGCTTTGAACTTTGAACTTTTAAAGATAGAAAAGAAATGAACAAACTTGCCTCAATAATACTGCTGTTCTCTTCTCCTCTCCTTTCTTTGTTACTGCTCACAAATTATCTCAAAATAGCAAAATGGAAATGTTTCATATGAAATTTTTTCATGTTTTTGAGGTGGGTGCAATATTTAAGTTTTAGCGTTTTGAAAGGGATATGGGGGCCTTGGGACCCATCACTTTTATTTTTTCTTTTCTTTATAAAATGTTGGGTTCTTTAAAATGAATCAAGTTTGTCATCCGGGGATGGTCAAGTAATGTCTTTGATGACTGAGTGTAGACATTTTCGGGTGGGCAGGGGGCATTGGGGACTGCCTGAGGATGTTTTTGATTTGTCCTCACATTTTCAAAATGTTACAGGTACAGGGAAGACTAGAAAATCCCCGAGGATGCATTCCCTTCCCCGATATATTTAAAACAGAAATACCATGCAACGTAGTTGATTTTTGTTTAGTGAAAGCAAAGTTGGTATTTGCATATATGATTTTGTGGAATGCTATTCTACACATATTGTGTACAAATTGTTATGTATCACTTCATTGGTTTGCACAAATGAATGGGTTTTTAATTATTAGCTATATGTAACAAATTTGTTTGTTTAAACACACAGAAAACGATGAGCCTTAGAACATAAAAACAAGCCACAAATTCTGAGGGGCTAATCCGAGTACAGTAATTTAAAAAAAAATCTCTTTATCTCATCATCAATGAAGGTTGTATGTTATGGATTAGAAACAAAACATTCAAATGATTGAGGGAAATTTATGCTACAGTTTTTCATGAAAGACATTTGGCTTTCATCATTTTCTATTATTGTTTTATCCATTTAGTGCTTGAGTGGTGATTGAGCACATTTACAGTTTGTCTTTTAAAATGACATAATTCTTTAGTTATCCTCTATGAGTCGCTTTGCTGCATTTTTCTTCACTGTTTGTGTTATTAACTTTTGATCTATGTTTGTGTGCAGCTTCATGAAGGGATTAAGAAATCAGGCATCATGGGCTTTTGTGATCCATGTCCTGGGGAACCTAAACAGTTGAAAGTATCATACACCTTCCAAGGTCATCCATATGAAGTATGATTCTTCTCTTTTTTAATTTGCCTGTGTAGCGTGACCTCTCGGACAATGATCTGTGGTGTCTGAAATTTATACTTCAATTCTTGTATGGGACATTTTTTGTTAAGACCTTTTTACAACTTAGTCTGTAATATGACAATCTCCCTGTTTGTACAGGTAGTGGTTGATGATTGTGGTGGACTACAACTTCCTTAAGAGAATATGAGAATGTTCACATTCCAGCCTTAATCTGCATATAATTTTAAAGAAAACCTTTCTTGCGTGGCAACGAGCATTCAAGTGCATGCTGCCTTTGTGATCGGAAATCATCTTTTGCAACAAGAGATTTTTTATATGTAGATAATGCTATGGAGAGAAGCTTCTCTCTAGCTACTTGATCCTGGAGTTCAGCATCTGTTATAGAGGACTTTGTTTCCTTATCTTGTTTTCCTTTCTGTATCTACAACATTACCATTCTGTATTAAGATGGATGTGATGAAAGATCAATTTTGAGTTGTATCACACTTTTTTTTTGAATTATGTATCACTTAGGGTTCCATAATAAATGGAACGGTATAATATCAAACCCTTGAGGAATATTTTTCTTGCAAATATGACGCTTGAAGTTTTTTATTTTTATATTAAAAAAATAAAATTGCTTTTACGCAGAACTAATGCTATTCAGTAGCAGAGAGTCTGAAAAGTCATGGTTTCAGAATATAACAACGAAAATTTCATATAACGCTTTTATAAAAACCTGTCCATCTCTATCGTGCAAAATAAAAAAGACTAATTGTGTTCATATATCACGAGGGGCTCATTTTTCCTTATATTTAAGTCCCCTTGCATTTGGAGCAGACTACTTAAAATAGGGTAAATATTGAAAAGTGGTGTGGACAGTTAAATTTATGTGCTGTTTTTGTCAGTTAATTAATTTTTCACAAAATATTAAAAAAAATTATTTGCAAAATAATCAATTTTCAAAATGCCATTTGCAAAGATTTGATTTAAATTTAAGGAATGTGAGATTTGTAAGTGCAATAAGATTTTATGGATTTTGTAATGTCCCCGTTTACAACACCCTTTGTCAGTTTGAGTTGATTCTGATACACTTACTATTTTTGGTAAGTGCTATTTTTAGCAAGGGGTCTAGTACTGTGTTTCAGTCATCGGTGAGCCCTTTTGAGCACCTTAGTTTCTTTCCGGCTCGAGTTTTAGGGCGTTATTTACTATTTTTAGGACTTTCTAAAAATAGTAAGTCAGTTAAGGTTAGTTGGACCTGGTCAAGATGATCTCAACTACGCATATTTAGTTGATACAAGTTACTAAGGTTGAATCACTAAAATATTTTAATAATGTTTTGAAATAAGGAGTTTTAATAAAGTGACTATATTTATTTGTTGACGGTCATGAAGGGGACAATTTGTACCATGGTGCTTAGTACAATGACTTTAAGTCATTTTAATGAGCTTCAAAGGTATTTTATAATGCACTTTTATGTGGATGCCTAAGGAGAAGAAAAAATGGAATTAATATTTAAAGTAATGTTGAGGATGAGAAAAATAAAATCAAATGATTTAATAAAATGGCATTGGTTTTTAGGGTTGTTGCTGGTTGCCCTAATTTGGAGACTCCTTTAAAAGTTTAATTGGAAGTACATTGGGGATGATGGATTATGCTTTGGAAATTGTTTGTTGTTTATTTCTCTTGGAGCTTGGCTTTGAGGAAATTTGGGTTTGTAGGGATGAAAACCTCTGTAGATCACTCTCTTCATGTTTGAAAGACAACATCAAGAGGATTTTTGGAGGTCTCATTCAGAGGCTTCATTTGTGCTTCAGTTTGATGTATTTTGGTTGAAATTGGAGCAAATAAAGAGCATTCTTGTAGTGATTTCGGTGAAGTTTAAGTGGTTTTGGGTGATGATTTTAATGTTTTTTGGGCACTCTGTTGTGCACTAGAAACTCATATAATTACTCATAATTCAAAAAGGAATTAAGGATTCAACCTGGGTATTACATTTGTTGAAGACCCTCTTGAAGGTGATTCCAAAGAGTGTTGGGAGGGATTTTTTGGAGAAAGATATTATTTCTTAGTGTAGGTCAAACTTCTGTTGGGGACGCCTAGTTTGGAGACAAAACTTCATGATATGCTACACATATATTGGTTTGTTGTTGCTCATTAAGGTCTTATCGTAGTGAGTTGGTGCTTGTAAGCTTGGAGTTTTTAAGCCATTAACAATGTTGTAGTTTGAGGCATTTGGGTGTTGGAAAAAAAGCAAGTCGCCCTCTTGCAGCACGCACTACCTTTGGTGAGTTAATCCAGGATTGGTCGACTTTCTTTGGGAGGGAGTTTTTTGTCTTTGCAAGGTGGTTGAAGGATGTCATAGCTCAAGTTTGCATTAGACTTGTTGAGTCATTTCTTGAGCATTGGACATGGCCTTGGAAGGTGTCATCAGTTGTTAAGGAGCTAAGTGTCGGGTTTGAAAACATTTACCTGGGCTTGAAATTAATGTGAATGATAGTAATATTTTTGTTTTTAAATCAGTTAATTTGTGAGTCCTAAAAGTGTTATTCTCAAGCATATTCCTCTTCATTTAATACTCTTTTTATGTACTTCATTGAAATACCAAACGCATATGCAAAACCCAATCAAAACTCTTGCAAAATCTTTACATAAACTTGTCAACAAATTGAGAAAAAAACAGAAAATATATATATATACATATATTGGGGGTTATTCATTTTAGTGGTATCAAAGCTCTAGCCATCTTGCCAGCCAGTGGGTGATTAAAATCTATGAGCCAAGGTGAGAGGTCAAGAAGGTATTTAGAAAGTGGGAGAAAAGAAAAGAGTTTTTGACAACATTAGCCATCCTTAGAAGAAGGGCAACAAATTGAAACATCATCCAGTGGGTCTTCAAACATTGGAAACATGAGACAGGAGTGATGAATGTGAGAGGAATGAGAGGAGAGACAAGAATGGGGCACCTTCAGATAGAATGAAAATCTTCCTTGAAACTTTGGTTAGGGGACAAATGAGAGCAACCCAATAAATTCAAGAAACAAATGACCGGTTAACTGACTTGGTGCAGAGAATAGGTCAAATGGGTCAAGGAAACAGAGATGGACAACAAGGAGTGGGTAACCAGGGAGCTTTGGCAAGGCCCCTTATGCTTAATTTCCCACCCAAGATAGATTTACCTGTCACTCCTGAGCTTACATTATTGGAGCAACAAGATCAATTTAGACAAGATTGGCTCGATGCAAGGGCCGGTTTTCAGCAAGACATATCTCTTAGGGACTATATTGACTTGAGGGTGAAGCATTCACACATGAGGTAATAAGGACCAACATAATGATCTACACAGGAAGGTTAGCAAGCTAACATTACCTTATTTTGATGGTTCCAAGAAGATGGTAGCAAGAGCTTGGGTGCAAAAACTAGATACCTACTTCACATTAATCCTATGCCTAAGTTGGAGTCCATTCAGTTTGCATCTATTCATCTTAATGGCATTGCTCATGAGTGGTGGTATCACGGTATGTTGACATTGGGTCGTGCACAGATCACCTCATATAGGGAATTTACAGAAAAAATAATTAAAAGATTTGATAAGGACTCATAACTGCACTTTAAAGAATTAGCACAACTTAAACAATGGGGTTCGATGGATGCATATGTTAAAGATTTCCAAAAGCTATATGTGCTAGTGACAGGCATTTTCGAAAGAAGACTTGTGTTGTTTATAGATGGTCTTTCCAATCTATTAGGGGGTTGGATCAAAGCTTTCAACCCTCCTAGCCTTCAGGAAGTCATCAAAAAGGTTAAAGACATAGAGAAATCAGCTTTCAAGAACAAATTTCAATCCAAGGACTCGCAACCCAAGAAGGAAAAAGACAAGAAAATTGACAACAAAGAGCAAGAGCAACCTAAGAAAAACTACACAAGGATAGATAGTGAGACTTTGAATGAACTCAGGGAAAAGGGATTATGTTTTACTTGCAAGGAACCATACACAAAGGATCACAAATGCTCAACCAAAGCTAAGGAACTCCTAATAGAGTACCAATGTGATGAAGATGGCAAATCAAAAAAAATAGACTAACAAGTTGACTAGAGAAAATGAAGGTGAAAAGACATCAGAAGAAGGTGATAAGGTGTGGGACCATGATGGGACACTTGCCCAACTCCATAGCTTTCATGAGAATCAGTAGTTGCATATTGGAGGTGTGATATAGGGGCAATGTATGTTGGCACTGATCGATACATGAGCTACCCATAACTTCATCAATGATGGTTTAGTGGCACGAAGAAGGCTTCAGACCCAAGAGGTTGGGGGTTTCAGAGTTATGGTAGCTGATGGATTTACGATCCAATGTACCAAGATGGTTCCTCAGTTGAGCATTTAGTTGGGAGGTCATGAAATTAAAGAGTTTTATGTGGTGAACATTGGAGACACAAATGTGGTTATGGGCATTCAGTGGCTACGCTCTTTGAGGGAGTTTACTCTAAACTTTCAGACATTAAGGCTAAAATTTAAATATGAAGGTAAGAATGTGGTTTTGAGAGGACTATCACATAGTGGACCATGTGTATAGTCTAGCAAAGAAAAGGGAAAAGACAAGGCAACAACCTTTAATGCATCTTTAGAGCTGTCTAGGGTGCCTATGAACACTAGTATCAATTTTGGTAATGCTAAAAATGGTAACACACTATTGGGAGATTGTATTGTTGGAGGCAATGAGGATGAAGTCTACAAAACAACAAACAAAGACGATTGTAGTGATGTTGACAAAGGCGATTTGAGTTTGATTTCACGAGATGAGTTTCCTTTTGATAATGGAGTTGTTTTGATTTCTACACCACAATTAAGCATGGTTGATGGTATTGATGATGATATTGGTCTTGATCTTGTTCCTGAGAACAAATCAGATTTTCCTTTGCTTATAGCTGAACATGAGCAAGGACCTGGTAGCTTTGTTGATCTGGATTCACAATCAACTCTTGAGGGTGGTCAACAGTTGTTTTTTGATAATCCCTTGTTTGAGATAAGAGTTGATAGGGTATATGATAACAAACTTTTTGAGCTGGAAGATGAAGTTATTCCTAGTTGCAGCACTACATTGGGTGAGAACAACAAGGTTTGGGACCCAGGTGCAGCTTCTAGTAGTGAAGTGTTGGCTCAAGAATGGACTAGTGGGACTACTTCCAGCCTCGGGGCCCGAGCAAATTTTTCGATCAGCTTACATACGATTCTAATTTGGGATATGCAGTTGAGTTGTAGTAGGTTGAGCTTGGGTGTCAATTATGATTTGGTACTAGGGGATGATTCTTTAGCTTATATCTTGTTTACTTCTCCTATGCATCCAGTGGAATCATGGATTAACTATTGTTGCCCACACTTTCTTGAGTTGGTTATACAGACTTAGCTCGATGAGTTGATTGATTTCAAGTTGGGGCAATCGATTGTGAGTATCTTTTTGAATTCAGTGCCCCCATTTTCTGCTTCCATTTTGGCGAGTGACGTTGACTACAGTTACTTCATGGCGTGGGCATACTTTGCTCTGGATGATGGTTTACTGATTGCTACAGTTTGGGATAAGAGAGTACAGTTTGAGCACTTTGGGTTGACAGTGATGTACAATGTGACGCAACTTCAGCATGATGGTTCCTTTTTGAGATTCACCTAGAGCCCGAGATACACATTGGTTTTTAGAGCAGCTACTGTTTGGGATGAGAGAGCTAGTGTGGATTTTCTTGAGCTTACTTTGGTGGCACATCAGTTTGGCTCTCTTGAGGGACATAATTTTGAGGAGTAGATTGAATTTTAGTGGTTTTTTTATCACTCTTAGAGGTGATTTTCAAGAGGCCTTATGTGTTGATACCTTGTAGGACAGGGATTTGAACAGATGGAGCTACAAACCTCCTAGATTTTTTCTTGTTTTAGTATTATTTTGATTGTGGATTGTAGGGCTTTACAGGTATTGCTTGAGAACAAGCAATCTTTGGGAAGGGCATACTGTATTGTCCCCATTTACGATGTCCTCTGTCAGTTTGAGTTGATTCTGATACACTTATATTTTTAGCAGAGGATCTAGCACTATGTTTCAGTCATCGATGAGCCCTTTCAAGTGCCTCAGTTTCTTTTCGGTTTGAGTTTTAGGGCGCTATTTACTATTTTTAGGACTTTCTAAAAATAGTAAGTTAATTAGGGTTAGCCGGACCTAGTCAGGTTGATCTCAACAACACATATTCAGTCAATACAAAGTTACTAAGGTTGAATCACTAAAATATTTGAATAATGTTTTGAAATAAGGAGCTTTAATAAAGTAACTTTATATTTATTTGTTGAGGGTCATGAAGGGGGACAATTTGTACCATGGTGCCTAGTACAATGACTTTAAGTCATTTTAATGAGCTTCAAAGGTATTTTATAATGCACTTTTAAGTGGATGCCTAAGGAGGAGAATAAATGGAATTAGTATTTAAAGCTAATGTTGAGGATGATAAAAATAAAATCAAATGTTTTTATAAAATGGCATTGGTTTTTAGGGTTGTTGTTGGTCGCCCTAATTTGGAGACTCCTTTAAAAGTTTAATTGGAAGTTCATTTGGGGATGATAGATTATGCTTTGGAAATTGTTTGTCATGCATTTCTCTTAGAGCTTGGCTTTGAGGAAATCTGGGTTTGCAGGGACGAAAACCTTTGTAGATCACACTCTCTTCGTGTTTGAAAGACAACATCAAGAGGGTTTTTGGAGGTCTCATTTAGAGGCTTCATTTGTGCTTCAATATGATGTATTTTGGTTGAGATTGGAGCAAATAAGGAGCATATTATCTTGCATCGATTTGGGTGAAGTTTAAGTGGCTTTGGGTGGTGATTTTAATGTTTTCTGGGCACTTCGTTATGCACCTAAAACTCATATAATTATTTATAATTCAGAAAGGAAATAAGGATTCAATCTGGGTATTACATCTATTGAAGACCCTCTTGAAGGCGATTCCAAAGAGTGTTGGGAGGGATTTTTTGGAGAAAGATATTATTTTTTAGTGCAGGTCGAACTTCAGTTAGGGATGCCTAGTTTGGAGACAAAACTTCATGATATGCTCTGCACATATATTGGTTTTGTTGCTACTCATTAAGGTCTTATCGCAGTGAGTTGGTGCTTGTAAGATTGTAGTTTCTAAGCCATTAAACAATGTTGCAGTTTGAGGCACTTGGGTGCTAGAAAAAAAGCAAGCCGCCCTCTTGCAGCAGGCACTACCTTTGGTGAGTTCATCCAGAACTGGTCGGCTTTCTTTGGGAGGGAGTTTTCTATCTTTGCAAGTTGATTGAAGGATGCCATAGCTCAAGTCTGCATTTGACCTGTTGAGACATTTCTTGAGTGTTGGACATGGCTTTGGAAGAAGGTGTCATCAGTTGTTAAGGAGCTAAGTGTTAGGTCTGAAAACATTTATCTGGGCTTGAAATTAATGTGAATGACTGTAATATTTTTGTTTTTAAATTAGTTAATTTGAGTTTGAAAGTGTTCTTCTCAAGCATATTCCTCTTCATTTAATACTCATGTTATGTACTTCATTGAAATACCAAACACATATGCAAAACCCAATCAAAACTCTTGCAAAAACTTTACATAAAATCGCAGTCAACAAACTAAGAAAAAATAGAAAAAAAAAATATTGGGGGTTGTTCATTTCAGATTTCTTCAAAGTTAATTTCTAATACATATTTTTTCACTTAGAATATTTTCCCAATTCCATATTACTAATGCAAAAATTTAAAATGATAATTTGATTTCATTGTTTTAAACCTTATTTCCTGTGGTGTGGTAATTATAGGAGGCTCCTCCGCATAAAGTAATCCCCTTTGAAGTTGGCATCTCATGTTTTCAATTTTGAATTTATGGATGAAATAAGGGTTTCTCATGGTAGTCGATGCTGAAATGCCTTCAAAGAAACTATAAATGCTATAAATTCTTATTTGGATTCTTCCATATTTTTTTATAAAGTTCCTCAAGAGATTTCCAACATTCCCCCTTTAATGAACTTTATTTAACAAAGGAAGATTTCTTAACTTGTCGAAGATCCATATAACCTAGAAAAGCAATATAGAAAATGCACTTTCCCAAAGTTAGTAGAGCAAATTGATGACATAATTGTGTTGCTTCACATGTCACATATTTTTCATTTTAACTAAAGGTTTCATACAAAATACCCAAAAACTTTGATTATTTTATGAGGCTTTGGTTTCTCTCGAACCAATAATATGATTCCAAAAGCTTGGGTTTTGATTCAAATGTGTGCCAACCAAAATGGTTGCAGATTTGCAGTTTGGTTGTGATTTTTCAAATTCTATGTTTAAAATGGTTTAGGAAAAATTGAAAATATGAACTCTTTTGGTTAAAAATTAAGTATGATGACATAATGCACGTAACAATGTGAAATTTGTGAGATTGATGGTGAGTTCATCATTGAATAAACAATAAGTAAAAAACCTCACACATAAGATAGAACAATAGTGTTTGGTGGGGTAAAGAAAGGCACCAAAAGAATAATAGAATGTAAAAATGATATTATAGTGATTCAAATAAAGTGTTTGAAAAGGTGGGAGGTATCATCTTTATTTATACATTTTGAAGCAAGTTATATAAAGGTGTTAGTGTAAATAGTGTATTTACATATCTATATAAAATATCACCTTTCTAGGATTTATTTATTCGCACTTAATTTAAGTTTACTTGGGCTTTTCTATGTTTTTTTCTCACTTTAGTTTACGTTTATTTAGATTTTATTTAATGTTTTTGTCTTAATTTCATGTGGTTGAGACATTTTTCATCATTTGAGACATGTAGTACATGCATAATTGTCACTTATTAGCACACATGTCATTTGAATTAGACAAGTGTTTCATCTTTGTAGAGGTAGTCAATCATTGCGTTCTACCTTCCTACCTTTTCTATCTTCCTTATACATGCAAGGTTTCAATGTACATTTTGTTGGTTTGTTTTTAATTTCAACTGATTGTTTGAAACCCTCTAAAGAGTAGTTAATTTTTACGCTGAAAGATTTCAAGTAGTTGGCCAACGAACAAGAGATAACTATATCATTATTCCCCTTTGAACTTTAGGATTTGCAAGACTTGGGGGGGTAACTAACAATATCAATGGATTATCACTCAATTCACATCAAGATATTGATTTAACAAAAATGTTCTCATAAAATATGTCAAGAATTGCATAGAAAATTTTCAAAATAGGATAAATTCATGGAGACATGCATTTAGTGGCTATGAGAACATATGCAAAGCTAAATAACAAACTAAAAAAAACATAATTCAAATAGTCTTTATCTTGAATGACCTTGGACTTGTAACTAGCATTCTCACTTAGATTGATCCGCCTTAAAACCTTGGCAACAGAGACAAAAGATCATGCAAATATTTTATGAACAACAAATTGAAAACAATTTCAATGAAAACCTATACATTACTACCTTACAATAATGTTATCTAAATTTAGACTCATATCCAATTCTTCTTAACAATCCCTGAACATCTAATAACCCTCAATATTTTATAAATAGCATTTTAATCTATTACTTTAACAAAAGTTATACAAGAAACGTTCGTTGCACCATAATACAAAGATGAGCCTCAAAAGATCCTTGATCAATTTTATTCATGAGAGGAACAAAGTGTACATTGGAGACAATTACATTTGAAGCTTTGACAATGTATTCATATCTTTTGAAAGTGTTTGTTTCTATACATAAATTTCACATTTGCATTCACTCTCCTTCCCTATAAAACCTAGATAAAAATGAAATAGACTAAGACAAAACTCTCTACTTACAAAAATATCCAAGATCCTTTCAAAATTGCTCAAAATTCCCTTTTATAGAGATAAGGGAGCAACAAGCTTAAAGCCATGGACATATGTCAAATTTTCATTTGACAACTTGTTTGAAAGATCAAAACAAAACCAATACAATTGCTTTGTAAAAGACAAAAAAGTACAACATTAGAAGACAAAACAATTGTAGAAGTTGGTGTAGAAGGTATTCCTTTGATTTGCATGATGAGACAAAATATAAGGGGGCACTTTATTTGTCAGTTGTACTTCTTCACCCATGTTGCAAATGTATTTTTTGAAGGCCAAGGAGATGCTAGAATTCCCCTAACATGATTCAAATGAGAAGAATATTCTATCTCAATCCACTTTTTTGTAGCTTCAAATTTTTTTTATCAAAATGGTTTCTAACTTTATCAAATTATCCATAGCAAAATTTCACTTATCCATATCCATATTATCTTCTACACAAATAAAACTCATGATGGAAGACAAGATACTATTGAACTTAGCTCTCCATATCTTATAAGCCTTTATCACCCCATCATCAGACAAACTTTTTGACATAAAACCATGCTCAAGATCCTCAGAAGCCTCTAAGGACTACTCTATAGCAAGTTGATAACTCTCATGCATAACCATACAATCCTCAATAGCCTCTCAATTTCCTAAAATAACAAACAATTTAATATGAGCATCAATATCAAAAATTTCCCTCTCAATCATCTTTTCAATTAACTGCTTCCTAAGGCATCAGATATCTTGGAGACTCTTGATTCAAGCTCTTATTAGGACATGAATGGCATGAACAGTAGCAATTGTATTGTAACTATTCCAAACTTTTTTCATGTGGCCTAAAATGCAAGATAGGCTATGACCTAATAAACTATCAACAACCTTTGAGAGCCTTTCTTTTCTTTCTATTCTTCCCTTTTTCTTTGCTTCCCTATTCCCAATGAGCTCCTTCAATTTACTTACCTCCAAGGTAAGGTTTTTCTTCTCTTGACTTTGTTTATCCCCTATCATAGTTTGAGGAGGTGGAAGTAGTCGTATGACAACATTAACTTGCTCATGCAACTTTAGATTTAAAGCATTTATGTTGGCAAGGCCTACTTCCAACTTTCTTACAATTGCTTCAATGAAATAGTTTTATTCACAATTAATGTTGTTGCTTGTAGGGCATTAGTATTGCCTAATCTTCTGACAATGAAATTTTCAATCAATTCATTTGTATAATTTATTACCTGGGGTTTGTTGGTCTCAGGAAAAATAGACCAGATTACTAGGGTTTCATGCCTTGGATTGAAACATGACCCAAAATATAGTGCATTTGCTTGCTCCTTAGATGACAACACATGTCATCCCCCTCATCTCCTGATAGTATCAAATGCAATTAAAGATGATATATCTCATCCTTGCAATAATAAACACCTAATTGTCCTAATGATTTCCCTTCCTTTTTCGTGGGTCATGTTTTCTAGGTCAGCATTGACCTCAACCCATATCTATGATACAATCTCATCTTTATTTTCTTTTGTTATTCTTGTTTTTGCTTTCTCCATTCTCTTCTTGAAAGCTTCACCCTTATTCTTTAGGAGGAATCCTTTAAATTCCTTGGTGGCAATGAATTGATCATCTAATATGAACTTAATACATGCTAGGGCTCTAACATCGTCAACCACTTTCTCACCAATCTCAAAATTTATCATTTTATCATTGGAGGGTCTTTGAACCATGACCCTTGATGGGGCTACATCACCTACCTCATGTCTTAATCATCTGGAAAGTCATTGGGATCCAAAGGGAAGTCTACCAAATATTTTGGCATAGGGGTTATATGTTGCAATGGTGTGTCCTATTGAGGGCTTGATTTCTCTTCCACTGGTGAGGAGGGACCAGATCTATCTATCTAAGGTAGATTCAAAGGTATATAAGACAATAAATTAGTTGCATTATCTAGCATGGTCATGATTCTAAGGATTGGGTCTTGAATATCTATATATGCACCTTTGTAAGAAGGATCCACCTTCTTTCTCCTTTCCTATGCAATTTGTATTATCACCCAGTATTCTCTATGCATCTGGTTCTGAGGGGAAATTTTTTATTAGGTCTTCAATTACGTCATAGTCATGCACAAATATAGCAAGTTTATACTTTGTCCTAGCATCATGGATGAAATTCTCACAATCACACCTTACTTTTATCTACCTTCATCCTATAGGGTATCAACTTATTTAGTAGCAACTCCAAACCTTCTCTAGTAGTGACTTGAAAATTTGAGAAACTCAATATAGATGGAAGGATGGCATGTTGTTTGTAATTTCTCAAATAAGTCTTATCTAACTCATTCAAATGCCAGATTATTTCCAAAAAATAATTTATTTTTGGGACATATTTGGGAAAAAAGTGGGGTGCAATAGGGGATCATAAGCCCTAATTGATGTAGCATTTGAGTAGAACCAATCACCCTAGTTGTGGTAAACACCCAATTCTAGCAACAGGTCCTTTGGTCTAAGGAATTTTCTAGCATCCTCATACAACCCCCAATATATTCTTTGGCCCACATTCCTTATTATTTCTTTGACAAAAAAATCCTCAAAGATGCTATAATTGGATGTGTCGCAATTACTATCCTAGATATAGGTCCATTCTTGTGCAATAAGTAACTTCTTTTGGGCATCATGGGACCTGATCTACATTCAAGGAGACCGAATTTCCTCCCACTATAGAGTAGAATATGGCATAGTAGAGAGTACCACTTAATGTGGATCTCATCTAAAATAAAAGTTGCATAATCATATGGCTTGTTCACATCCCTTCTTTGGATATCCACTATCAATACCATCATGTTGACTAGTATTTGATTCTTACAATCCATTCCCAAGACTTGACATAATGCAAAGTAGGTCTTCACAATGTAGTCCTAAAAATTGTCATAGTTGAAAGGCTCCAATTCCCCACAAGCAAACCTTCTCAATTCTTTGTGTTGACATGTCGGTATTGGCATGGTGTGATGGTTTATAGGTGGCATTGTTGTTCTTGCCACCAAGGTTCAAATCCCATTGGGGTGGTATTGTTGAATGGTTGTATCCGGTTCATAGCTCTGGTCAAAAGCGTTTACCCCTTGAATTAAAAAAAAAAAATCTTTGTGTTGACCTCTTGGTCTAAAACTAGGAAACCACTTAACTATGTAGTTGTATCTTAAGTTTTGATATTCTTTGGTCAATGCTCCCAAGTCAACTGGTGATTGAGAATTTTTGTCTAGATTAAAAACCTCACAAATAAAGTTTTCGTCAAGGGTTGCCAAAGAATTACCTTTTCCACTTAAAATTTCCCTCTTCTTTAGGTTATAATCCCTATCCACAACTCTGATTAGCTCAACATTAATGAAAACATTTGGAACAACCAACCTCCCGACTCCCAATCTCCATATATTACAAATTGGTTAGTCATCCAAACATTTTCTCAAACCATATTTAAATAGGGTGCAACCATGAATTAGAATTATGACATTTTTGCAAGAATCATTTCTATCAATTACCCTATTGGCTAAAATCCCAAAACCTTGACCAATTCTAGGTCTCTTCAATGACCCAGAAATTGAGTCATATCCTCATCTAGACCTCTTAACCCCTCTTGAAGTTTCGACCACGGTTTCTAAGGTTAGAGATTTTGATTATGAAATTAGGGCTTAGGGTTTTTTATGATTCTTTATAAGGTTCCCAAGTTTTATACCCAATTCAATTTATCCAAGGATCTAATTATACCTCAAACCTTAAAATTCCTCCTTAACAAACCAGAACCAACCATTTTGGAAGGAAGAAAGAAAAAGGAAGGATAAAACCACTTACTTTTTTATTGTAGCAATAAGCTTTGAAAAAGCTTCTGAAAACCCTCGTCAAGCCAGAAATTAACACAATGTTTGCTTTGAAAATATTTTCACAATATGAATAACAAATGTAAATGTGATTATGTAGAGATTTGGAAGTGAATTGGTAGGTAAAGGCCAAATCCCCCATTAATGTTTTCATGCACGAAGACACAACATGCAAGTAGATTTTGAATGTGGATTGTTGATCTTTGAGAATCAACAATTATCAGACATTTGAATTTCCTTGAATGAAATGAGAAACCCCTTTTCATTACTATAGCATTGAACGTGTGTCGCCATTTTGGGGTTTCATAGAGATTGAAAGAACTAACCAAATACTCCCACAAAGATGTTAACTTTCGCAAAGTTGAGGAAAAGAGAGAAGAATGACACACGACACAGTTTCAGGAACTCATGAGAGAAACCATCAAGACACAAAAGTTCTCGAGACAAAATAAGTTTGCACGAAAATGAATTAACTCCTTAATAAATCAATCACAAGCAAAATAATTTCGCTCATTCGTGAAGCTTTCCCTTGGAATAAAAGGATCCCTAAAGCACATAGCCATGGCGATTCAACCAAATGTTGACAAATGGTGCTGACTAGGATTTAAGTGGACCACCCAACAAGCTCGAAATTTAGTAACTTGAAAGGCTTTAAATGTACATGCAGTAACCGAAACAACTTGGCACATTAGGAAAAAGGCCCATGTCTATCCAACATTCTGGATGCACATTTGCCATATTTATTAATTAATTGAAATTCAGAATATTGTTGTATTCTGAATTTCAATTAATTAATAAATACAGTCAAATGTTGCTAAATATGCATCCCGATTGTTGCATAGACGTTTCCATGAAAAAGGGCTAGTAACACATGGTCCATGAGACTTCACAAAACAACTTAAAGAACCAAGAACCTAGAGAGCAAGTCACCAATCCAAAATAATAAAGGGAAGTGGGATTTAATATTTAACAAGCAGAGAACTCATACAAGTCATCAATGAGAAAACATGTGTCATTGTTTCACATGTTCATAGGGAGATGTAGCATAAATGAAAAGTGCCTGTGAAATGAGGAGAGTCTACGAAATAATGCTATATAAGTCAATGCTAAGTCAATGCTTAGGAAATTGGGGCTAGTTGGTAGACGAAGTGAGGGCCTCGTGAAACAACTTAAGGAACTATGTGACCAAGGTAGGAGGTCAATGAGAAAATAGAAATAAAGTGCACGAGCATCAGCTAGGGTTTAGGATTTTTTCACAATCCTAATGCATTTTTTCATGTACCCTTACTAGTATGACAATATTTTTCAATTTTTGAAGGCTTGGAATTGTTGGGAAAATGTGTCTCAACCTTGCAATTACAAAGGTTTTACTTTTGATAATTAAGCATGGTGGGGTGTAGGGGGTACCCCCCTACAGGGTCTAGGTGGCTCATCCCCTTGGCACAGGGGTCTGGGGGTGCTACCCTCGAAAGCCATATTTTGTATATATTTTATTATTGCAAATATGGACTATTCATCATTAAATCTCATAGTTGACAGTAGATATTTTGATGGCTTGTATTTCCCTAGAATAAAACCCTATTTTAGGAGGGTGTTGTATTATAGTTGTGTATTGTGATGTATTATGAGAGTTTGATAATGGTCGTGTTGTCTCTGGATCTCTAGTTGGTGATACTGCTATGAGAAGCTTGCTCTACAAGTATATTGTAATCTTTGTGATTTCTAAATAATATATTGGGTAGTTTTTGGAGTGTGTGATTTTTCTCTTGAAAGGGTTTTCCCCGCTTAAATCACCGTGTTTTAGTATGCATGACATTTATGTTTATTTTTTGTTAAGTTTCTGTAATTGTTGTAAAGGTCTGTAAATTTTTACATTATCCTCCTCTGAAGATTAGTGTAGGAAGTTGTTTTGCCACCTTAGCTTCCTTAAAAGAATGAGAAAAAGCACTAAAATTTTAGAAAAGTGCTACCAATGGCTCTAGTTGAGGATGATTATTTTAGGGAAGAAATGTGAGTTTCCAAAATTATGGAAGGCAGAGCAGACAAATAAAAAAACCATTTTTTTTTTTATAAAATTATAATATGATACACTATGCATAGAGAAAATCCTACTTTAAGAAAAGTAGGGCTTTAGGAATTGTCCATGCATTGGTAATCCTAGAAGTTCACTATTTACATTATGTAGAAAGTATGAATCTTCACCATAGGTATTTGCAATAAGATATGGGCCTACCCAAAGGGCATCAAATTCTTCATGCTTGTCTTTGTCTTGTGATCTAGCATTCTATATTAGGACCACATCCTCTATTTTAAACTTTCTAATTAATTCCTCTTTATCAGAAAGATATTTGACTTATTCTTGTTTCCTTATATATCTCTATTGTGGTAACCTCCTGATTCATCCAACTCTATGGTTTGATTTATTCTATGTCATGGCATCATAGATGTCTTCATCACGTTCTTGAATAAATTTTTAAATTGGTAGTATATTTCTTATAGGCATTCTTGCATCTAACCCACACACAACTCATAGGGAGACTTCCTAGTAGCCTTCTTCATAGTCACCCTGTCAACCCAAAGTACAAATCTAAGTTTGAAATCCCAATTTTTTTTGCTTTTTCCTCTCATTATTTTTATAATTTAATCAAACTTTTGTTTATTAATTGTGATTTTTAATCAAACAACCATGATGAATCATCAAAATCCCTCCAAACAACCAAAGATCACCTCCTGACCGCATCCAAAATCTTTGCAAACATTCAGCAAAATATAAATCCCAAAATCTACAATCAAAATACTTTGAATTGTATTCTTTTTGAAACCTTGGAACTAGAACTTGATTAAAGCACAATCTGCTTCCTGAATAGAACCACTCCACTAGCTAGGGATTATCTTTCAAGTCCAAAAATAAGAATCAAATGAGGGTTTTCATCCTCAAATGATTTTTGGAAGAACCCGCAAGGTCAATCCGGTAGCATAACAATATGTGTAATCTTCAACATGTCCAAATGAGCACCCATACACCTCCTTTTATAGATTTTTTCATTGCTTTTTCGAAAAGGTTCCTTTTTCTTTTTGTTTTTCATTTTTTTTTCAAAAAAAATATTTACATTTTTGTTGCCTTTTTGCTTTTTCCAAAAAAGCATTTTTTTGTTTTTTTGTTATTTTTTTCCATTTTTTTCTTTAAATTAAATAATTCATTATGTGCAACATTTAATCACGTTTTCAATGAGCTATTACACTAAGTTGTCCTTTAACTAGTTCTCAACATTATTGAAATATTAATTAAATAACTTAATAACTCATTCAGGTTGTAGAAAGTATTGCAATGCCATCGAAATCCAATTCTAACCACACCATGATAAAATTAAAGAACTGGAAAGATGATTGAAACCAACTTGGTGACTTTCTAAAAATAACCTACTCCAAGAAGTTTGGAGAGCATCCAAAAGGTCAAAAACTGATTCTGAAAGCATCAAAGGGCTCCAACTGACCAAATGAACTCAAACCCAAGAACAATTGTTTTGCAAGACTAATCAAATTCTTCTCAAATAATGTTGGAGTTCTACCTAACTCATCAATTAGCCTTCAAAAGACTTGGAAATTGGCTAAATATGTAGGAATTGGCCAAGCACCAAAAATGGACATTATAGGATGTCTACTATAGCTACATTCATCATGAAATGTTTCTCAAGGAAGGTAGCTAGTTTAAAATGTACATCCTCCATGATTCTTGTCATTGGAACCTCCCTTGAATCCATAGCAAAGCATTTTCCATGTGATTTTCTAACTTGAAGTCCTAGCTCCTTCATAACTGCCAGGGGCACGACATTGGTGGAAGCTCCTAAATCAATCATGTAATTCTTTACTAACTTATCATTTATATGCAGAGTGACATAAAACAGGTCAACTTGAGTAGGGAACTTTGTCAATGTTGTGTCTAAATATACCTTGGGTACTTCAACATTTGTATCTTCAATTTCAACCATATTTGCTTGCTTTTACACTTTTTAGGTTGGGTAATAACCTTTCTTCTATTCTTCGAGGCTATATATATACCATTGATTAAGGAAACTACCTTATCTTTATTCTCTTCTATCCTCATCATTTCTAGTAGAGGAACATATACCTTGATTTGTGACAAAACTTGTGCTATATCCATAGAGACATATTTAGGAATGTTGCAATTTTGATTATTAGGTGTGACAAGATCAATAACCTTTCTCATTCTTCACACCAATGTCCTGAGCACATTGAGCACTTTTTTATTTTATCCTTAACTTCTCATGTTTGGTTTTAATGATTGATGATTTGGTTTATAGGTTTCAAGACCTTTTCCTTTGTCTTTTGTGCCCTTGTCTTCCATTTCAATATTTTCCCTTTGTTTAATAGGAATTTGATCCTTTGCCTCATTTTTTTTTCTTTGTAAAAATGTTGCAAACCTTTCCTTGACCATTATTGTTTCCTCCATTTCTCAAGTTATAATTACTTTTTACTTGAGCAATAGTAGCAGTTGTCAATGCTTTGATCTCCTCCTAAGACAGTCTTCTTAATTTGACACCAAAATTAGAGGTTTCAACATTGTGCACTTCAATATATTCCTCCTCTTCATTGTGAAAGAAAATTTTCTTATGATATTCATACTTCTAATATCTTTTATCATGAATATTTGTTTCAACATACCCTTCATCAAAAGAATACTCTTCATTTACGAAGCATAATCTAGTTGAAATCATATTAATTTCATGATTTTCACCATGGTTATTATCATAGTCATCACAAAGGTTAGAAGGATCCTCAAAGGATTGTGCCACCATGCATTGTCTAGTAGAATGAGGTAACTAGCATGCCATACACCAAGGATTATCTTCAAAAATATTGACATTAGTTCTTCTCAAAGTATCAAGGGTTAGCCTCCACGAATTAACAAAAAGACTTTGTTTTGAGAAAAAATATGCATTTTACTATTTCATGCTAGCTATATCCTTCACATAGTGTTACTTGGCCAAGATTTTATCTCTTTGAACTCTTGAAATTGCACCATGTGTCCAATCTTGCTTGTTGCTAATCTTTTGTGGAGAAATGAATTATCGGGGAAGCCTTGAGGTTTTTCCTTTTGCTCTTGCCCTTGAAATGATGACATGTGTCTTGGAGCTTTGCAAAAAGAACGAAGGCTTTCTCATCATGGAATTAATTTCAAATTCCCATGATCACCCTCAATTTTCTAAGATCAATGGCCCATATTCAAAAATGGAGAACGACTACATTGGTTGCACATTCAAGCATGCGAGAACATTGAAGGTTGATGTGATATGTATCTATGAAATTCTTGAGGGTACTGGCTTATTTTCCTCATCTTTCATTACTCAAAGCACAAAGGTAAAGTCAAAGAAAAAATAATTAATATTCTAGGGAAACGAGGGTTTTCACAACAAAATTAGAGCTTGTAGTGGTTGACAAACAAGTAAATTTGATCATCTTTGTGCAATTTGGAACTTAGAGAGAGTGGTGATTATTTGGTTTCAATAATTTAGGGTTTTTGAAGGGGTAGACATTGTAAAACTTTATAGAAGTCTCCTTTGAAGTGTAAAATTTAAAATCCTAGTTTTCGAATTTTAAAACCCTAAGTAAAAAATCACGGTTGAAATGTTTAAAGGGTTTTTAAGAGGGGGTTAGATGATGATATCATGGCACAACTACCTAGGCTATCTAAGAGGCCAAGAATGACCCAAGGGTCAAAAATTATAACCGATATGGTTATTGACAAGAATGAAAACTATAGAGACCCTATAATTTTGGTCTAGGGATATGCCCTATTTAAGCACTCTTTTAGAAAAGCATTTGTAAATCAAGCTATTTGTAATATTTGGTGTTTAGGGTTGGGAAATTTTGTTGTACCAAATATGCTTGTTAATGTTGATTTGATCCAAACAATTGCAAGAGCTTATAACCCTGAGAAGAGGACATTATTCATCGTAGATGGGAAATTCCTCGTGCCCTTGAATAGAGCTCATGTTTGCAGGGGTTTTAAATTGAACCGCAATTCTCAGTTGCCAATGGATTTGGGTGCCCTTACCAGAGAATACCAAAGGCACAGGGATAGTTATAGAGTTAAATGGTTTCCATGTTTTAGGCCTAGGCTGCTTAGCAACAGGGAAAACTTTAGTGGCGAATCTTCATCAATTGGTGAATTTTAGAAATCAACCAAGTCAAAATTGGTGAATTAAATGCACCCAACATGGTGTCCAAATCGCCCAGATTTTATGAATTATCAGTCCAATGAAATTCCATTCGCCAACGATTTTTTTATGAGACATATTTAAGCAACAAATTCTCCATAACAAACTACATGTTTCAAATGGACCGATTAATATTTTCACCTGGAAACCTAGGAGTGTGTAATAAAAAACTTACATATTTTCCAATACTATTAAAACAAAATTATATCAGAACCCATTTCGCCAATTAAAATTTACAAATAGTTACTTGTGAAGACCCATTTCACCAATTAAAATTTATAAATAGTTGCTTATGAGGACCTATTTTTCCAGTAACATTTAAAAATAATTACATTTGAGGACACTTTGCGCCTTGAAAATTACAACGTATCATTGTATAAGCACACGAGATTCACCAAATTTTTAATATACCATTTAAAAATCCAGCGGAATTCGCCAAAGATGGATTGATATAAATACAATCAAAATTGTCATTTCTTCTTACACATTTTGTTTAGTTCTTGATTTGGAAGTCAGCGAAAGTTGAAAATGTAAACTTAAAGGTGTTGGTGTAAATAAAGTCATGTACGTAGTTCATTCATTACTAGGGGACTTATTTACACATGCTAATTTTACTTCGGTCCTAGGAAGGAATCTTTCTAGAAGGTGTTAGTTGTCATTAGTAGTTATCTTATCTTTTGACTTGTAACACATGTGAACCTAGGTAAGTGTAATTAGTTGTCTCATGTCATATGATTAAGACACTTGTCATAATCCTATGACATTTTGCATCTCACCTTGGCTATATAACCAAGGGGTTTCTACTTCATTGTACATCAAAATCATATCATTGAATCATATTGATAAGAATACAGTTTATTCTTGTCACATTCCATTCTCCCTTTTTGTGTTTTCCATTTGGCCTCAAGGTCTTAGCAACCGTACCCAATTCTAACATGGTAATAGAGCGGGTTGGGTGCCATTGGAGAGTCTTTTTTTGAAGAGAGATACTGGGGGTGTTCATTTTTTGGCTTTTTATTGCAGGTTCATATTAGAGCTTGTTGGTGCAAATCTAAGCTCACTATTGCATTTGGAAGGTTTGATAAAGTCAATTTTTCCTTTTTTTTTGTCCAAATCATACGAGGCCAAATCTATGAGGGTTTGAAGTTGAAGAGTGCTTGCCATATCTAGAAGGTAGCTGCAATTTTGGAGCATTTTGGGTCAAATCCAACCTTTCCATCGCATCTAGAAGGGCCAAAAACCTTAAGATTGACTATCAATTCATCCATTTTAGAACTGTAAGATGGGGTTTCTTAGTTTCTAGCCTATAATAGTGACAACTAACACCTCTAGACCGTTAACCACACCTAAACAAGAGAAAACAATGAAAGCATGAGAAAATAAAAGCATAAAATTAAAACACTCCCCATGCTTGAATCTTGAATCACTTCCCTTGCTCTCTTATTTCTCCTTTTTGCAATCTTTTCCCTCAAATTTGTTGTTTCACATGTGCAAATACCTGCAAAATAGTAAGTAGAAAATTGAAGACAATTAGCTATTAAGTTGAAAATGGAGGAGGAAGGTTGCTTTTATAGACAACCTTTCGAATGGATGATTGAGATTAATCCTCTAGAAGGATTCCAAGATCAATGGTGGAGGATGCCTGAGAGGGAGGTTACAAAATGGATGGTTGAGATTGAGTCTCAAAAAGATGCCAAGATCAATGGTCCAAAATTGATGCACCAAGAATATGCTATTCTTGGAGGAATCATGAAAGGTATGATGCTGATGGCTATGACAACAATGAAGGCTATGAAAGGGGTTAATGACAGGGCATCTTTGAGTGGAGGAGGTGCATAAATAATTTATTTTAATTTTTTTATTCAAAAATGGAGGAAAATGGAAGAAAGGGACAAGTGGCAAATAAATAATTGAATAAATTATTTATGTGGAGAAAATGAAAAAGGAGCATTTAATTAAATTAATTAATTTAATTAAATGGGAAGATAGAAATTAAAGAGGAATTAAATAATTTCAACAATTATTTAATCATGGAAGAATAAAAGGTTGAATAATTATTATTATTATTTGACTATAGAGAAATAATTAAATAAATGATGATTTATTTAATTATAGAAGAAAGGGATATATTAGCGACACAATTAAATAATTTTAATTGATCAAGATAGAAATGAGAAGGTGAATTAATTAAAAAATTAAAAATTATTTAATTAATAGAGGAATATTGTCGAACATAATTAAATAATTAAAATTACTCAATTATCAAAGGACGATGACCAAGAAAAATGATGCTCGTAGACTTAGAACAATTTTCAGTGTCTAAATTTTTCCCCTCTTTGAAATAATATAGTTCATCACATTGTGTCAAAGAAATTCAGTCAAGAGATGCTTTAGGATGCCCCGATGACAACAGGGTAGAGAGGTATTCCCCCTCGGGAAAATTTGTCAAATTTTCAAAAAAATTCAAAAATTTCAAAAATTGTCCTAATAAGACAAAAGGATGACCAGGATTTTGATGGTGAAGGCATAATTGATGATCAAGGTAAAAAAAAGGTTGAATTTGAGATCTAGAGTGTCAAAGGGTGCATCTAGAAGGCAAGGTAGGTCAAAAACCCTAAATTTGGACTTATAAATGGCAATTTGAATTTGAAAAAGGGTCATTTTCACATTCCATATTTAGAAATCTTGAGAGCTCAGAGTGAGTAGGTAGTGAAGATTTCCCTGGTTTTAGAGGCTTCCCACCGCGCATATCGGATATGTACACACCGTTGTCCTGAGGGAGCGCCCACCCCGGTACGTACTATGAACCCATGCTTTAATTTTTTCTTTTCACATGCATTTAGGCTAGGAAACAATTTAGCAGATGAATGCGTCACACGAAGTGCGACACATCCGTTATCACGTTTGATGCATTTGATCATGAATGATGCAAATGTTGCATGGAATGATGCATTTTTTGGGCTTGTGATGCATTTGCAATTGTGGGCCGGTTATA
Organism: Sequoia sempervirens; assembly: GCA_007258455.2. NCBI lineage: Eukaryota > Viridiplantae > Streptophyta > Pinopsida > Cupressales > Cupressaceae > Sequoia > Sequoia sempervirens. Next base: position 20,753,052 of record VDFB02000019.1, read on the forward strand.
TTTTATGTGACACATTAGATAGAAAGTGTGACACAATTGCTTGATTAAAGTTTTTTCCCCAGACTAGGAAAGTTTGATTTGTTCAATTTAGGTTTGATAGGTCAAATGAGGGCTTTGGATTGGTTGCTTGATGTTTTTAGGTGCGTCTTCCCCTAATTTATACATGAGAGTCCATGCCAGATGTGTTCCGACTATGGGACCAGCTAGGCGATGATGAGAAGGGTGTGTTGTTGGAGCTAGGTTTGTTTTATGTGACATATCTTCCCACTATAAGGGAAAATAGGGGTATACTGATAGCACTAGTAGAGTGTTGGCACTCGGAGAGGAGCAACTTCCATTTGCCTATGGGGGAGGCGATAATCACCCTAGAGGACATGTATAGGATCTTGAGATTACCCATTCATGATAAGCATGTGCGGTACGACTCGACTCGAGGACTTCAGGTGTTGTATGAGTATTATGAGACCGAGGATGATGTTGAGCTTGGGATTGAGGGATATGAGATCTGGTGGGAGGTCATGGTGGAGACATATGACTGGTTTGTTTATGTTCTGTGTGCACTGATAGCAGGGGTGATGATACCTGATCGTAGGGGCCATTGTTTCCCAATTCGTTGAGGAGAGATGTTAGGGTCGATGATTTGACACAAGACGGTGTATGCATGGGGGCCATGTCTTTTGGCTATGTTGTATTTCCAATTGCATGATATCATTTATAGAGAGGGGCAGAGCTTGATTTGTGGTGTGACCTTGCTTACAGTTTGGGAATGGGAGCACATAGCCATGTTTCGGCCACCAGTGGTTCGTCAGACGATGGGTACAACACCGTACTCTTATCTATATTTGGGCACATTGACTCAGACACATGTGGGGGATGTAGGCTAGTGGAGGCATGACATAGATACATTGGTGAGCTTTGTTTGGATACCATACATGACATGCCCATTGTGGATAGATGAGGATAACCACTTACCTTGGTGTAAAAAGCCTAGATATTTGATCAGATGAACAGTACAAAGTTAGCACATTGTTGAGATGTATCAGATGACCACTTACTAGAGAGGGTCCAAAGATAGTTTGGAGAGAGGCAGGGAGTTCCAGTAGGTTGAGTAGAGTATGGGTGATCATCCCATGAGGTGCATCCCTAGGGCCCACAGGTTGTAGTCACCACGACGAAGCAGGAGATAGATGCCTTACAAGCCTTGGATTGGGAGTGGTAGGAAGGAGATGCAGATGTGGGAACCACACCAAAGTATGATGATTGGTGGTGGATTCATAGGCCTATTCCACTTATAGATCCACAATAGTTGGTGCCAGTAGAGCAAAAAGTTATGGGTGTGAGGAGTTGATGGGGAGGCAGAGGAGATGGAGGACGAGGGGATGATGGGGGTGACAGAGGAGGAGGAGGAAGAGGTGATAGATAGCCAAGGAGGAGGGACAAAGGGTGACTGGAGGGTAGGTAGCAACCACCCATCTTAGAGGAGGTAGAGATGCAGGAGGATCAGTTGGAGGTTAGGGCTACAACAGAGATACTAGTACAGGTCAAGGAGCAACATGCAGAGGTGCCTACAGTGGAGGTTGCACAGCTGATGGATATGGAGGTCAAGGGAGGTGGTGATGGAGGACAGGGAGAGCAGGTAGGAGGAGAGGAGGAGACAGATATGGATGAGGCAAAGTAGATTCTCCATGATAGGATCATCATGGGAGAGGAGGAGATGCCACAAGAGGTGGGGACTGGAGAGGGATAGAGGTCAGTGGAGTAGAGGATAACCGCTCTACAAGTTTGGGAGTAGGCTCTTGAGGCACAGTTGAGGATAGTGACTGCAAAGAGGGAACAACCTTAAGGCCAAGAGGGATGAATTCCAGGTGGAGAGAGACCTAGAGGTCATTAGCCAATAGCAGACCAATTAGCATATGATCAAGTTCACAACCACATGCAGTGGATCAATGATTGAGGTTGCCCGAGAGTATGCTTGAGCGAGTAGGGCTAGCCAATATTACCAGGATTTGTATGAGAGACTAGTACCGCTTGAGAGGATAAAGCCCACATTTTTCAGAGATAGATAGTAGTGCACGGGGTAGAGGGCATAGTAGGACACATAGCCGGCATTCATAGAGTAGGTCCCAGGGTGAGACTTCAAATGCTAGGCGAGCCACTCCCTATGATAGGCCTCCTACTCTAGAGCACAGGGCTAGAGATGCACCACACAGAGAGGATTCTCTAGGGAGAGGTGATCAGGGAAGTTCAGGGTAGAGGTCCTTGTTATTTATGTATTAGACATTGATGTTTTTATTACTGAGCCTACGAGCTCCACTATCATTGGACACATCTTGACATTGTTCTATGACACATTATTTTTTAAGTGATATATATATGATTTTGGCAGTAGTTGATGATATGCATTATGATGTGTTTATGCATTTATGATGACATACTATGTGATGGATGCTTATGTTATGATTATGATGTTTGTTAATGCATTTTATATGATGATGTAATGGTTTTGATGTGGTTTATAATTATGTGCCTATGGTTATGGATGTTTTGATTATGTTATGTGTAATGGAAATGTCTTAATGAAATTTGAGTTGGAATGTATTAATGTAATGTAATGTGTGTATGATAATGCAAAATGTTTGATGGAAAATATGTAATGTGAATCCAAAATGTGATGCCTAATGTGATGTGAATATATATGATATGTAAAATGTGATGTTATATGAAATGCAATGTAAATGGGTTGTAATGCAACGTATTATGGAATGTAATAGTATGTGATATGGGATGTAATGCTATAATGAAATGTATGATACAAATGGTACTATCATGATGATGAGATATGAATGATATATGGATGCAGTTTGTGTTTTTGTATTTTCTTATGCAAATATATGTGACCTAATATGAAAATGATGTTTATGACGATGTTGTTTTCTATGATGAAATATAACATGATTATGGATGCAAGATGTTTTTGTGTGCCATAGGACTTTATCAAGATGCAGACGAAAGAAATGTTAGTGCAAAGAAGATGGAGGAGAGGAATGTTAGCATGGCAAAGACAAAGGAGATGGAGATGGAAGGTTAGACCAAGAATGATAAGGGATCCAACTTTCATGCTTACATTTTTATTTTTATCATCATTGGGCATCGAAAATGTCACAAATGGTCCACAAACACCATGGTATGACATAGACCAAGGTGTGCAAGGTGACCATTTGGGAAAGACAAGTAGTCAAAAAGACAAGGAATTCCCCAACTCATACTAAGGACCCAATTGTCCCAGTCTTTTTGTTAAGACAAACCACAGACAACAAACAAAGAAAAGAGGCCATGATCCATCATCGTCCCTTTAAATCCATTGATAGGACATCCTTGAGGATACTAGTAACATGACCCAAAACCAATCGAAGAGATAAGAAAAATCCACATAAACAAAGTGTTTGCCAAGATGGTGTTTGCCAGTGATAATGATAAGATTATTTGTTTGATTGATTAAGTTGACCAAGATGACCGAGTTGATTGATAGGTTGACAAGGATTGATAAAGTGATTTGATTAACCACGCCTAGCCTCAGGAAGGACACATCCTGATGAAGGAAATATTGATTGACCAAGTTGGTAAGATTGATTGATTTGACAAAGTTGATTGATAAAGATGACAAATTGATTTGATCAAAGGTTGACAAAGATTGATTGACAAGTTGACAAAAGTTGATGAATTGATTTGATTGATTATACCTAGTTTCAAGAAGGATACATCCTAATTAAGGCAAGACTGATTGACCAGGTTGACAAGATTGATTGTGACAAAGATTGATTGTTTGTTTGACAAAGATGGATGAATATGACCAAGCGATGTGACGATGCCTAACTCCAGGAAGGACACATCCTGCTTTGGGGAAAGGGTCACATTTGATAAAGTTGACCAAATGATAAGTGTTGACAAGGCACCTAATTGCAAGAAAGACATATCCTGCTTAAGGTGAATGACCAAATTCATAAAGTCTAATCTCAAGAAGGACACATCCTGATAAAAGAAAAAAGATAAGACTGAATGAGGCAAATAACATAATGCACCATTCTGATCGAATGACCAAGTTGATTGATTGATGATAAGATGATCAATTGATTAAATATTTTGTTGGTTATGTGTGTTTGTTGATTTATGATTTGGTTTGACTGATGATTGTTTTCATACCAAGGACATGACCAAAACTAATAAACCCTAAGGGACTTGACCTAGGGGGCCTCAAGGGCTCATCAACAGATGGCCTTTCCTACGTAGCAATGCATAGAGACCTCGTAGTTTGACATGACTTGACTTTGTCTTATTTGACAAAACACCGAGTCATGATTTTATTTGGACAACCTAGAAGGATTGACCTAATGCATCGGGGGCTCATTTAAGATGATCCTTGCCTACATAGAAAGTGTACAGAGGCAACATAGTTTGATCACTCTAAACTGACTCAGACTATTTTTTTTTTTGGGGTGTTTGATGTTTTTTTATTGTTTTGGATTTTGAAGTTTTCTAATTTTTTCGGATTTTTGATGTTTTTTTATGCTGATATTATTTCCGATGAAGACGTAGATCAAGGAATTTCCCCCAGTCAGGTGTGAGACCAATTTATTATGCGCAAAGGGGTACCAGCGAATGCAAAGGATGATCAGGATACCCAAATGTGGGTGGTTTCCAGACCATGGAAGGGTGAAAAATTTTATTGTGGGTGAATAACATGTTCAAATGGATGAGGGGAAGGTTGAAAGACCAAATGGAGTGGCAGTAGACAAAGGAGCAGGGACTGATTATGCATGGCACCTATTTTCCATATTTTCACCATGGTACTTATCCAAAGCGCCACCAAAGTGGTTTTCACTTTTGGACGAATTATTTCTCTTTACTATTTTTTTGATTTTTTGATTTTTCCTTTTTTTTTTTTGTATTTTTGACTTTTTAAGGGGATACTTTGAGAATCAAGTGTAATACTTGCGAAGGTGCATGTTGTTGATAGGTTCAGACAATGGCTCTCCTTCAGGAGTAGAAAGTTGATAAGCACCTAATCCATATGATGTTGTAAAGATATAAGGGCCCAACCAAATAGGTTCAAACTTTCTAGGTTTTTCTCGTTCTATCTGATTCTTCAGATTTTCTTTCAGGACTAAGTCACCAATGTCAAAGCTTATGGGTCAAAACTTTTTATTGTAGCTGCAACAAAGGAGATTCTGGTATGCTTGTAGATGTGTCAAAGCATTTTGTCTCTTTTCATCCAATAACTCTAGCTCATGTAGATGGGATACACGATATTCTTCTAGATTAATCAAGCCTTGCATGGAGACTCACAAAGAGGGTAACTCAACCTCTATAGGAAGTATCGCCTCATATCCATGGACAAGGGAATATGGAGTGGCTCTAGTTGGAGTGCGGACACTAGTATGGTAGGCCCATAAAGCAGGGTTGAGTTGTAGGTGCCAATCACGTCCAGTGTCATTAACAATCTTCTTAAGTATTTTTAGGATAGTCTTATTAGACACCTCAACTTGGCCATTCCCTTGGGGGTAATATGGAGTGGAAAAATGATGTTGTGTATGGAATTTTTCACAAAGCTCATGGACATCCTAGTTTTTAAAAGGGAGACCATTATCAGTGACCATGGATTGTGGAATACCATAGTGGAAAATGATAAAGTTCAAGATGAACTTGGCTATCTGCTTCCCAGTGATGTAAGTCAATGGGATGGATTCAATCCATTTTGTGAAATACTTAGTAGCGACAAGGATAAACTTATGTTCATTAGAAGAGGTGGGGTGGATCTTTCCTATGAGGTTGAGTCCCCACTGAGAAAATGGCCAAGGCGAGGTAAGTGGTTGAAGTTCCTGAGTTGGTGCATGTATAAGATCTCCATGAATCTAACACTAGTGACATTTCTTCACAAAGTGATAAGCATCATGTTCCATCATAGGCCAATAATATCTCATTCTCATGAGCATTTTAGCTAAGGTTGGACCAATAGAGTGAGCTCCACATATACCCTGGTGTACCTCTTGTAAGGTTATTTGTGCTTCATTTGAGTCAAGACATCGAAGAAGGGTGCTATCTAGGCTATAGTGATAAAGGGTATCTCCGATGATGGCATATTTGGATGCTTGTTTGATAAAGGCTTTGCATTGGTTAAGGGACAAGTTAGGAGGGATAATTTGATCATGCAAATAGGCATATATGTCTTTATACCAAGGAGATTCAAGACCAACAAGTTCACACACAAGTTCGATTTTGGGGACATCGAATGCGGGGATCAACAACTATTCCACCAAGAACTCATATTGTGAGGCATTGTTGGGAATGTCCAAGAGAGATACAATTATATCCATTGCGTCAATTGCTTTGTTTTGGATTCTTGGTATCTATTCAAAGGAAATATTATCAAAATATAGTCTGAAGTTGTCTACTATGGCTTGTAGGGCATCAATTTCTCATCCTTGGTATCATAGTCATCATTAACTTGTTTAATCACTAATTGGGAGTCACCATAGACTTGAAGGTCCTTGATTTTCCAATTTATTGCCATTCAGATTCTTTTCAATAGTGCTTCATATTCAACCATGTTGTTTGTGCATGAGAATGCTATCTAAAATGACTTAGGAATGGAGTCTCCTTGAGGTGTGACAAATAAAATACCGGTGTCTGATCCATGACTTGTATAAGATCCATCAAAGTATAGCTTCTATGTTGTTGGTGTGTCTATGACAAGGATTAATTCATCTATGAATTCAAATACCAAAGGATCATCTGCTTTTAATGGTGCATCTATGAGTTGGTCAGCTATTACCTGTCCCTTTATTGCTTTTTTGTCAACATAATTGATGTCATATTCACTCAGGATCATAACACATTTAGCTAGCCTGCCTGTTAATGTTGCTTTACTGAGTAGATATTTCATAGGATCAATTTTGGCAATCAACTTGGTTTTGTGATTTAGCATATAATGTCTCAATTTTTTTGCTGTGAATACCACTGCTATACATGCTTGCTCAATAGGACTATAGTTTATCACATACCTAACTAAAGTGTGGCTGATATAGTATATTTCCCTTTCCTTTCCATAATTATTATTTTGTGCTAAAAGTTCCCCCAATGCTGATGTATTAGCTGTCACATATAGTATTAGATGTCTTCCATCAATTGGTGGCATAAGGACTGGTGGAGTTAATAGATACTTTTTGATTTGGTCAAATGCTTCTTGACACTTGTCAATCCAATTGAAGGGAATGCCTCTTCTTAACAAATGTTGGAATGGATGGGTCCTATCTGCTAGCTGAGCAATGAACCTGCAGATTGATTGTAGTCTTCCTTGTAATGTCCTTAACTGATTGATATTGGTTGGTGGTGTCATGTCTAAGATCACTTTTACTTTGGCAGGATCAACTTCTATTCCTCTTCGAGAGACTATATATCTTAGGATTTTTCCTGATTGGACCCCGAAAACACATTTCTTTGGATTTAGCTTGAGTTGATATTTTTCAAGTTGGGTGAAAATCTTATCCAATACTGCTAAGTGTCCACTTTGTTCTAGAGATTTGGAGACAAGGTCATTAATTTAATCTTCCATAAGGACATGCATATAGTCATGAAAAATTGTAGTCATGGCTCTCTGATAGGTGGCCCCAACATTTTTTAGTCCAAATGGCATGGCATTCCAACATAAAGTTTCCCAAGCTCATGTGAAAGTTGTCTTTGGTTGATCATTAGTGGCAATTCTGATCTGATTGTAACCTGAGAATTCATCCATTAGTGATAGAATTTCATGTCCAACAGTTAGAACTACTATGATGCCAATGTTTGGTAGAGGAAAGTCATTTTTGGGAAAAGTTGTTACCAATTTTTTGCCATAGCTCAATTGGTGGAGCTGGCTGAACATTATTATATCTTAAGGTGAAATTACAGATTATGTTTGAGTGCTGCTTGCATCATGTTCTTTGTTTGTCAAGTGACAGTTGTGCGTTTTAAATGAGAAAACAGAATTTCAAAAGTGCTATTCAATGTTTCAAGATTAAATGAAGTACAAAATTGAGCATATAAGCAACAGAGCATTTCAAATGCTTTCATTTATTTCATGGAATAATTCATATTTACATAGCTTCATTTGATTGCAAGAATCCAAATGATATTACAACATTGCATTGAAATGCATTTTTCTTTTTGAAATGAAAAGCATAAAATGAAATCAAATATCCACACAAGCCGTGGATGTGACTGTCACAGTGCATAACTAATAGCACACTACATTATGGAAGATTCGAAAGAATAAATCACATAAGTAACGACATAATAGTCATTGCCTGATTATTGACGGTCGATGCTGCATGGTGCACCTTTTTCTGCTCGAGCTCCTATTGACTTGTAGAAGAAAAGAGGGGGATGTCAGAGGCTCCGATTATGAAGACACCTATATGAATCACCAAAAATAGTGCAGCCTACTATTAATCATTTCGTGGACCTATGGAGGGTGTTCATCAGTAGTATATTCTAAGATACTTCTCTTCACAAAGAGACAAGTATAAGAATATGAAAATGACTTAACAAGGTGTACTGAAGGTGTAGATGTAAGAAGGTTGTTAAACGAACTTTCATTTTTTTTGTAATATTAGGGTATGCCTGTGTGATGGAATGATACAAATTTTCTAAGTTTCTAAACATTTATATGCTGAATGTTGAAAATTTTGAATGCTAAAAGAAGCTCAGATTTTACACAATTATTGAAATGTGCAAACCTTTCCATATTACAACTAAACTCATATGGTGAGAGTTTCAGAAATATGTTTCACAAATGCAGAAATAAGAGGGCAGTTCGAGCCCAGTTTTCACAAAATTAAATAAACGGTTTTCTTCATTTTAAGAAAGCCCACATTGGGGTTTTGAAACACAGTCTAGATTTAATACAATTCCCAGTTTACCCTTGAAGGGTTCAAAGAGCAAGCCACAAGAATTTCAAAGTAAAGTACCAGCCATGATGGGTCAAGCCCATAAACTAAATATGAATGAATATACAGATTTTGTTTTTCACACACCCATATGGGGTTTTGTTTCTAAAAGAAAATGATACAACACATTGGGATTTCAAGTAAGCATACAGATTTTCACCATTTCCAGATATCCCATATGAGGTTTTTATATGAAACAAAAGAGAACAGAGGTAAATCATAATGATTAAGTTTTTCTTCAAAATAACAGATATTCATGTCTAGTTTTGTTTCAGAAAATACAAATGAGAATTTACTTTGGTGGGTTGAGCTTCAGAATAAGAAAATATAGTTTTTTATTCAAATCTCGTGATACCCATGAAGGGATTTGTCCTCAAATATACAAAATTGTGAGATTCCTATTTTGCATCGAGCCCAGAAGCTTTTAAAATGCTTTTCCTGAGATACATATGGCGCGGCCTGTGTAATGGCCAGAAGGTTACAAATAAAAGTTGATCATCTACAGAGAAATGAAGCTTTTACAAGCCTTCTATTTGAGGAGAAATATTAACAAGAAAGAAATACGTGGTAGTGAAGTAACTCACCTTTTCTTGCTTGAAGGAGAACACAAGAGCCATGGCCAGAATATTCACAGGAGGTTCAAAGTTAAAAGCTTTCACCATGGCGGCCAGAGAAAGGCACAAAGAGTTCAACCTTAATACTCGAGCTCTTTTAAGTGAGCACATAAGATATATACAAAGGCGTTAGAGGTTGTTAAAGCCACGGCTATAAGAACAGAAATGCCTCAAAAGTGAGGCTATAAAACTATGATAATAGCTGGTTACATTGTGCACAATAAACAACAAAACCCCCCGAGCAAGTTTTTTCATGAAGCTCCAGTCAAAGCTCGAGTTCAAGCTCATAAGGTCAGCCAAGAAAGGAAAAGCAAAAGAATATAAAGAAAAATTAGTAACAAAGCATGAACAGACTGCGACCTTAGTGGCCTTTCCTATTTTTCAATGAAGTAAAGAACCACAATAGTATACAAGTCGAGCTTACCCATTGAAGAGCTCGGCTATCTGAAGAAGAAGATAAAGACTCTCGAACACATGAGCTTTAGATTGAGCTCAATCATGGCGGCGTGCTCTCTCAGGAAGAGCTCAATTTTTCCAAGTGATGAGTGCAAAATGAAATGATTTTAGGGTTTGAACTCTTTTGTCCCATGCCCTAATTCGACCCAACATTATGATTATCTAGAATATTCAATTGTCAATAGCACATGGAAAATTCGAATTAGGGCTATTCTTGCATTATGATTTATTGAAATCTGAAGCTAATGTTGGTAGCCAAAATTTCATATGCCTAGGTCAAGTTTAGAGGAGTGATGGAGTTATTTTCCTAGGGTTTAGGCTTATTTGTTATTGAAAGGAGGACTTAAGGAAATTTGTGATTGATATGCCTTTGCCTTAGTGGAGAATGAAGGATGCCTATACCTTAGGTATTTTATTTTATTTTAATTGATTTTGAAGGAATTCAATTAAAGTTAGAATGGTAAATATCTTATGATCTAAGGTTAATATCGCTCATGAGTTAAGGGTTATTTTCAATTGATTTTTGAGAAATCAATTAGGGTATTGTGAGAGTGATATACATTGATATTTTTATGATTTTTTAAAGAAAAATCAAAGCATTTTATTGATGAATTAAGCATGTAATTCTTTTGCAAAAAGATTTTGCAATATTTTAATTGCAAAAATAGATAAATTATAAAATCTACAATCCTGTAAAGCAGAATCATAAAGCAATCTCTTATAAATTGTTTTATGATTTCTTGCTATTTTTAGCAGATTATTGTTGAATTCTCCTCTTGGTCGAGTTTGAGCTTTATCTTGGAGAGATAAGATGTTTTTCTGGCTTTTAAAGCAGATTCAATCTATTTTTAGAGGCTTGACACTTTGATCATAAAAGCAGTATGCTTTTTTCTGCTTTTATGCAGTTTTTGAGATAGTTTGAAGCTTTTTTCCTTGAGCTTCTTTGTGAGCTCGGATTAGGGTTTCTTGGGTGATATATTCTGAAGAGACTTAGTCTTTTCTCTCTTATTCTCAGTTCAGATTTCAGTTCCTGCTCATACACATTTTTGAGCTTGTGAACCCTTTTGTACTCAATTTCAGATTATGGCATTCTCCTTCAGTTGAATAAAGACAACATTCCTACTTCTCAATTCTGTGTTTACTTGCAGTTTCAGTTTGATGTTATCTTGTGATTTATGTTCATAGAGCCCTTGTTATGTCCTAAGACTGTAATTCTTAATGCAGAAAGTTCAAAATACAGGTTGCATGTTGTATTTCAAGTCAGGTTTTCATGCAAATTATTAGTGTATTAATTATTCATGAGAGGTTGTGAGATATTGTGTTTTTCTGAAAGTTGTTTGTGAGGAAGAGATCAAAATCATCATTAAGTTATTATCAAGTCATGAAGATCATTTTAGGTCATAGTTCTGCATTTTAGTCATATTTCTATCCCTTTTCCCATAAATTATTTAGAATAGGATTTATCATTCGAAGAACCAGCTCACTCTGGAGATTCGTTCTTCGTTTAAAATCACCCACATCTGAAGAAGGTTTCCATGTTTTAGTAGGTTGCTGAATCTTGCATTCAACAGTGTGCAAATCTATTGACAATAGTTTTTGGCACGCCCGGTGGGACTTTGAAAGCTATTTTCAGAGAGTTTTTTAATATTTTAGTTTGTTGTTTGGTGTATGCAGTAGATCTTCCAGCCTTCAGGAGGCTATTACAATATACCTGGTGACTCTGGTTCTATTTTTGCATGCTAGTGCAACTCGCGCATGAGCAAGATACAGACAAGATCAAGTTCCGCACCCTTCAAGTATCGAGAGTTGTCCCCATCACGAAGAAGAGGTAGGATAGCAAGGAGGCTTTTTGAAGCACCTACGAGATCAAAGTCAACACCTCCTATTTTCAGTTCCTTGGTGTTATCACCAGGAGTTCCAATTCCAATCTCACGAGTACCAATAATGGAAGCACCAGGGCAGCACCTGTTCGCGTCCTTTAATGGTGGTACCCCATTAAATATACTTCAACATGACGACATACCAGTTGCACCCCTTAGAGGTCTGCCATATTTCACTGGGGAGGATTTCACCACACCAATCAAGCACATCTGTGACGTAGCCATGTTATGCTCGGTGCATAATATTATGTAGGAGAACGTCATGCTAAGATTGTTGGCTGCATCACTCAAAGAAAAATCGTTACAATGGTTCAGAGGCCTCGCAGCCAACTCGATCACAAGATGGGATGCTTTAGGTAATGGTTTATATCAACATTTTGATGATAAATCTGACAACCTATCTTTATTAGAGCAACTGAGCACCATTCAAAGGCCACCACACGAGCACTTGGCCAACTTCAACTACTGATTTCAGAGAAGCTGGGACATGATTCCTGCAATGATAAAACCTTTACTAGCACACGCTTTTTTGTTTTACTTAAAAGCTCTGAATAGTAAAATTGCAGTCATGACTTAGTCTATGGGTGGGCTCACACTTCCTAACGCCTACAATATAGCCATTAACGCTGAAAACTGCCTCATCCAAGTTGGAGACATAGCCCCTAGACCTCTTATGCCTTTGTTTCCAGAAATATAGCCACCTATCCTTGTTGTTGTACCTCCCTTGGCTGTTGTCTTGCCTTTTCCAGCGATAGGTTATCATAATACAGCCCAATAATTTGTTGTCCCAGCCCCAAATCAGGAGATGCAAGAGATTAAAAGCATATTAAAGACCTTTGGAAATGATCTTATGACTATTAAAAATCATGTTGGCCAAGAACATAAGCCTTATCAAGCTCCTTATCAACAAAACCAACAAAATAGACCTGCTTTTCAAAATGATTATCAAGCCCAAAGGAGGAATTTTAACCCTAGGCCATTCTAGCCATAATATCTGAACACAACCAGTTCGTCAAAGGAACTTGTGCCACAAAATAATGTTGCCCAGAATTGCGATTGGTGTTATTTGTGCAATCAGCCCCATAGCCAATCAACGTGCACCAATGGAATGAAAAATCAGGCTTTAATGGTTCAAAATAACTATGTTGTTTCAAAAAATGTTGCAGATCAGAATCAAGAACAACAAGATAACATGGAAGTTTCCTTGCCAAACTGGCAGAGCTCCGAATTCTGTGGCGTGAATGGCCAAAGTCAGCAAAATTCTCCTATTTCGGCTAATACCAGGTCAAAAAAGAGAGCTATGGATCCGGGACAGCAAGCTGGAAATTCACAGCAGCAGCCTTCAGATAGTAAGCAACATGTTTCATCAAATGTTAACGCTGCAGCACAGCCTAAAATGCAAATTCTGCAGAGAGGGCAAGAGATACCTGGCAAGGAGCAATCAAGGATGCATTCTCAGCCTTTGCAGAGGCAAAATGATGCTGCTGTCACAAAAAACCAGCAAAAGGTAAACTCTTCATCTTTTAATATTGTTGAGCATCTCAAGAAAACAACTGTCAGCATGTTGATATTAGATGCTTTACACCTTCCAAGGTAGAAAGGTTTACTGCAGAGTGTTTTGGATGAGTTGTCTATTTCTGACAACGCTAATCAAGGAGTTGTGAAGGTTGTGCTGGCTAATGACCTAGAGGATAGAAATGAGCAGAAAGCAAAAGAGGTAAAGCCCCCTCCGTTCTATTTAAGTCTGATCATTGGTGATAAAATTGTTCACAACTATATGGTTGATTCTGGTGCCAGTAGTTTAGTCATGCCTAAGAGTTTAGCTGATAAGTTAGGTCTTGTTTACGAGCCTAATCCTCAGAAAGGTGTAGTACAATTAGATGGGTCTACTATTAAAACTACTGGTATTATAAAAAATTTAGCTCTTACCTTGCACGCATCCCCAAGTTTTTCTATTCATCAGGACATACATGTCATAGACTTACAACCGCACTTTGCCATTTGTCTCTCAAGGTATTTTACAGCCAAGTTGGGTGGGTTTTTGTCTTTTGATTGGTTTCATTTGTTTTTTAGAACAAGGTATGGTACAAAACTGACCATAAAGTCCGAGCCTCTTGCCAAAGACCATATCGAACCATACTCACCAAATCCTATAAATGCTAACCTCTACGCCACCTCTACAATGGAGGAGCAAACCATGACCTCAGACTGTAGCACCCATGTAGACAATATCAATCTAGATGAATATGCAGCCGAAGATCACGAGCTTGATCCGTTCCGGCACATAGATGAGATAGGATTATAGTCTATATGATTCGAGAGCCTGATTGTGATATGCCTAATCTTTGTAAAGAGGAAGAACCGTCTGCAGAAACATAAAATGAGCTTTGGAAGCTTTATTTCGATGGTTCGAGAAGTAGTGTTGGTGCCGGGGGTGGAGCTATGTTGATATCACCCAAAGGAGATAAATACTTTTCAACTTGTAGGTTTTCTTTCATCTGTTCGAATAATACAACTGAGTATGAAGCGTTGGTGCATGGCCTTGAATGGGCCCGCAAACGAGGTATTAAATGCTTGCAAGTTTATGGTGATTCAAAACTAATTGTAAATTAGGCCAGAAATTTAAATGCTGCTAAGAATGATTTGCTTAAGAAATACAATCATCGTGTATGGGATTTAATGGAGGATTTTGATGCTTTTAATATCATGTCAATTCCTCGTAGTCAAAATAAGCACGCTGACAAGCTTGCTGCCATAGGAGCCCAGTTTGATATTCCCAAGGAGATTCATAAGGTAGAAGCATGCCAATACATGAAAATAGTGGTCAAACCTTCTGTACCTGACAATAATGTGAGCTGGCAGGTTTTTGACAGCGATGAGCAAATCGTGAATTTTTTGATTGCTGAAGTTGAGTTTGTAGATGGAAACCAACAAAAATGGAAGCAGTAATATGAGGACCAGATTGTGCAATTAAAGACTAATAAGCTGTCAAAAGGACTGGTGACCTTGGAATCTGTGTTCAACTCAGATGACCAAGTACGTAAAGAAAAATGCAACTTGACAGTTAAGGAGGAGCATTATGCAGCCATTGAAATCTTCAAAGGCAAGCTTCTCAAGCTGGGAAAGGCATGTAGTCAAAATGAACAACAAGCATTTATTTTGTTATGTCAGAAGTTTAGTGATGTTTTTGCTTATAAATACAAGGACTTGAGAGGTTTTAACCCCGAACTAGCCCAGAATACCATTGAACTTGAACTCAGTGCAAAACCAGTAAGGCAGAAACAGAGACCGCTTAATCCCAAATTAGAGCACCTTATGAAGGCTAAACTGATAAGCTAATTGAGAGTGGTATTATTTTTCCTATCAAACACACCTCGTGGGTGTCAAATTTAGTACTAGTCAGGAAGAAAAGTGGGGAAATCAGACTATGCATCGATTTCTGAGATTTAAATAAAGCATCATTGAAAGACCATTACCCACTCCCTTCCATGGAGCAAATTTTACAGGTAGTTTCTGGTTTTGACAGATTTTCTTTGTTAGATGGTTACTCAGGTTACAACTAGATTCTAGTGAAGTAGGAAGATCAGTTCAAAACAACGTTTACAACCAAGTGGGGCACGATGGCCTACAAGAAGATGCCTTTCAGCTTATCCAATGCTGGAGTAACTTTTTAGTGTGCTGTGGATATGTCCTTTCACGGCCTCATGAACAAGTTCATTTTGGTATATCTAGATGATATTCCTATTTTTTCCAAAAATGCTAATGAATACCTTGATCATTTGGAGCATATTTTTCAGAGATGCAGAGAGTTCAGAGTGTCTCTCAATTTGAAGAAGTGTATATTTTCAGTGCACAAAGGCAAATTGCTTAGACACATTGTTTCAAAGCAAGGTATTTCTATTGATCCTGAAAGAGTTTCTACAATTCTTGAATTGCCATTACCAGCTCATAAGAAAGGCTTGCAAAGCTTTCTTGGAAGAATAAATTTCGTGAGGAGGTTCATACGAAATATTGTAGCCTTGCTGCAGCCCCTTATTCTATGCTTAAAAAGAATATGCCATTCAGTTGGACCAAAGAAGGTAAGAGGAGCTTTGAGAAAATTAAGGAAGCCCTCGCAGCCGCTCCTACTCTCATTAATCCAAATTTTGACAAAGACTTTATTTTGTATGCTTTTGGAGGAGTAGATACAGTTTCAGCTATGTTATGCCAGCAAAACGAGGAAGGCTTAGAGCAGCCTGTTCCATTTTTTAGCCAAGTATTGCATGATTACGAGGTAAAATATTCTTTTGTTGAGAAGCATGTTTTTCCTGTTGTAAGAAGTTTAAAGAAATTCAGGCATTTGCTGTCCAACAGCAAGATTCATTTGTTGGTAGCTCATTCAACTGTTAAGTATTTTCTACTTAACAAAGATATTAATGATAAGCGTGCTGGTTGGATTACCAAAGTAATGGAATTTGACATTGATATAAAAGGAACCAAGCTCGTTAGGGGTAAGGGTTTGTGTGAACATATTGCTGGAAGTGAGGACAGAAACTTAAAAGAAGCTGCAAATACATAAGCAGTGCTAAATAATGATGTCGTAGGTATTGTTCCAGGGTCTCCTGCTACGTGGTTGCAACAAATGATGAATTATTTACAAACTGGTGAGTGCCCCGAAGGCCTAGACAGAGCAAAACGAAGGTATTACCGATTACAAGCCATTCCTTATGCAATCATTGATGGAATTCTTTATAGGAGATATTTCCAAGGTATCTTATTACGTTGTATTCAACCTGATCAAGTTGACAAGATTTTAGCAGAGTTTCATGATGGACCTTCAGGAGGTCACTTTGCTGCAAGAATGACAGCTCTGAAAATTATGCGAGTTGGTTATTACTGGCCAGATTTTTTTAAAGACGCTATCGCTTGGGTCAGAAGATGTGAAAAATGTGCTTTATTTGCTGGTAAATAGAGGCTTGCACCGCTGCCCCTGCATCCAATCTAGGTAGAACAACCCTTTGCCAAGTGGGGCTTAGATTTTATTGGCCCTATTAATCCGCCTTTAAGCACGGGTCATAAGTGGATTCTTATTGCCACAAATTATTTTACAAAATGGACCGAAGTTGTTGCTTTAAAGGAAGCAAACAAGACTTTAGTGCTCAATTTCTATCAAGATCTCGTATCGAGATTTGGTGTTCCAGATTCAATCATTTTTTACAATGGTTTGGCTTTTATTGGTTTGAGGATTTCTGATTGGTCAGTTAGAAATAACATCTATTTGAACACGTCTTCCAATTATTATCCACAGGGCAATGGTTAGGCAAAATCTATAAATAAGAATCTAATTCGGATCATAATCAAGAAAACTGTTGAAGATAATCAAAGGACATGGCACGAAAAGTTGAAGTTAGCCCTTTGGGCTGAGAGAATAACCCCTAAAAGGGCCACTGGTTGTTCACCTTTTGTTTTGACTTATGGTAAAGAAGCTAAGTTACCTGTTTCAATTGAGTTACCAAATTTAAGTTATGTTAAAGAACTGGAGTTACTGAATGAACAACCTCTTGATGTGAGATTTGCACAACTGGTAGAGCTCGAAGAAACCAAAAAGGAAGCTCTAAGACAGCTGGAGATACATCAAGCTTAGATGAAGAAATATTTTGATAAGAAGGCAAGACCACGTGAGTTCATTGTTGGGGATCTAGTTTTCAAGTGGAATGAATTTAAAAGCAGACCTGGACAACATTCCAAGTTAATGCAATGTGGGACATGCCTTATGTGATCACAGAATGCAAGGAACACAACGCATTCCAACTTTCCAAGTTGACTGGCGAGGTGTTTTCTATCCCAATTAATGGGATCCACCTCAATCATTGCCTCTGAGATAAGTTATCTCGTAGTTAAGTAGAGTAGTTTGCAAATAAGTGTGTTATGCACATTTACTTTCAATAGTTTTGCTTTCCCTAAGCATTGTTGCACATGTTCTGTTGGCCATTAGGGCCTGTTAGTTTACTTTCAGTTCTATTTTGTTTCTTTTGCTATTGTTTGGAGTGTTGCTGTTCAAGTTTCTGAGTTTCAAGAAGGGGCAAATTTGACTCCGCGCCCAATGGAGTGTTTTAAGGCCACTGATCTATGCTTAGCAGGCAAGCATTTAGCAGAAATTGCCAAAATGTTACCATTTTTTTGCCACAACTCAATTGGTGGAGCTGGCTGAACATTATTATATCTTAAGGTGAAATTATAGATTATGTTTGAGTGTTGCTTGCATCATGTTCTTTGTTCGTCAAGTGACAGTTGTGCTTTTTAAATGAGAAAACAGAATTTCAAAAGTGCTATTCAATGTTTCAAGATTAAATGAAGTACAGAATTGAGCATATAAGCAATAGAGCATTTCAAATGCTTTCATTTATTTCATGGAATAATTCATATTTACATAACTTGATTTGATTTCAAGAATCCAAATGATATTACAACATTGCATTGAAATGCATTTTTCTTTTCGAAATGAAAAGCATAAAATGAAATCAAGTATCCAGACAAGCCGTGGATGTGACTGTCATAGTGCATAACTAATAGCACACTACACTATGGAAGATGCAAAAGAATAAATCACATAAGTAACGACATAATCATCATTGCCTAATTATCGACGGTCGATGTTGAATGGTGCACCTTTGTCTGCTCGAGCTCCGATTGACCTATAGGAGAAAAGAGGGGGATGTCAGAGGATCCGATTATGAAGACACCTATATGAATCACCAACAATAGTGCAGCCTACTATTAATCATGCACTGAAACAATCAAAAAGTGAAGGTGCAAAGAAATGAGCTAAAGGAGAAACATCAATATGATCATTATATCTTGTTTTTTTTATGCTAACATCGTTTGTTTCCTTGTACACGTATAGGTAAAATCACGATGCTGATCATTATTCAAAGACCAAGCATGTGGAGAAAAATGGGCTCCCACAAGGGTAGAGCTCGGCATGCTGCCCTTATTCATTACAAGTGGGTTGATAAAGAGATAGTACTTACATCATCATATTCATCAGGAAAATAAATGATATACAACTAAAAGAGTTAAACAGAATTATCTATCAAGCATTAAACCAACTGTGCATTCATAATGATCAGTTGGATACTTTCTAAAAGCTAAAGGTGAACAGTGAGTTTAATCAACTCAATCATCTAACTGAGTTCATTTATACCAAACATTGTTGTATGGTTCACATTCTTTTATGTAGTCTTATTTGTTCATCATGATCGTATATCAGGTTCGGTTCATCAGTATTATTTTCACAACCAAGGACAGTAAGCAGGCATACATTATGCCTTAATGAAGAGGATTTGTTTTAATTTCCATCTTAGAGCAAACAGATTTACGGAAGCTTGTTAAGTGGAGCATAAAAATGCATGAAGAGTGCCAGGTTGAAGCCCAATAAGTGTGAATGACAGACAATGCACTCAAATAATAAATGAACAGTCAGTTCTAGGTTGACTGATAATACAAATAAAACATTAAAAATTACACCGTGAAATGATTGTTCCAGAATGACAAGGAAATGTCAAACGTAACAGAGAGGTGTTTTTGAAGTATCAGTCACACTAGCTAAAATAATCAAGTAAGATGCAGTCCTCATAATTACAATGTTTCAATTTAAAATTTCTGCATAAGTCTAGGAACAAAAAGCAAGAGTTTGTTGTAGATTAAATATGTGAGCTTTCATTAAATACAGTGTGCAATAAGGAAGCAGCCTGAAGATGATAATTAAAAATGTAAACAAAAGATACAGTTCCAGCATTTCGTGGACCTATGGAGGGTGTTCATCAGTAGTATATTCTAAGATACTTCTCTTCACAAAGAGACAAGTATAGGAATATGAAAATGACTTAACAAGGTGTACTAAAGGTGCAGATGTAAGAAGGTTGTTATACAAATTTTCTTTTTTTTGTCATATTAGGGTATGCCTGTGTGATGGAATGATACATATTTTCTAAGTTTCTAAACATTTATATGTTGAATGTTGAAAAATTTGAATGCTAAAAGAAGCTCAGATTTTACACAATTATTGAAATGTGCAGACCTTTCCATATTACAATTGAACTCATATGGTGAGAGTTTCAGAAATATGTTTCACAAATGCAGAAATAAGAGGGCAGTTCGAGCCCAGTTTTCAAGAAATTAAATAAACGGTTTTCTTCATTTTAAGAAAGCCCACATTGGGGTTTTGAAACACAGTCTAGATTTAATACAATTCCCAGTTTACCCTTAAAGGGTTCAAAGAGCAAGCCACAATAATTTCAAAGTAAAGTACCAGCCATGATGGGTCTAGCCCATAAACTAAATATGAATGAATATACAGATTTTGTTTTTCACACACCCACATGGGGTTTTGTTTCTAAAAGCAAATGATACAACACATTGGGATTTCAAGTAAGCGTACCGATTTTCACCATTTCCAGATAACCCATATGAGGTTTTTATATGAAACAAAAGCGAACAGAGGTAAATCATAATGATTAAGTTTTTCTTCAAAATAACGGATATTCATGTCTAGTTTTGTTTCAGAAAATACAAAATGAGAATTTCATTTGGTGGGTCGAGCTTCAGAATAAGGAAATACAGTTTTTTATTCAAATCTCATGATACCCATGAAGGGATTTGTCCTCAAATATACAAAATTGTGAGATTCATGTTTTGGGTCAAGCCTAGAAGTTTTTAAAATGCTTTTCCTAAGATACATATGGCGCGACCTGTGTAATGGCCAGAAGGTTATAAATAAAAGTTGATTATCTACAGAGAAATGAAGCTTTTACAAGCCTTCTGTTTGAGGAGAAATATTAACAAGAAAGAAATATGTGGTAGTGAAGTAACTCACCTTTTCTTGCTTGAAGGAGAACACAAGAGCCGTAACTAGAATATTCATAGGAGGTTCAAAGTTAAAAGCTTTCACCATGGCATCTAGAGAAAGGCAAAAATAGTTCAACCTCAATACTCGAGCTCTTTTCAGTGAGCACAAAAGATATATACAAAGGCATTAGAGGATGTTACAGTGGCTATAAGACCAAAAATGCCTCAAAAGTGAGGCTATAAAACTATGATAATAGCTGGTTACCTTGTGCGCAATAAACAACAAAACCCCCCGAGCAAGTTTTTTCATGAAGCTCCAGTCAAAGCTCGATTTCAAGCTCATAAGGCCGGTCAAGAAAGGAAAAGCACAAAAATATAAAGAAAAATAAGTAACAAAGCATGAACAGACTGCGACCTTAATGGCCTTTCCTATTTTTCAATGAAGTAAATAACCACAATAGTATACAAGTCGAGCTTACCCATTGAAGAGCTCGGCTATTTGAAGAAGAAGATAAAGACTCTTGAACACATGAGCTTCAAATTGAGCTCAATCATGGGGGCGTGCTCTCTCAAGTAGAGCTCAATTTTTCCAAGTGATGAGTGCAAAATGAAATGATTTTAGGGTTTGACCTCTTTTGTCCCATGCCCTAATTCGACCCAACATTATGATTATCCAAAATATTCAATTGTCAATAGCACATGGAAAATTTGAATTAGGGCTATTCTTGCATTATGATTTATTGAAATCTGAAGCTAATGTTGGTAGCCGAAATCTCATATGCCTAGGTCAAGTTTAGAGGAGTGATGGAGTTATTTTCCTAGGGTTTAGGCTTATTTGTTATTGAAAGGAGGACTTAAGGAAATTTGTGATTGATATGCCTTTGCCTTAGTGGAGAATGAAGGATTCCCATACCTTAGGTATTTTATTTTATTTTAATTGATTTTGAAAGAAGTCAATTAAATTTTGAATGGTAAATATCTTATGATCTAAGGTTAATATCGCTCATGAGTTAAGGGTTATTTTCAATTGATTTTTGAGAAATCAATTAGGGTATTATGAGAGTGATATACATTGATATTTTTATGATTTTTTAAAGAAAAATCAAAGCATTGTATTGATGAATTAAGCATGTAATTCTTTTGCAAAAATATTTTGCAATCTTTTAATTGTAAAAATAGATAAATTATCAAATCTGCATTCCTGTAAAGCAGAATCATAACGCAATCTCTTATAAATTGTTTTGTGATTTCTTGCTATTTTTAGCAGATTATTGTTGACTTCTCCTCTTGGTCAAGTTTGAGCTTTATCTTGGAGAGATAAGGTGTTTTTCTGGATTTTAAAGTAGATTCAGCCTATTTTTAGAGGCTTGACACTTTGATCATAAAAGCAGTATGCTTTTTTCTGCTTTTATGTAGTTTTTGAGATAGTTTGAAGCTTTTTTCCTTGAGCTTCTTTGTGAGCTCAGATTAGGGTTTCTTGGGTGATATATTCTGAAGAGACTTAGTCTTTTCTTTCTTCTTCTCAGTTCAGATTTCAGTTCCTGCTCATACACATTTTTGAGCTTGTGAACCCTTTTGTACTCAGTTTCAAATTATGGCATTCACCTTCAGTTGAATAAAGACAACATTCCTACTTCTCAATTTTGTGTTTACTTGCAGTTTTAGTTCGATGTTATCTTGTGATTTCTATTCATAGAGTCCTTGTTATGTCCTAAGACTGTAATTCTTAATGCAGAAAGTTCAAAATACAGGTTGCATGTTGTATTTCAAGTTAGGTTTTCATGCAAATTATTTGTGTATTAATTGTTCATGAGAGGTTGTGAGATATTGTGTTTTTCTGAAAGCTATTTGTGAGGAAGAGATCAAAATCATCATTAAGTTATTATCAAGTCTTGAAGATCATTTTAGGTCATAGTTTTGCATTTTAGTCATATTTCTATCCCTTTTCCCATAAATTATTTAGAATAGGATTTATCATTCGGAGAACCAGCTCACTCTGGAGATTCCTTCTTCGTTTAAGATCACCCACATCTGAAGAAGGTTTCCATGTTTCAATAGGTTGTTGAATCTTGCATTCAGTAGGGTGCAAATCTATTGACAATAGTTTTTGGCACGCCCGGTGGGACTTTGAAAGCTATTTTCAGAGAGTTTTTTAATATTTCAGTTTGTTGTTTGGTGTATGCAGCAGATCTTCCAGCCTTATGGAGGCTATTACAATATACCTGGTGAGTCTGGTTCTATTTTTGCATGCTAGTGCAGCTCGCGCATGAGCAAGATACAGACAAGATCAAGTTCTGCACCCTTCAAGTATTGAGAGTTGTCCCCATCTTGAAGAAGAGGCAAGACAACAAGGAGTCTTTCTGAAGCACCTACGAGATCGAAGTCAACACCTCCTATTTTTAGTTCCTTGGTGTTATCACTAGGAGTTCCAGTTCCAATCTCACAAGTACCTCCAATGGCAGCACCAGGGTAGCACCCGTTCGCGCCCTTCAATGTTGGCACCCCATTAAATATACTTTAGCATGACGACATACCAGTTGCACCCCTTAGAGGTCTACCATATTTTGCCGGGGAGGATTTCACCACACCAATCGAGCACATCTGTGACATAGCCACGTTATGCTCGGTGCATAATATTACGCAAGAGAACATCGCGCTAAGGCTATTGGCTGCGTCACTCAAAGGCAAAGCATTACAATGGTTCAGAGGCCTCGTAGCCAACTTGATCATGAGATGGGATGCTTTAGGTGATGGTTTATATCAACATTTTGCTGATAAATCTGACAACTTGTCTTTATTAGAGCAGTTGAGAACCATTCAAAGGGCACCACACGAGCACTTGGCTGACTTCAACTGCTGATTTCAGAGAACCTAGGAAAGGATTCCTGCAACGGTAAAACCTTTACTAGCACACACTTTTTTGTTTTACTTAAAAGCTCTGAATAGTAAAATTGCAGTCATGACTCAGTCTATGGGTGGGCTCACACTTCCTAATGCCTACAATATAGCCATTAACGCTGAAAACTGCCTCATTCAAGTTGGAGACATAGCCCCTAGACCTCTTATGCCTTTGTTTCCAAACATACAGCCACCTATCCCTATTGTTGTACCTCCCTTGGCTGTTGTCCCACCTGTTCCAGTGATAGGTTATCATAATACAGCCTAAGAATTTGTTGTCCCAACCCCAAATTAGGAGATGCAAGAGATTAAAAGCATATTAAAGACCTTTGGAAATGATCTCGTGACTATTAAAAATCATGTTGGCCAAGAACATAAGCCTTATCAAGCTCCTTATCAGCAAAACCAACAAAATAGACCTGCTTTTCAAAATGATTATCAAGCCCAAAGGAGGAATTTAACCCTAGGCCATTCCATCCATACAATTGAACACAACCAATTCGTCAAAGGAACTTGTGCCACAAAATAATGTTGCCTAGGATTGTGATTGGTGTTATCTGTGCAATCAACCCCATAGCCAATCAGCGTGTGCCAATGGAATGAAAAATAAGGCTTTAATGGTTCAGAATAACTATGTTGTTTCAAAAAATGTTGTAGATCAGAATCAAGAACAACAAGATAACATTGAAGTTGGCTTGCCAAACTGGCAGAGCTCTAAATTTTGTGGCCTGAATGGCCAAAGTCAGCAAAATTCTCCTATTTCGGCTAATACCAGGTCAAAAAAGAGAGCTATGGATCTAGAAAAACAAGCTAGAAATTCACAGCAGCAACCTTTAGATAGTAAGCAACATGTTTCATTAGATGTTAACACTACAGCGTAGCCTAAAATGCAGATTCTATAGAGAGGGCAAGAGATACCCGACAAGGAGCAATCAAGGATGCATTCTCAGCCTTTGCAGAGGCAAAACGATGTTGCTGTCACAAAAAACTAGTAGAAGGTAAACTCTTCATCGTTTAATATTGTTGAGCATCTCAAGAAAACAACTGTCAGCATGTCGATGTTAGATGCTTTACACCTTCTAGGGCATAAAGGTTTACTGCAAAGTGCTTTGGCTGAGTTGTCTATTTCTGACAACGCTAATGATCAAGGAGTTGCAAAGGTTGTGCTAGCTAATGACCTGGAGGATAGAAATGAGCAGAAAGCAAAAGAGGTAAAGCCCCCTCCGTTCTATTTAAGTCTGATCATTGGTGATAAAATTGTTCACAACTATATGGTTGATTCTGGTGCCAGTAGTTCAGTCATGCATAAGATTTTAGCTGATAAGTTAGGTCTTGTTTACGAGCCTAATCCTCAGAAAGGCATAGTGCAATTAGATGGGTCTACTGTTAAAACTACTGGTATTATAAAAAATTTAGCTCTTACCTTGCACGCATCCCCAAGTTTTTCTATTCATCAGGACATACATGTCATAGACTTACTGCCACACTTTTCCATTTGTCTCTCAAGGGATTTTATAGCCAAGTTGGGTGGGTTTTTCTCTTCTGATTGGTCTCATTTGTTTTTTAGAACAAGGTATGGTACAAAAGTGACCATAAAGTCTGAGCCTCTCGCCAAAGACTATATCAAACCATACTCACCAAATCCTATAAACGCTAACCTCTACGCCACCTCTACAATGGAGGAGCAAACCATGACCTCAGACTGTAGCACCCATGTAGACAATATCAATCTAGATGAATGGGTAGCTGAAGATCATGAGCTTGAACTGTTCCAGCACACAGATGAGATAGGATTAGGAGTCTATATGATTCAAGAGCTTGATTGTGATATGCCTAATCTTTGTAAAGAGGAAGAACTGTCTGTAGAAATAGAAAATGAGCTTTGGAAGCTTTATTTCGATGGTTCGAGAAGCAGTGTTGGTGCCGGGGGTGGAGCTATGTTGATATCACCTGAAGGAGATAAATACTTTTCAGCTTGCAGGTTTGCTTTTAGTTGTTTGAATAATACAACTGAGTATGAAGTATTGGTGCATGGCCTTGAATGGGCCCACAAACAAGGTATTAAATGCTTGCAAGTTTATGGTGATTCAGAACTAATTGTAAATCAGGTCAAAAATTTAAATGCTGCCAAGAATGATTTGCTTAAGAAATACAAGCATCATGTATGGGATTTAATAGAGGATTTTGATGCTTTTAATATCATGTCAATTCCTCATAATCAAATTAAGTATGCTGACAGGCTCGCTGCCATAGGAGCCCAGTTTGATATTCCCAAGGAGATTCATAAGGTAGAAGCACGTCAATATGTGAAAATAGTGGTCAGACTTTGATCTGTACCTGACAATAATGTGAGCTGGCAGGTTTTTGATAGCGATGAACAAATTGTGAATTTTTTGATTGCTGGAGCTGAGTTTGTAGATGGAAATCTGCAAAAATGGCAGCAGCAATATGATGACTAGATTGTGCAGTTAAAGACTAATAAGCTGCCAAAAGGACTGGTGACCTTGGAATCTGTGTTCAACTTAGATGACCAAGTACGTAAAGACAAATGCAGCTTGACAGTTAAGGAGGAGCTTTATGCAGCCATTGAAATCTTCAAAGGCAAGCTTCTCAAGTTGGGAAAGGCATGCAGTCAAGACGAACAACAAGCATTTATGCACAAGTGAAACTATACATAATCGCTCTACAATCTCTCTAATTTTCACATCACACATCAACACACTTTGTACATACCTCAAAATGATATAAACAATCACTTATATATATCTGCTACTAAGGATTTAATCGCTACATGTCGGCTTCAACAAAATAGAAGATATTTACAAACTGTTGGCTCAATCCACAAATAATTTTCAATGTGCACCAACCAAAGTCAGCCACAATAGGTTGAGGACCCAAATCAACATGCTCGAACACAAAAACACTTAAACAATTACTTCTCAAATATCTGCAACATGCTATATTCACTCAGTCGGCCTTCTTGCACTATTAAATAGAAAATTAATCAATCAGATCTTCTAACTTGTACATGAATCAATACAAGGCTCTAAGATTCAAGGAAAACATAGATCATACATTGAACGAAATTCCTTGAGATCCAAAACTCAAAGAGATAACAAAAAATTGCACATGAATCAATGAACACAATTTTGTCGGATGCTCTGTTCTTGCTTGCTAGTTGATCATAAAACTTTGATCTGACTTTCGGTATGATCAAATACTGATGTGTGGATCAAATAACTGACTAGGGTTTCCATCAATGACAACATCAGACAACTTGTGTAGTGTCTCTTGCCAACAATCTCCCCCTTTGGCATTGATGGCAACACCTAGTGAAAAATGACTAAGTGTTGGATCAGTACCAACATGAATTACACTGCCAACCTTCAAAATTTCAAAACACAACTCCCCCTAAGATGATTATAACATTTTTCACTGTCCCACTCTCCCCCTTTGACATCAATGGCAAAGGAAGGAATCCGCATACTAAAAATCAAACAAAAACTTCAAACTGCATATGTACAAACTTATTTCTACAACTTACATAAACTTGAATATATTTGAAAAATTGGTCTTCAATAGGCTCAAACTAGTGTCCCAACTCTTTTTGAGACTCTCCAAAATAGTCATGTGACTATAGAATAGATAAGATTGCATCTTTGCTAACTCAAGTTTCACCAGATCACTGACCACCATAGCATCTTGTGCTTCCTTCAATGCACTCAACATTGTTTCCATCTTCTAACCAATTAGGCCTCTAAGCTCACATGCTCTTTCCACAATTCTATCATTATCATGCTTCAAACTCTTTATCTTGTCAAGTAGGGATATAACCTAACCTTCTTGCTTTCCAATAGAAACAGTTAAAGGATCGAAGGCTTCAAAAATATCAACTAACTATTTCTCATGATCCTTAATCTTCTTCTCATTGTCCTTAGTAACTTTAGACAAAGATAAACATGAATTATAAATCTTTCCTCCTTCAGATAATGCACTTTGAATATTCTTCACACAAGTATCTAATAATGATTTATCATTAGCAATCATGCACTTTACCCTATTGAACCTTTTATCATCAAATTCCTTTTGTACCTTGTCCTCAGCTGACTTCTCAAGGGACTCAAAATGAGTACTTACAAAATTAATAGCATCTTCAGCTCACTGGAGGGAGAACCAAATGAATCTTTAACATGAGAAGGCATGATTCTCTCCAAGATGTTGAATGTAAGACTCAATAGCTCACTATCCTCAATGTGAGACTTCAACAATTCTTCCCTAGCCTTCGCCTGAGCAAATGATGCAACTTTCAATTTTTTAATCAAAGAAAAAGTAGCCAAATTAATAGGACCTTCACCCAATTCAAGGTCAAACTCTTCTTGTTGCTCTTCCATAAATTTCTTCATCACCTCTGCAGTGTCTCTTGCTTCCATAGGAACTTCCTTTACTTCAACCTTCTTTTCTATAATCACTGTTTCCTTAGCTACAAATTCTTTCTTTTCTTTAGGAATCTCAACTTCTTCAACTATCACATCTTTAGGAGCTTCAGTCTCCATAGGAACTTTTGTATCATCCACATCAAGAGGAATGTAAGTGTCCTCAATTGTATCTTCCTTTACCTCTTCAGCCACCAGTCTAGATGCAATATCTTCATCATGACCTTCTCCAGAAACAACATTGATTTTGTTCTTTAACAAAACTTCCTTTAGAATTCTTTCAGTTTCTTTTGCTACCTCTTTAGTCCAACCAATCATAAGCTTGTTTACTCTTGTTTTGCTCTTGAAATCCTTCTTAGCACTATTCAGAATTGTCTTCATTTCCTCAATAGACATCACCGAACATAAATCTGCAAGAATGCACTCTCTCATCTACTCATTTTCAGTTCTTGCATTCACTCTCCTCATTTCCAAAACTTCATACACTCCCTTAGGCAACTCAGACATGATTTAAATGAGAGTCATATTGAATTTTTTCAAATACTTTATTGTTGCTTCTTCAAGAATTCTTTGACCAACACTATCAAAGATATCATACCATTCACATAGTGGCTTATGATTGCCATCCTTGATTATGCCGCTCTCAAATTCCTTTACAGACATACCAGGTTTTTTAGTTTTCATCTTCTTATTTGCTTTCTCTTCTTCACCGAAGGGCTTGTCCTTAGAGACTGTTGTTTCCTTTGTGCCTTGATGCTTAATTTCTCTCACTTCTTCATCAAATTCAATTTCCTCATCTTCCTCAACTGCAACATAAACTCTTTTTCTTTTATCCTTCTTCCTCTTTCCTTCTCTACTAGATGTCTTCACTTCACCTTTCACAAGGATTGATTTCACTATAGAATTGGATAAGGGTCGAGAGCTCCTTGTTGATCTAGATCGGGTAGAGGATGCTACCAGACTAGTAGATTCATTTCTAGTAGGCTCTTGTTTAGCTTGTTCTCTCTTTTGTCTAGCTTCTCTCATAGCTTCAGCTAATATGCCCATGCTCTCTACAAAAGATTCAATTTCCTTTCTTACTCTTCGAACTATCATAGGTTTCTTCAACTGCTCATGTAGTTACATATCTTTTTCTTCATAGGATCCAAACCTCTCTTTTGTCGAATCCCGAGATTTACTCAATAGATGTTGTGCATATAGTTCCAAGATGTTCTCCTCAACTTCATATCCCATTGGCATAATCTAGAATATTCTAGGATCTGCAACTTCCATCAAGCATTGATCAATGCCAACCATAAAGCAGATAGTATCCTTGTACTTCTCCACAATATACTTAGGAATTATTTTCCTGGCTTGTATCTCACTCTAAAAACTCTTGAGATATCCCTAGATAATAGTTTTCCTTGTCTTACTATCACCAACTCTATGCAAGATATCTCTAATTTGAACAACTATAGGTTTATTAGCTTGCCATTGTACTTTTCCAACTCCCGAAACTTCATTCATAAAGTAGAAGAACAAACACAACAGTAGATTACCATACTTAAAGGAATTCTTCTTATCTTTCGTGATCTTACCAAGATTCTCAATAAGCTAATTCTGGAGTAACTCACATAGATCATACTCTGCACTCTCCTTCACCATCTGATATGTTTCATAAATAGTTGTACCAGATACAAAATTATCCTAGCTGGAATGATAGATTTTGTAACCAATGACCATAGAAGAAAATCTGGCATCCACTTCAATAATATCATCAATTGTCATAGCTCTTTTACCAAACAATGAACTGGTTGCATTAGTAACTTTTTGATTCTTCAAGGACTTCAAGATTGACAACCCACCAAAGGAATTTAAACTAGTAACAATGCTTATGGCTTCTTTTGTATTCTTAAAAGGTTGACTCAACTACATAAATTCAGCATGAACTCGGCTCAAAATGTACGAGACCCACTCATTTTCTTCAAACACGAGAAATTTTACAATCTACATGAATTTCTTCTCCTCTTAGGGTGTTGAACTCAGGATTTACCTTGAAATATTCTCAAACTATATGATTTGTATACAAATTCAAAAGCTATGAGCTCCCTAACTCCTCAATATTTGCATGAATGTATGCCCTAATGTCTTCAATATGCAAGAAGTCGTATGGAACAAATGGAAATGCACCTAAGGGCTCTGTCTCAAAAAATTTGAAAGGATGCCACTTGAATTTCGGATGGGGTCTATCCTTGATATCAACTACCAACGAAGCAACCATTTTCACAAATTCACAAGTTCACAAGTTTTCCCAAAAAATACATTTTCGTTGGATTAGGGCTTGATCATTGAATCACCTTCACACTTGAATCTTTGCCAAGTTTCACCAAAGTTCACTTCAGAGCTCTCCAAACTTCTTCTTCTCAAAGTGAAAAGTGACAAATGAAGAATAAAAATGACCTTTTATCGTTCAGACACCTAATTTTTTCATCACAATAAATGTTTTTTCCCTAACTCATCTAGATACCGTGTTTCCATACTTTGTGAAGGATAACTCTTTTGTGGACCTTCAACTCGACATAAATACTCTCTCCAACTATTCCAACAGCTTCTGTAGTTCATCAATGCATTCACTGCACTCATCCATATCCTGGTACCAACTACCGACAAGGGGTTTGAAGAATTTTCTTGAGAACTCCCCCTAGGCTAGAGGCCTAAAACTAATTCCTGGAGGAATTACCAGAATCTGGTTCTGGTGTGGAATCATTTCCTGCAATAGAATGACTCTTCTTCACCCATATCTTCTTCATTTTCTTCCTGATCTCATCTACAGTAACTTTTCCTTTTCCCTTTTCATCCTTTTGCATGTTTTTTCTTTGATTTACCGAACCCTTTATGCTTCTATAAAATTTAGCAATGTGATCAGATTTATTGCAATTGTAGCATGCCACATTTCTTTGTCCAGACTAGTTGTTTCATTGATTTTCTCTTGATTTGCACTGGTTAGCAATATGGCCAATTGCATGTATAACATCTGACATCTCTATACATGTTGTTCATCATATTTCTACATTCATTTGACTTATGACCATACTTATTACAATTGAAATACTAACTGGAAAATGATGGACCACTTGAATTCATTCTACTTCTACATTGAGTAGCCATATGACCAAATTTATTGCAAACAAAATAGTAACCATTGAATATTTGAGCATTAGGTTATCTTATTGGATACCTTCCAGGTTTGTTCATCTAATTTCCTTGCCTGAATCTCCTTTGTCCAGATTCAGAACTTTCTCCTTTCTCATATCCAAGACCTTGCTTGTCACCTTCAGTCCTCTAACTTCTAATTAGTTCATCAAGCTTGGTTGAGCTAATCTTGAACTTCTCCTTGAATTCATTTGCAATAGCAAGTTCATATCTAAGATCATCAATCTGCTTCTCAAGCTCTTCATTATTTTTGGATTGTTCCAATTCAAGCTCCAACTGATTGAAACCGTCAGTAATTTGGTTGCATTCTTCATATTTTTCTTTCAAGGACTAGGTAAGCTTCTCTTCATTCTCCTTTTTCTCTTCAATCTCCTTGGTCATCCTCATCATAATAGATTCCATCTCATGCTTTAGGATTGCATTATCTCTGGTAAGATTTTCACATTCCTCTATCTTTTCCTTCAAGGCTTGACTCAGTTGTTCATCTTCAATGCTTTTACTCTCTTTTTGCTTGACCTGATCATAGAGTTCCCTTCTCTTCTCCCTAGACTTATTGATTTTATCTTTCAATGACTTAATGAATTTCTCAGGATTCATGAGATTTTCTTGCAATTCACAGACTTTAGATTTGGACCGATCAAGATCATCTAGGGCCACCAAAAGTTGTTGTTGAAGATTTCTTGAATCCATTGAAACACTTTCCAAGATCTTCCCCAAGCTGTTAAACTTCTTTTGAGGAACTAGGCTCTGATACCAATTGTTGGAATCAAGGAACACTAAGAGGGGGGGTGAATTAGTGTTCTACAATTTTTAACTTTATTAATTTGATCTCTAAAGCACTTATAAAATTCAACCAAAAGAAAGATGCATGAACATAAAACAAGCAACCACAACACCATAACACAAGGATTTTTTATGTGGAAACCCTATTAGGGGAAAAACCATGGTGGAGTTCAGTCCACAATATGATCTGAGTTTACTCAAAAAAATGTTTACAAAATGGGAATGCACTTGCATTCAGGCACACTACCTAGAGCTCACGTATTCAGTGCAATAGGATCCTGATTGTCTTCCAGATATGGCTACTTTGGATGGCTTCTTGACAGGTATTTCAGACTTGTTTGTGGAGTCTCATATTGTAGATTTGGGGGACACCATTGATAGCATTCATCTTCTCTTTGATGGAGAAGATGTTGGAGTTATGGATAGACACTGAGAGGGGGGGTGAATCAGTGTCTGAACTTTTTCAACTTCAACCAAGATTTTTCATTCTGATTTCCTTTTCTTTCAACAATAGAGTAGAGTAATCAATTTTGAAAGCACAAAGATATGACAACATTAACTCAGTCTATTAGACAACTAATGAAAATATGATTTGAGTGAGATATCTTGCATTTGCCAAAACATAGCTCAGATTTGATCTCAATATTACTCTGATTAATGCATTCATGAGTTGAATGTAATCATTCATAAACAGAATTGAGAACAATAATAATCCCAATAGTGAACAAAAACAACAACACAGAAAAGCAGTGAGCACACAGAAGAACAAAGAGACAAAAGATTTTTTGAGTGGAAAACCCTCTTGGGGTAGAAAAACCACTCCTAAACTGCCTTACTGGCTTAATCTTCAAAAACCACTATTAACAATGCCTTATAGGCTAATTTTTGAGCACCAACTCAAGGAGCACCAACCCCTCATTTAGAGACACCAATCTCAAGGAGCACCAACCCCTTACCCAGATTTTAGAATTACAATAATAATATCAGAGGATCACTCTGTTTTCAAGTAGGCTCAAGAAACTCAACACTCTTATCACCTTAATACCCTAAGAATCCAACTCTTGTATTATAGAATTTTCTGATACATCTCTTGACATGGCCAAAATAACTATCTCGCCGAATTACTGGCCAACAACACATTCACAGTTTTCAACACTAGTTTTTATATACATTTCAAGTATGACTGTTATCAAGAAATCTTCAACAAGCATTTTTCACAAGACTCTGAAACTCTCTTGCTATTATTAGAATATGAAGCTGATTCATAATGATCTGTAGATTATGGTAAAAATCAGAGTAACGCCTATCCATAGAGCTTTTAATTTCTGTGCTGAATCAGGAGATTTCAAATTGTAATAGAAAGATTTTCAACAAAGCCATGACTGCCCACTAACAAAAAATCATATCCTCTGAAATCTCAAAGAATATTTTTCTAGAGATTTGATGCCAACCAAAGAAGTCGGCATGCAACTATACTTAGAAAAATCCATGTCGGCCACAGTGTATGAGTTTTCAAAAATCATTCGCTGAGACAACAATCACCATGTGTTCTTTGTGATTCGCTATGACCTTATGCGAGCTACGTTTCTTTTTCCTTATTTTTTTTTGCTGTGACCCAGAGAAGTCGGCAAGTCCTCTCACAGGCCACATCAAGTTTCACCGAAAGACTTAAACCTTATCCATTCTGAGTCACTGTGACAAAAGCACACTCTCGCCGAGATGTGTCCTTCATCCACCTTTGCCAAGACAATGTGTAGTGGGGGTGACATCTTGTAGAGCATCATGTGTCTTACTGAAATCCCATGTGATCATTCCTGTTCGCAGAGATAAATCAATACCTATGCTGAAGGCAACTTTATCGCTAGTCATTCATCCCTCTGTTTGTCACTGTAACCTTCAACAGTCGAGGAGACATTATATAGAATACCTTTTTTTTTACCGAAACCCCACTTGATACACATTAGTTGCCGTGACACATGTTTTTTCTTGCCGATGAGACCATCTATCCCAAGCGGGTTGGTGTAACATGCCAACATCTTGGAGACCTCTCGTAGATTGTATTGTGTCATACCAAAACAACCCGAACACCTTAGATCACTAAGAGAATTCAATTCTCATACTGACAAAGACAATTTGTATTCCATCGGTGAGACATATCAATGTCGGGGAGACCTCTCATAGAATACTTGAGTCATATCGAAAGTCATCCTTTCATCTGGTGTCGCTGAGACAATCCAGATCTTATGCCGACAAAGTCCCTTTATGTTCCATTGGCGAGACCGAAGGTCACTCGCCGAGACCTCTCGCCGAAAACCCTAGCTCTTACTAAAGAGACTACCTTTATGTTTTCGGTCGATGTAACAAATCGAATTCGCCAAGACCTTTCTTTGATGCACAAACTCTTACTGAGATGCATACCTTTACGTTGTCAGTCGACAAGACAAGAAAACCTCGCCAAGACATTATATCGATAGCCATTAGTTTTACCGATAAGCCTCCATATGCATACGGTCGGTGAGACACACTTGAATTCGCTAAGATACTAAACCGAATACTCCAAGTCTGGACGAAGAGAAACTTTTAATGCGCCCGTCGGTGAGACCAAAAGAGTTTGCTATGACCATATAATGATGCCACAACTCTCGTCGATAGACTTCCACATGCACTAGTCGGGGAGACATTTCAAGTTCGATGAGACACTACCCCGATAACAAAACT
The DNA here is from genome assembly GCA_007258455.2 of Sequoia sempervirens. Taxonomy (NCBI): domain Eukaryota; kingdom Viridiplantae; phylum Streptophyta; class Pinopsida; order Cupressales; family Cupressaceae; genus Sequoia; species Sequoia sempervirens. The sequence goes on from VDFB02000019.1 coordinate 20,787,833, forward strand.
CCTGCCGATAAGTTCATCTTCCTTCGGTCGGTGAGACAATATGTCTTCGCTAAGACATCATTCCGACGGGTATAACTTATGCCGATATGAAATTTTCTTCAGTCGCCAAGACCATGATCAATGTCACACCGAAAGCTGCCTGTATGTAAAATCAAATCGTTATGACATCAGAAACGTCTTGCCGATAGGCAACACAGACATTTATTAGAGAAATGGATCGGGGAGACCCAAGCATTCTCACGCCGATATGTTATTTCTTGTCACCGAAACAATGTACAAATAAGATAACCTATGACTGCACGAAGCTCAAACTGAATAGTACCAAAGGATATTAGAATTCTGAATGTAAACTGTCCACAGAATGCCAAGACAAGTAAACCATATAGACAAAACTGTATCAAGATAAAACATGAGGAACCAAACTGAAACTGTCAACAAGTAGAATCAATAGAAAGGGATTTTGTCATCAAGGACAAACCATATGATCACAACTGAGATCCAACAGAAGATACTTCTTCAATTGTTGTGAGGGAACATCTTGACCCTCTTGTTCAATCTCTACATGATCATTCTTTGCATTTTGGCATGAGTATGGATTATTTTGGACAACATTTGGAGGAGTCTTCTTTGTCTTTAGAGGGGATATCTTTGTCTTTGGATCACGTTCTACATTCATCTCTACTAGATTATGGATTGTCCTCTTGAGCAGTGTGGAACGACTGTTTGGAGTGTGACAACTTTCAACATCAACATGGATACACTTGCATGCTTCAAAGATATCATACATCATCCATATTCTTGACATCTTTCATATAACCATGGTTTTGTTTCTTCCTAAGGGGAGGAATGTTGTTTGGTGAGATTAATGGATCATCTTCATCATTAATCAATATCGATCTTCTACCATCATTGCAGGAGACTCAACATTGAGGGTGGGTTGCCTTGTCTCTCTTCTTCTTCTCTCTTATGGGGGGGTCTTTTTCCTCACATTGGGTTTTGGCCTTCTCATGCATCATTGAGAGCATTTCATTTTTGTATTTCATCTCTCTTTTGGGGAGGATTTTTGTCCCACTGGGTTTTCTCCTTTTCTCCATTTGTGAAATATTTTTTTTCTTTGTACATGGGTACCTAACATGGCTTAGTATCCGGGACCCATTCATTGCATCCTTTTGTCATTTACATAATAATATTCTACTCCCTAAGTTGCACTTAAAGGGGGTGTTGGTGTAAATAAAGTCATGTACCTAGTTCATTCATTACTAGGGGACTTATTTACACATGTTAAGTTTATTTAGGTCCTGGGAAGGAATCTTTCTAGAAGGTGTTAGTTGTCATTAGTTGTTATCTTATATTTTGACTTGTAACACATGTGAACCTAGGTAAGTGTGATTAGTTGTCTCATGTCATATGATTAAGACACTTATCATAATCCTATGATATCTTGCATCTCACCTTGGCTATATAACCAAGGGGGTTCTACTTCATTGTACATCAAAATCATATCATTGAATCATATTGATAAGAATATAGTTTATTCTTGTCACATTCCATTCTCTCTTTTTGTGCTTTCCATTTGGCCTCAAGGTCTTGGCAGCCATAGCCAATTTTAACAAAAGGGGGAGTGATCATTTCTTCATAGTGTTATAAGGTTTCTTTATCTATTTTCCATTCTTGCTTCAATCTTAAAGATGATATTGAGTAGGGAATGGGATCTATATTCTCTGTCCTTAAACAAGAAGACATTTTTTTCTAGCTTTTATTCGAAGTGAGAGATCAATATGTCAAGTAGCAAGGGTAAGACTCCTCAGGGTGGTGAAGGGACTGGGAAGCCATCAAAACACCCAAAACGTAGAGGTACCATATAGTCTTACTTTGGAATTAGAAAATGCTTCTGATCCATCAGATCAAGATGGAGCTACATCATCAACTCTTCCACCAAATATTAATGAAGAAGGCATTCACAATACCTCACTGCCACTAGAAGGTCAAGGTGGGATTGTCATTGAGTTAAATATATCAAATGAGGATGGAAATACTATAGAAGATGTTCCAAGAGATACCCTGGTTAGCCAAAATGAGATAATTCACTTGGATAAGGATGATGTTGGTAGCAAGAAAAGAAAAGGAAAATAAAAAATGGGGTGTGAGTGGGAAATGACATAAAATTTTCAACTTGGTTGGTTGTCAAAGTACCCATTCATTGTACTAGTGGGGAAAGAAAACGATGTTGAAAGTGCAACAAAATGCATGTGTATGATTTGTAGTTGGAAGTGTAGAAGAGACAAGAAGTTGCAACTAAAGCTTGACACTATAGAAAAGCATATTGGTAAAGTTTATGAAAAACAAATCATAGACGGAAAGGAACAATTAGTCATAAGATGGAAATCAAAGGAAGAATGTCTTCATGTTAAGTATGTCGTGGAATATGAAGAGCATAACCAAATGATTTTGAAGCTTGCTGCATGTCAAGGTACACTTGAGGCTCAATTTGGAAGAGCAATGGAAGGAGAAAATTTGTCAAAAACTATTCTATTGAGTGTTGTTTTTTATATTTTTTCTAGAGGATGTCCTATCACAAACTACCTAGAATATTGTAATTTATTATCTTTTTTGGGTGTTACTCACTTTCCTTTCTCACATTGGTTAGTAAAAACTGGATGGGAATGGGAAAACTGTCTTTCTATAGTGGAAAAACAAGATTTAAAGGAGAAAGTAAAAGAGTCAAACTTCATTGCATTATCTTTAGATGAAGTTATTATGGTAGACAATACTTCTTGGGTCTGTATGCATTTGTATACTGTAAAACAACATGTTCACTAAGCTCATCTTCTTTGTGTTCATAAAATAAAGGATAGTTCAACATCACAAAATCTATTTGAACTAGTCAAGAAATATTTGAATAAAATTGTAGGTATGGATGAGTTGACAATTTCCAAAAATTTGGTGTTTGTAGGAGCTGATGGAGCTACAGTGATTCAAGGTCAAAGGAGCAATGTTTGCACAAAGTTACAAACTACTTATGCACCATGCATGCTTGGAATTCACTACATGGACCACAAAATGAATTTAGCATTCAAAATTGTAAGCAAGTTTCCTATAGTATCAAAAGTTGAAAATATAGTCTGTGAGATCTACGCATACTTCTACCGAAGTCTTAAATGTTTCAAAAAAATTCAAAATTTTGCCGAGGGAATAACAATAGGAAACAAGATTCTCAAGGATGTCGATACCAGATGGATCTCCCTACATGGACCAGTGCAACAAGTTCTTTCAGAATATCAATCCTTGATTGAAGTAATGTACGAGCATCACAACACAGTAGACAAAGCTCCTAACCTCTTATATAGGTTAAGTGATATAGAGACACTCTTGACTTTAGCTATTCTTCTCCCCATGCTGGATGAAATGAACAATCTTGTGAAGAAATCCCAAGAAAGAACTATGTATATTTATGAATATGCCAAACTATGTAAACATATATGCTTGACCCTCAATCATCTATATCTAGATCTAACATAAGAAAGCCCAAATTATTTCATGTGGCAGAAAATTACTGATTTGAATAATCCTAATAATTATTTACAATTTAAAGAAAGCGGGTACTTATGTATCTGTGTACGTGGATTTGAGATACCAATGTACCATTGTAAGAAAGGCAAGCGCTCTAGTAGAGAAGTTCCTATTAAAGAGGAAGATTTTAATGACATTGTTAAATCTGTTAGTGATAATTTGAAGGAAATTGCAAAATCTCTTTCCTCAGAGATTTGTGAAAGATTCCTTCAACATGAAATACTTGAAGCCATGGGTATTGTGTATCCTCAATTTTGGGTAAACTGAGATTGCCCAAAATATTTTCATGATCAAGTAAATATCTTGATCGAACAATTTTTAAAAAGTGTAACATACAATGAGTAGACAATAGAAGGAATTTTAAATAAAAGCTTAGACAACAATGTAAGAATTTTGCAATAGCTATGAGGGACCATTATAATTCCATGGGCATGGAGAAGGCCTTTGAACCATGATCAATGACAAAGGTTTGGACAAACTTAGGTCATAGTGAAATATTGTGTGATACGATATCAAAATATTTCAAACTTGTTGAATTATGTCAAACAATGATATTGGGGTTGGTGGAGGATGAGAGAGTTTTTATTTCATTGACATTTTTGAAATCAAAGTTAAGAAACAAACTAGCCAAGAATTTAGAAAATTGCTTGAGGACGAAAGGAACTATGTATAATGTCAAAAAATTTCATTTTCAAAGGGCACTCACAATCTGGAGGTCCGCATGTGAAAGAAGAGGGATTGGGTTGTGCAACACTCCAATTCCAAATGTTGGTACTGGTGGCACTGGAGTGGTAGTGGGACAAATGATAGTGACACAATGAATGTTGAATTTGAGATGCAAGCTGAAGAAAATGCAGAGCAAACTCAGAATCAAGATGACTCTTTTACTTTATCTCAAGTTGAACGTTAGTTTGAGGACCCTGACTCTATTTGGGAAATGGAAGTGAATTAGCAGCTTTTAGGTATTTATACTACACTTCATGAATCAGTTTCCATTGTTCCAAACTATAGTTGATGATATTTGCAGACATTGAAAAATGTCCTCTTACAACACCTTGTCACAACATTACATCATTTAGACATCTTGTAGCATGTTTTTCCCTAGTTACCCATGTCATCATCTAATTAGTTAAATAAATCTTATTTATTTGACTAATTTCATTTATTCCCTTTCTATTCATAATCCCTTCTTTCTTCTAATGTTAATTAAATAATTTATATTATTTAATTAATTAAATCATAAATCCAACATTAATTAATTAAATAAAATATTTATTTAATTAATAAAATCTTTAAAATATCTTCTTGCTTTCTTTCCAAAATTGGAACTCATGTGTATCTAATTAATTATTTAATTAGATAATTCATCAATTATCCATCTCATCTTTTTTAGGATTTATTTCCTTTAAAATAGAAAATCAAATCTTTCTATCTTTTTAAATCTTATCTTAAATCTTCTTTTATTTCCTCTTTTGTCAAATAAAGCAAAATCAAATCCTTATCAAATCTTATCTCCAAAATCAAATCTTCTTCCCTCCACATCAAAAATCAATAAATATGGCCTCTCACAAGCCATTTAAGGGATCTTCTTCTAGTATCCTCACTCAGCCAAAATTCTTCCAATCTTCTCATCTATCTATTCATCTTCATCTATCATCTTCATCTTAATGTTATGCTGCTAAATTGAGCAATCAATATACAATCGTCCAAAATCAAAACATACTTATGTGAGGTTGAGAAGAACAATGGAGATCAATCAAGTTTAGCATGGAGATCGGTTTGTATTTGAATTTATTATTTGATTTTCATGTTATCTTATCCTTCATTGTGCATTGTTGGGGTTTCGTTATTGATGTTTATACATTTGCCCTGATTTGAGATTTTAACCCTAACTACATATGGTGAACCCAACGTGAATATTTTATATTAGTTTTTCTCATGTTTTTAGATGTGTTTTGGGTCAAATTTGAGGATTTTTCCATTGTTCATATTTATCTCCATTGAAGGTTGAAGAGGAAATTTCACTTAATTCTATGGAGCTTAAATATTTGTATTTGAATCAGATTTGTATGATTTGTTTGTTTGTCGAATTTTATTTGGCCAATTAATCCTATCATAGTTGTTATTCCAATCTTTGATTTTTCCTCCTCTTCTCTCATTTTTTTTCTCCCATCTTCACTTCTTGTAATCCAGCAACTGAGGCATCTGCTTCATGAGCTTAGCTGTGTTCACTCATTTTTTTGCAGAGATTCTATCACATTTGTGACCTTTCATTACATTTCTCATTTCCTTTCAGGGTGGATCATAAGGAAAATCCTCTCCTACCAAGAGAACTTTCTTGAATAACTTAGCATGGTGGCGAAGGATGAGGGAGAGGGGCTTCACACCAACCTTCTTGCATATATCCCTATACTCCCTTTGATAGCTCGCTTTTGTATTTCTCTAGCTTCTCCCTCCATCCCATTACTTGGACAACCTTTTCCCCTGCTTTTCTCGTAGCCTTGGATGCCATTTATCACCCTCTTAGCTTTTGGTTTCTTATTTGCATGATTTGTAATGGCTCTAGATGGAGATTTGCTAAGGGGCTAGCGGTCCCCTTCATCTACTTTTTTATCCTTTTTTTTTATTTTTTTCCCTACCCACAGCTCTAGTCATTTGAATGACCAAGGTCCCTGCTAAAGCCTAAACCACAAATCTTGACCACTTTCTTTAAATCGGTGCATGTGATTGGGCACGTTAAGCCTCCAGTGGTTAAGTGTTAACATCCAGGGTCTATCTTGCCTTCTATATGCCATAAGGGGGGGAATTTTTTCTTTTTATCATAACTTGGTCATATGGGCTCCAAATTGTGCAAATGAGGACTCATCAGAAAGTTGATAGGACAAGCTTCACAGTTGTGCAAATTTTATCAGGTGAATGTGTCATTTTCCAACCTTTTTTTGTAGTCAAAGTCAAACTGCATTTAAACTTCAAACGAGCATATCTTGAGCAAAATTCATCCAATTTCAATGATTTTTTTAAAAGTGCGTGAAATCTTTTGAATTTTCTATTTATGCAATCTATTCAACTGTATCAGGTCATCTCAATTAGATTTTATTAGACTTCATCTTTTTCATATCATGCTTTTCTATACAAGTTTACTTGTTTTCCGCTTTGGTGGCTTGTAGGTGCATCAAAGGAGCTGGAGTGGCGTTTTTATCAGTCACACACCAACTTTGAAGGTGAAAATAAATAAGGTACAATCATTTCATCTTTCATATCTTAATCATTATTTGCAAACACATTTGGATTTTGGGCTTAAAATGAATCTTGTCTTCAATCACATATCAAAAATCGGTTATAAAATTAACCAGTGTCTCCCATCAATTTGGATTTGGGGTCTAAAACTAACAAGTGCTTGAATTGTTTCAATTTTCTAAAGGGAAATTAACAATTGCGAGTGTGAATCAAGTGCGTGTGTGATAAATAACACCTTAGATGGTTCACTTTTGTCATACCCTTCTTAGGAAGCCTACTTGGAGAACACGCAACTCCAAGGGACGACCTCAATCGAGAGGTGAATAAAAAGACACCCTCCTTTGGGAGTTGAAATCTTGTCACTCTTGGCTAAGCCCCAAAGAACTTTATACCTTTGAGAAGTGAAGGTGAAGGTTGGGTTACCGCTTTCTCCTGGCTATGTGGTAGGATTTTTCTTTCAAATCATCCCTAGTCAACCTTGTGCATCCTAGCTTAAGACCTAATTGCCCATACCCACTTGAATAGTTCTAGGACTTGTTGATTGTCTTCTTCAAGAGTGTACTTAATCATCACATTCATAATTTCAAATTCAAACTTTATTATGTGTCTTGCATGTGTGATTCATGTGTGTACATGTGTAATAATTTGTTTGCAAATTTCCATATCAAGCTATAAACGCCAATACATAAACATATCATTCTAATCATCTCTAACTATAAGATGGGGTTTCTTAGTTTCTAGCCTAGAATAGTGACAACTAACACCTCTCGACCATTAACCACATCTAAACAAGAGAAAACAATGAAATCATGAGAAAATAAAAGCATAAAATTAAAACACTCCCCATACTTGAATCTTGAATCACTTCCCTTGCTCTCTTATTTATCCTTTTTGCAATCTTTTCCCTCATATTTTTTGTTTCACATGTGCAAATACCTACAAAATAGTAATTAGAAAGTTGGAGACAATTATTTGTTAAGTTGAAAATAGAGGAGGAAGGTTACTTTTATAGACAACCTTTTGAATGGACAGTTGAGATTAATCCTCTAGAAGGATTCCAAGATCAATGGTGGAGGATGCCTAAGAGGGAGGTTACAAAATGGATGGTTGAGATTGAGTCTCAAAAATATGCCATGTTCAATGGTCCAAAATTGATGCACCAAGAATATGCTATTCTTGGAGGAATCATGACAGGTATGACGTCGACGACTATGACAACAATGAAGGCTATGACAGGGGTTAATGATAGGGAATATTTGACTAGAGGAGGTGCATAAATAATTTACTTTAAATTATTTATTCTAAAATGGAGGAAAGGAAAAAGTGGCAAATAAATAATTTATTCAAATTATTTATTTGGAGGAGAAAATGAAAAAGGAGCATTTAATTAAATTCATTAATTTATTTAAATGGGGAGATGGAAATTAAAGAGGAATTAAATAATTTCAACAATTATTTAATCATGGAAGAATAAACGGTCGAATAATAATAATAATTATTTGACTATAGAGAAATAATTAAATAAATGATGATTTATTTAATTATAGAAGAAAGGGATATATTAGCAACACAATTAAATAATTTTAATTGATCAAGATAGAAATGAGAAGGTAAATTAATTAAATAATTAAAAATTATTTAATTAATGGAGGAATATGATCGAACATAATTGAATAATTAAAATTATTCAATTTAATTATTCAATTATCGAAGGACGATGACCAAGAAAAATGATGCTCGCAGACTGAGGACATTTTTAGTGTCTACATTTTTCCCCTCTTTGACATAATGCAGTTCATCACATTGTGTCAAATATATTTAGTCAAGAGATGCTCTAGGATGCTCCAGTGACAATAGGGTACAGGTATGCCCCCTTGGGAAAATTTGACAATTTTTTTTAAAAAATTCAAAAATTTGAAAAATTGTCCCGATAACACAAAAGGATGGCTAGGATTTCAATGGTGAAGGAAACAATGATGATCAAGGTAAAAAAAAAGGGTCGAATTCAAGATCTAGGATGTCAAAAGGTGCGTCCAAAAGGTAAGGTAGGTCAAAAACCCTAAATTTGGACCTATAAATGGCAATTTAAATTTGAAAAAGGGTCATTTTCACATTCCATATTTAGAAATCTTGAGAGCTCAGAGCGAGTAGGCAGCGAAGATGTCCCTAGTTCCAGAGGCTTCCCACTACACATATCAGATCCGCACGCATCGTCGTCCTGAGGGAGTGCTCACCCCAGTACGTACTATGAATCCATGCTTTAATTTTTTTGTTTCACATGAATTTAGGCTAGGAAACAATTTAGCAGATGAATGCATCGCATGGTGTGCAACACATCCATTATCACATTTGACACATTCGATAAGTGGTTTGCCGCAATCATCTCGGTGCAACACAAATGCATAGGGATAGGGCAGGAAACGTTTGTGGTGCAAAACATGAAATTATGTGACACCAGTGCATTTTCAAGTCACATATGTGATCAGGAATGACGCAAACGACTATGTGTGACACATACATTGCATGGAATGATGCATTTTTTGGGCTTGTGACGCATTTGTAGTTGTGGGCCAGTTATATTTTATGTGACACATTAGATAGAAAGCTCTAAAAAATTGCTTGATTAAAGATTTTCCCTAGACTAGGAAAGTTTGACTTGGTCAATTTAGGTTTGATAGGTCAAATGAGGGTTTTAGATTGGTTGCTTGATGTTTTTAGGTGCGTATTCCCCTAATTTATACATGGGAGTCTAGACCAGATGTGTTCCAACTACGGGACTAGCTAGGTGATGATGAGAAGGGTGTGTTGTTGGAGTTAGGTTTTTTTTATGTGACATATATGCCCACTATTAGGGAAACTAGGGGTATGCTGACAACGATAGCAGAGTGGTGGAACTTGGAGATGAGAAACTTCCATTTGCTTACAGGGGAGGCAACACTCACCCTAGAGGACATGTACAAGATCCTAAGATTATTCATTCGCAGTGAGCATGTGCGGTATGACTCAACTTGAGGACTTCACATATTGTATGAGTATTATGAGACCGAGGATGATGCTAAGTTTAGGATCAAGGGATATGAGATTTGGTGGTAGGTTCTAGCAAAGAAATATGACTGGTTTGATTGTGTTATGTGTGCACTGATAGCAAGGGTGATGATACCTGATCACAGGGTCCATGGTTTCCTAGTTGGTTGTGGAGAGATGTTAGGGTTGATGACGACACAGGACAGTGTATGTATGGGGGGCATATCTTTTTGCTATGTTGTATTTCCAATTGCATGATATCGTTTATAGAGAGGGGCAAAGCTTGAGCTGTGGTGTGACCTTGCTTATATTTTGGGCATGGGAGCACATAGTCGTGTTTCGGCCACCAGTGGTTCGTCAAGCAATGAGCACAACACCGTACTCTTATCTATATCAGGGTGCATTGACTTAGACACAAGTGGGGGATGTAGGCTATTGGAGGCATGGCATAGATACATTGGTGAGCTTTGTTTGGAGACCATAGAGGACATTCTTGTTGTGGATAGATGAGGCCAACCACTTACCTTGGTGCAGATAGCCTAGATATCTGATTGGATGGACAGTACATAGTCAACACATTATTGAGATGTATCTACCAGAGGGGGTCTGACGATAGTTTGGAGAGAGGCAGGGAGTTTTGGTAGGCCGAGCAAAGTATGGGAAATAATCCCATGAGGTACATCCCTAGGGCCCACAGATTGTAGTCACCACAATGGAGCAGGAGATAGATGCCTTACAAGCCTGGATTGGGAGTGGTGAGGTGGAGATGCGGAACCAGGCACCACACAAGAGTATGATGACTGGTGGTAGATTCATAGGCCTATTCCACTTACAGATCCATAACAGTTGACGCAGAGTCAGGGGTGTGAGGGGTCAATGGGGATGCAGAGGTGGGAGGGGTAGAGGAGATAGAGGAGGATGAGGGGATGATGGGGGTGATAGAGGAGGAGGACAAGGAGGAGGTGATAGACAGCTGAGGAGGAGGGACAAAGGGGAATAGGAGGGTAGGTAGATGCCACCCATTCGAGAGGAGGCAGAGATGGAGGATCGGTTGGAGGTCAGGGCTACAACAAAGATACTAGTACAGACCAAGAAGTAGCATGTGGAGGTGCTTGCAGTGAAGGTTGCACAACTAGAGGCTATGGAGGTCGAGGGAGGTGGTGACGAAGGACAAGGAGAGCATGTAGGAGGAGAGGAGGATGCAGATATGGACAAGGTAGAGAAAATTCTCCATGAGAGGATCATCATGGGAGAGGAGGAGATGCCATAGGAGGTGGGGACTGGAGAGTGAGAGGGGTCAACGAAGCAGAGGATAGCCACTCTACAGGTTCAGGTGCAGGCCCTTGAGGCATAGTTGAGGATAGTGACTACAGAGAGGGATGGCCTTAAGGATGATAGGGATGCATTCTAGGTGGAGAGAGACCTGACAGTCATTATCCAATAATATACCGATTAGCAGATGATCAAGTTCACAACCACATGCAATGGATCAGTGGTTCACAACCACATGCAGTGGATCAGTGGTTGAGGTTGCCTGAGAGTATGCTCGAGCAAGTAGGAGCCACCAATATTACTGAGATTTGTATGAGAAACTAGTACCGCTTGAGAGGAGAGAGCCAACATTTTTAGAGATAGATATTGGTTCATAGGGTAGAGGGCATAGTAGGACACATAGTCGGCAGTCACAGAGCAGGTCCCAGGGTGAGACTTTGGATGCTAGACGAGCCACTCCCTATGACAGGCCTCCTACTACAAAGCACAGGGCTAGAGATACACCACATAGAAAGGATACCCCAATTAGAAACATGTTTTTATTATCGAGCCTGTGAGCTCTCCACTTTCATTAGACACATCTTGATATTGTTGTATGAAACATTATTTTTTGATATATATATATATATATATGTGTGTGTGTGTGTGTGTGTGTATGTATATGGGCGATGGTTGATGATATGCATTATGATGTGTTTACGCATCTATGATGACATACTATGTGATGGATTCTTATGCTATGATTATGATGTTTGTTGATGCATTCTATATGATGATGTGATGGTTTTGATGTGGTTTATAATTATGTGCCTATGAATATGCTATAAATGTTTATGCTTTTATGATATGCAATATGGATGGCTTAATGTTTACTAATTATAGTATGAGATGATGATGATCTATATGATTATGTGATGAGTTCCGTAAAATATGTTGTAATGCATTTATGTTTATGGATGTTTTGATAATGGAAATATCTTAATGCAATTTGAGATGGAATGAATTAATGTAATGTAATGTTTGTATGATAATGCAAAATGTTTGATTGAAAATATGTAATGTGAATGCAAAATGTGACGCTTAATGTGATATGAATATATATGATATGCAATTCATGATATGTAAAATGTGATGTTATATGAAATGCAATGTAAATGGGTTGTAATGCAAAATGTTATGTAATGTAATACTATGTGATATGAGATGTAATGCTATAACAAAATGCATGATGCAAATGGTACTATCATGATGATGAGATATGAATGCTTTATGGATGAAGTTTGTGCTTTTGTATTTTCTTATGCAAATATATGTGACCTAATATGAAAATAATGTTTATGATGATGGGTTTTTCTATGATGCAATCTAATATGATTATGGATGCAAGATGTTTTTGTGTGTCACAAGACTTTGTCAAGATGCAGACGAAAGAAATATTAGTGCGAAGAAGATGGAGGAGATGAATGTTAGCATGGAAAAGACAAAGGAGATGGAGATGGAAGGTTAGACCAGGAATGATAAGGGATCCAAATTTCATGCTTATATTTTTATTTTTATCATCATTGGGCATCAAAAATGTCACAAATGGTCCAAAAACACCATGGTATGACATAGACCAAGGAGTACAAGGTGACCATTTGGGATAGACAATCAGTCAAAAAGACAAGGAATGCCCCAGCTCATACTAATGACCCAATTGCCCCAATCTTTTTGCCAAGACAAATCATAGACATCAAACAAAAAAAAGAGGCCATGATCGATCATCATCCCTCTAAATCCATTGACAAGACATCCTTGAGGAGACTAGTAACATGACCCAAAACCAATTGAAAAGATAAGAAAAATCCATATCAACAAAGTGTTTTCCAGTGATAATGATAAGATTATTTGTTTGATTGATTAAGTTGACCAAGATGATTGAGTTGATTGATAGGTTGAAAAGGATTGATAAAGTGATTTGATTGACCATGCCTAGCCTTAGGAAGGACACATCCTGATGAAGGCAAGATTGATTGACCAAGCTGGTAAGATTGATTGATTTGACAAAGTTGACTCTTCATATCATATTTTTCACAGCCTTTGTCTTGGATTTGGATTTTAAGCATCGAAGGTGTAATGAATGAGTTGGATGATTTGAAAAGAGTGGATGGATCAATGTAGTGAGATGGAGTGGTGGATGAAATGGAAGGTGAGGCCTCTCAATTGATGGGAACTTGATGCTCAATAGTTCCTTTGAGGTTGGAACAATATTGAAAAGGTTAGGGTCACCTCGAATGGTGATTTCATTGTCATTATGTGGGAACTTGAGGCATTGATGGTAGGTGGATGGAATAGCCCACATGGCATGAATCCATGGGTGACCAAGGAGGAGATAGTAATGTAAATCCAGATCCAAGACATGAAATAGGGTGTCCTATATTGTTGGGCCAAATCTCACTGGGAGTGAAAATTACTCCTTCAGAAGAACGTTCAGCATCATCATAAGCTTTGATTACAATTTTCTTGGTTTGATCAATATAGTTCTCAAAGTATCCCAATGCTTTCACTAATTTTAGTGAGCAAATATTCAGGCCTGCTCCACCGTCTACTAAGACTCATTTGATCTCGTGTGTATTAATGCATACTTCTAGGTGTAGAGGATTGCTATGGTTAGATTTTGGTGCAAAAAATTCTTGTTTGAAGAAGGTGATGTGGTGTGGCATAGTGAGGTATCCAACCATGGTCTAAAATTCATTGACATATAGGTTTATGGGAATGGAGGCTTCTTGTAGGGATTTATCAAGGATTGCTCTATGCTATGGTGAAATGCGAAGGAGTTCCATGATAGAAATTTGCACAGGAGTTTTCCCTAGCTTCTCTAGAAGGTTATATTGACCCTTTGGTTGAGGATTTGTGGAAGGACCTGGAATAGTTATCTTGGTTTTACAGGTGGTGACAACACAATTTGATTTTGGCTTATTTATAGTGATAGTGGCAATGCGATCATCAAAGGGTCTCACATTAAGGATGATGGTGCTATAATCATGTTTGATGGATGCATAATTAGCATTATTGTTATTCCCTCAACTGGAGGATTTTCCTTTATCATGGTCTTGCAAAGGGGTCTTGAATATGGTATGATCAACATTGGTTTTGCCTTGTGAATTATCAACTAAAATGGTTTGATCCTCAATAAGGTCTTGAATGAAGTTCTTGAGTGTCCAACATCTAGATGTTTTGTGTTCTTTTGTATGGTGGTAGTCATAGTATTCATCGTCTTTCCACCAATCAGGTTTGATCAAGGAAGGTTCATAATTCTTGGTGTCTAGCAATGTGATGACATTAGATTGCAAAAGTCGTTTGAGGACTAATTCAATAGGTTCACCCAAGGGGGTGTATGTTCTCTTGACACGAGGAGGACCTCTTCTTTATTGGTTTTTTTGGATAGCGTTTAGTGTTTGGTTTTGACTTTGTGCTTGGGTATTCAGTGTGTTGGATTTGTTTGATGGAGGACCTTTAAGTTGAATGATTGGTCCTTTAGTTATCAACTTGGCATCAACAACTCCATCGTTTGTGATATTTTTGTTTTAGGACCAGTATTTTCCTTTGTCGTTGTTGGATTTTGGAGTGTCTTTGTTTATCTTGACTAGTCTTCTAGTGATAAGGCCTTTCTCAATAAGGACACCTTTCTCAAGAATCTCTTCAAAGGTTGTGCAACATTGGATTTGAATTTGACTCATCAACTCTCTGTTAAGGTTTTCTACAAACATGGTGACAAGTTGTTTTTTAGGAATATGACAAGGTAATTTGCTAACCAAACCTCACCATCTTTGGTAGAATGAGGTAAGTGATTCCCCTTCTTCTTGTTTGGTTATGATCAATGTTGCAAGGGTGACATTATTTTTAATGTTGAAGGAAAAATGATTGATGAATTTGTTGGCTAGTTCACCCAATGTTTTGATTCCTTGTGGAAGATGTGAGAACCAATCTAAGGCTTCCCCTGTGAGACTTCATGGACTTCGTGGGAATAGCGTCATCAAATAGGTGGGGTCATATTCAACTTCCATACATTATGTGTTGAATTCAAGTACGTGTTCTACTGGATACCTTGTCCCCTTATATTTAGGAAAAGGAGGTGTTGTGAAGTGTGAGGGAAAGGGTGGCATGTGTAGATTTTGATTAAATGGAAAAGGGCACAACTCCTCCATGCAGTATTTCTTCTTGTTGGTTCCCAATTGCATGTTGATCATTCATTTTTCAAGGGTCTGCATATGTTGGATCAAATAGTCTGCAAGGGATGATGTCGCATTGTTTTGATGAGATGTCATAGTGTTGGCATTAGGGTCATGTGTTGGATTTGGATTTAGATTGATGTTTTGTGATATGAGACCTTGATTGTCATATGGGTGTGGGTTTTTCTTATTTGGAATGAAGTTGGTGTTTGGATTTGTTCCAAAGGTGAGATTTGTATTCAGTATGGTACTTTGGAATTGTGGCATGGACCCTTGATTCATGTTTTGGTTTTGGAAATTGAATCCTTGGTTTCCAAGTGAGGGTATGGGACCTTGATTTATGTTTTGATATGAAGGTGTAGGCCCTTGATTGATGTTTTGATGTGAAGGAATGTTCCCTTGGTTGAGATTTTGGCATGAAGGAATGTTCCCTTGATTGACATTTTGAAGTGATGGGAATGACCCTTGAGTGAATTTTTGGAATGATGGAAGGGGTCCTTGGTTTGTATTTTAAAGCGATGGAATAGACCCTTGGTTGGTAGTAGACCCTTGATTGTGGTTTTGATTTGGGGTCCTTCGTGAGATAATGCGCACCTTTCTAGGGTTATTTTGTGGAGGTTTATTTAATGAAGCTGCACTTTGGAATTGGAATGAGGGCCCTTGGTTTATATTTTGGGATGTGGGTATAGAACTTTGGTTTGCATTTTGGATCAAGGGTGTGTGACCTTGGTTTATATTTTGGATCAAAGGTGTAGGACCTTGTGATGTGGACCCTTGGTTTGTGTTTTGAAAGAGAGGATTCGTGAAAGTTTTACCCATGGTGTTTGAGGAACTACCAAATTTGAGATTTTGACCTTGTGTAGTGGTATGATTTGGGATGCTTGGAATGTGTGTTGTGGTGGTAGTAGTCATGTGTGTAGTTGTCACAAAGGGGTATGTTTGTCATTTTTTGTGATGAGGGCATTCCAAATGGATTTTTAGTTTCTTGTTCTATGATGGTTGATACGTCAAAACCTTGAGGTAACTTGGCACCTTTTTTGGCTAATGCATAGAAAAATTTGTTTGGATTGGTACCAACAAGTTGGTCAACTATGCTCAAAACTCTAGGATCTTGATAAGCCCTTTCAATATTTTGAGGGGTCAATCTCTTGTTGAATTGTTCAAGGTTTAGTTCTTCCTAGGGGTCACTCTCTTCTCTTTGTGATGTGTTGTTGTGGGGTGTAGATTGATTTGAATTTGTGACATTGTTAGGAAAGGGGTCACTTAGGAAATCCATGTCCTTTCATTTGGCTTGTGACCTCGTTTCAACCATGTGAGACTTTTGTAAGTTGGGGCATAATACAAAATGGCAACGAGACTATGCTATGTTTTTTTTTTTTTTTTGGACTTTTTTTAGATTTTAGGATATGAAAATGCAAGGATGCTAATGCAAGGATGATAATGCAAGGATGGTAATACAAGGATGGTAATGTTGAAAAGATGAGTAATAATGGATGCTAAAGGACACTAAAATATTGTTGATGGTCAAAGTGAGTGATAAGGTGACTAAATGATGCTAATTCAAGATCAAGATGATAATGTAACTAAGTTTGAATGAGATTAATCTATGTTTTTGTATTTTTGGGGTATGAAAATGCAAGGATAATGAAGGATTGATATGGTACTAAGGTAAATTGAGCTATTTTTTGTATTTTTGGAATAAAGGTGTAAAGTGCAATCAAAGGAATGTGAGTCTAAATGAGGGTGATCTAAGGCAAAGGAATCCTAAAATTTTAAACAAAGGGTGGAACTCAAGCTAATGTGAACCCAAGGCAACAAATTCCAAATTTCATTGACCATAAGAGGACAACCAAGACCAAGATACAAGACTAATACTCAACTTGACAAAGTGACAATGGTCAATGACAAATAGAATAACTAACCAAGAATTTTCAAAAGCTCAAAGGTCTCCCTATGTTCAAAATTTAAAGGTTTGGATGCAACCTCAGGATCAAAGTCTAACTTGTGCAATGCAAGGGGTGAAAGAATGCAACCTATAATGCAATTTTTTCCTAATGGGGATGCTAAAATGAGCTGGACAAACTTGCAAGTCTCTAGTTTATCAGATAGAGGTCACTATAAAATGGTTTTGATCAGATTCTGGACACATATTTTAGGAAATTTTGTTTATCAAATAGTTGCAGTTTAGCTTTTATCATATGCATTTCATAGTTACGGCTCAAGTTGTCAAACATGACTCTATTTTTGTTAAATATGTTTCATACAAAAAAATGTGGTCTTTTAGCTAATAGTTGCAATTCACAATAACAGTTGTGGGTCTGTGTCTGATAGTTGCGGTTCCAAAATGGTGTTTTGATAGTTTTAATGTTTTGTAGTGGTTTTGATCCAAGTTTTTGATTGTTTCTGATGAGATATGACTGGAAAACACAACATATAGTATCAAGCACTTTGTTTAGGACCGGTTTTAAGTGAAAATGTTTGATTCTTAAAGAAGACAAGCATAATCCTAAGGTTGGCAAGGACAATATTTGTTGAATTCCCACTTGGATTTCTCCAACCATGCTTATTCAAAGCAGATAGCCTAGGAACTTGGTAGCACTGGCACCTCTCCATGGCACTCACTTCTATGAGCATACCAAGTTCCAAATTCTCAGGCCATGACCTCCTGAAATTTTCTATCTCTACAATGAACCATGATAATGTGGGATGGCTTCAGAGGTCTAACCTCCTACACAAGCAAATAGAGGGATTTTGGCCACTACAAATAAGAGGTGTCTAGTAAGGACATCTGGTTTAGGAGGTACTTAGATAAACTCCCTCAGGAGGCCTTCCAACCCTTAGAACAAGGGCTTTTCACATCATAAAGATATTAGGGGATGGGTATTGTTTTTGCTTCCCATTGATTTCAAACTTTCCTTGCAATAAAAAAATTATATAGTAGTTCAGAAGGACTTGGCTTTATCCTGTTACCGCTTGGGTCGTTCCCTTAGGGTGAGTACATTTTCCCACTAAGGCAGGCCCTCTAGTGGGTGAACACAAAATTGGATGGGTCTGGTTTTCTGATCACCGAGTTTGCACAAGGTGAGAGCATAATACCTACCACCCGCAAACACTAAGACATGGTGTTCTTTACCCCCTACTTAAATCTAAGTGAGAAAGACAATCATTCATTTTAAACACCAAATGAAATGTTTTCTAATCTAAAACAAGCAAAATGGTTTCAAAATGTAATCCTTGGACATTCAAACCTACAAAACCACTTGTTAGTAGTCTCAAAAGAAAGATCTTGGGCCAATGAAAAAGCTACACAAACTCCAAGTTAGCACCAAAAATGGGTTAGCACCAAACCAAAACCAAAATCTAACAACTAAACTAAAAATGAAAGCAAAGAGATTAAACTAACTAGAACTCAAATAGAGCTAAAAAACTAAAGGACTCAATTTTTTTGTTTCTCTAAGAAGCAATTTTGGGAGTCCTAACCTAAAGCCACACACTGCAAATAGAAGATTAGAACCCAAAAACTCTATTCTACTCACATAAATTAAAAGAAAGATGAAAAAGAGACTAAAACTAAAACTTTTTACCTAGCTGACAAATGTGTCACTCCTTTCAATAGTTACATCGCTGCATTGTGTCACAGTGGTGATTGTGTCATGTTTTTAAATTTGAATTCTCCCACCCATGGGTGCCTCCTACAGATGCATCATTTTTGGACAAGTGCATCACTACGTTTGACATATGTGTCACTTCTCGTCAAATGTGTCCCTGCACTCAACAATTGTGTCTTTTCGTACCCAAAATCTACAAAAAAAAAGTAAAATCCGTATGAAAAAATTGCAAAAAACGATGTCCATATCGGGTTCACCAATGTAAGATGGGGTTTCTTAGTTTCTAGCCTATAATAGTGACAACTAACACCTTTAGACCATTAACCACACCTAAACAAGAGAAAACAATGAAAGCGTAAGAAAATAAAAGCATAAAATTAAAACACTCCCCATGCTTGAATCTTGAATCACTTCCTTTGCTCTCCTATTTCTCCTTTTTGCATTCTTTGCCCCAAGATTTGTTGTTTCACATGTGAAAATACCTGCAAAATAGTAAGTAGAAAGTTGGAGACAATTAGCTATTAAGTTGAAAATTGAGGAAGGTTGCTTTTATAGACAACCTTTTGAATGGACGGCTAAGATTAATCCTCTAGAAGGATTCCAAGATCAATGGTGGAGGATGCTTGAGAGGGAGGTTACAAAATGGATGGTTGAGATTGAGTCTCAAAAAGATGCCAAGATCAATGGTCCAGAATCGGTGCACCAAAAATATGTTATTCTTGGAGGAATCGTGGTAGGTATGACACTGACAGTTATGATGCCTAACGACTATGACAGTAATGAAGGCTATGGTAGGGGTTAATGACAGGGAATCTTTGACTGGAGGAGGTACATAAATAATTTATTTTAAATAATTTATTTGAAAATGGAGGAAAATGGAGGAAAGGGACAAGTGGCAAATAAATAATTTATTCAAATTATTTATTTAGAGAAAATGAAAAAGGAGAATTTAATTAAATGGGGAGATGAAAATTAAGGAGGAATTAAATAATTTCAACAATTATTTAATCATGGAAGAATAAAAGGTTGAATAATAATTATTATTATTTGACTATAGAGAAATAATTAAATAAATGATGATTTATTTAATTATAGAAGAAAATGATATATTAGCGACACAATTTAATAATTTTAATTGATGGATAGAAATTAGAAGGTGAATTAATTAAATAATTAAAAATTATTTAATTAATAGAGGAATATGATCGAACATAATTGAATAATTGAAATTATTTAAGTCAAAATAAACCTCATGAGTCTTTCACCCAAGTTAACAAATCTATCCAACCATCCTCTCTCATCATACCATCCACATACAATGATTCATGTCAATATCTTAGTCTAAAGCATGCTAGCATAGAATCCCTTGCACATCAAGATCAAAGTATTCTTTCCACTCCATCCAATGATACCAAAAATCTCCAATCCCCTCCAATATTTGACCAAAATCCCATCTCTCAAGAACCTCATGATGATCCCCTTATCTCTTTTTGTTTCATCCAAGATTATACCCTTCCATCTCAAGAGAAAAGTATCCTTCCAAGTTCCCCTTCCACCTCATCTAATGAATCCATACCATCTCATGATTCCATTGCATCCCTGGAGCATGATAGTTCTTCCATCATATGCAATGATGTCCTACCATTTGCTGATCAAGATATGCTTTCCACAAAATCCCAAGATTCCCTTCCTCAGCAAGATCAAGATATGCCTCTATTCAAGGATACCCTTTCATTCCATGATGATGTTGATCCTTCTCATGATCAAGATATGCCTTTCATACCACTTCATGATGGTTCCATACCTAATAAAGATCAAGCTACTCCATCTCCTGCACCTTGTGATCCTTTTCCAAGTCAATATCAAAGTACCCCATCATCCCCATGTCAAGATCCTATCACCCATCCTAATTCCCCTCATGATAACAATCCTCCACAAGAGTCTATCACCCCTATTCAAGCTATCCATGAGCCCCTTACCTATCAAATGGGTTACCTCACTTTTATCCAAGGTGGTTTACTACAAGATCTTGTTATTCCTTCCATATCACATCCACCTCATGATGGACTTGCATCTTGTTTCATAAATAATACATATCCCATTGGCAAATGAATGTTTCAAAGTATGAACTACAAAGGGAAAGGATTAGGAATTCATGATAAAGGTATCCTAGAACCCCTTTATATCCAATCAAATCCATATTATCATAGCCTTGGTTATACACCTCACACTCAAGACATTGGTACCCATTGTAAGTCTAGATTCCATCAAAATAAACCTAAGTATCCTAGTCCATTAAACCTTCCATCTATCCTAGGTCCTTATCATATTCCTTCAAGCCTTCCATCTATCCTTGGTCGTTATATCCAAACCCTAGTTCATCAACCCTTCCATCCATATTGGGTCCCTACATCCCTCCATCTCATATTCATCAAGAAAAATAAAGGCACACATCCTTGATGCCCTCTCAAAATTCTATCTACATTAACCCATCCATAATACCTCCATATCATTCATCTCCATCTACCCATCCCATTTCTCTTGGAAGCAATTTCGGTGCCAAATGTCAAAATATTCCATATCAAAATCCACTTATATCAAAGGATCAACATGTCTCCTCGAAGAGACATGCAAAAATGAAAGAAAATCTAATCCAAAGTCAAAAGAAAAAAAATCAAAGGCCACAAAGGCCCACAAAGCAAAAAGAAAAAATTCAAAGTACACAAAGGTCCATAAAGCAAAAAGAAAAGTCTCAAATGCCACAAAGCAAAAATAAAAGTCAAAAGCTATGTGGATTCCTAAAAGTCTCATAGAAGCAATAAAATCTAAATTGGCATCCAAACTTGCTAATCCAAAAGCTTCCTCCAATCTTCCATCTAAAAACATGTCACCTTCAAACTCTATTTTTCCTCCATCACTCCACCATCCTTCAAGGTGTGTGCCGATGTTGATCTTGCCATCCTTTTTGTCTATCCATCAACAATCATTCCAACCTCCTATCCATTATCCAACATTCATCCCCTACTATCCTCATTTAATCCAAACCTTTGCATAAGTCCTTAGCTTCTTCCATCATACCGTTAATCTACCAATTATGTTTATGATCCTAATCCTCATTTCCATGGTTTATTAGAGCACATATTCAAGGGATATTAGTTTTGAAACTTGATGCATGAGTCCTCCCTCCATCTTCTTATCATGCATATACTACCTTCCATTTTCATTTATCTCTCTTGCACTTTACACTTGGAGGCAAGTTTTGTCCACCTATCATTCATATCCATTATCCTCTTTACATTGATCATTTACCTTTCCACCTTTGATCTTGACAAGGCTAAGGATCTTCTTGAACATTATATATCTCATCCTATACACTTTATTCAAAACTTCCATACCATATCCTCCATCATGTATCTTATCCTATACACTTTATCCATATCTTCCATGCCATATCCTTTACCTTATCCATATCCCATCATTATATTTAAATACATCCTTTCTTCCCTTCCTTGGTCTTGATAAGGAATAGGGGTAAAATACTTAGGAATTGTATCTATATCTTATCTAGTTTATCTTGATCATCCTATTCATTATCCTTATCCTTGCATCCTTCCATTCCATATCTCCTAGGTCATCAAAATCCATGTCCCATTTCCTTCCTTTGTTCTTGATGAGATTAGGGGAAAATTACAAATACATGATTTGTATTTCCTTTCCTATCCTTATGCATTACCAATCCATCATAGTTCACATCCTTCTCATTTATCCATGATTACACTACCCTAGGGTGGGTCATCATGTCCCTTTACAACCTTGAACCTTATCATGCAAATTATATTTGAGCCTAGTTGTAAAAACATTATCCAATCCTCATATATTTTGTCAATCAATCATCAAACAATCATCAATATTATCATCACACTTAGAGGAATCGGTGATCCTAAGTACTTATCATCATTATGCCTTAGGGAAAAAATCATTCCTGACATCTTATTCAATCAACTATTATCATCTTTCGACAAGAGATATGTTGCTTGTGTGACATTTTGCAATGAATCTTTCATTTTGATCTGTCATTTATCCATGGTTTCACTACCTATAGTGTGGGGCATCTAGTTTCTTCAACCAATCATATATCACATTTCATTTCATTCCCTCTTTAAAGTCCTAAAAAAATCCATAAACATCATAAAATGTCCTAAAAAAATCCATAAAAATCAAATATTTAGAAAATCCAGAAAAAAAATCAAATATTCTAAAAATCCAAAGAAATTAAAACATTTCAAAAATACAAAAAAATATCAAAATATCCCCAAAAATAGAAAAAAAAGAGAAAAATGTCCTTAAAAAAAATACAAAAAAATCAAATAGCCAACAAAAATCCAAGCAATAAAATCAAACCGAATCACTTCTCCCTATCAATTCAACTCCTTCAAATCAATCTTCAAATTATCAATCAATCAATCCTCTAATCAAATTATTCCAACTTAAATCATTCCAAGCCAATCAATTCCTCAATTATATTCATCAATCATCATCCAAATCTTCAAATAAATCATCTTCAATCATTCCAAGCAATAATCTAAATGCAAGTCAATCCTTAATCCATACCAACCAAGCTAATCAATCTTGCCAAATTATCCAATCACATCCTTTGGTCTTGATCCTAGCCTTATAGTAAACCCAATCAATTAATCAATCATCCTTGTGTTGATCTAGGGATATATCATTCCACGCAATGACAACACTACCATCATCATCAATCAATCTATTAATCAATGGTTTATAGCTTGACAGGGTTAATACCTTGTTTGTTTTTGTATCATTTGTGCATGCCTGCTTGCTTGCTTGTGTGTATTATTATTTTTATCTTGCATTTGCATCTAGACCATTCTCAGCTAATATTCATATCTTGTATCTAGAAAAAGGTTGTATTACGTTGGGGCATGAGACACATCATCACCTTGGTCCTTATACCTTGGTGCATCATGTCTAGTGCTACATCAAACATCATGATTTCCCACTTTCTTGTAGCATAACGTATCATTCATTTCCATCCATTCCTCTCTTGCATCATTCATCTTATCCCTCCTTATCATTTCATTTCATTTTGAGAGCATACCTGTGTTTGTTCAGCCCTCCTATCCTCTTGAGGGGGCATCATCACTCCATCATCATCATATCCCTACATCATCATCCCATCATCATGTCTCTACATCATCATTATCCTGTCTTTCCTTCATCATCCATTTTATTTTACTTGTACCTTAGCTTCTTTGAAATGTTCTTACTGAACGCAAATCTCACCATCTGGAACATCATCTCAAAGAGGGGAAAAATGTAGACACTGGAAAATGTCCTCTTACAACACCTTGTCACAACACTACATCATTTAGACATCTTGTAGCATGTTTTTCCCTAGGTACCCATGTCATCATCTAATTAGTTAAATAAATCTTATTTATTTGAATAATTTTATTTATTCCCTTTCTATTCATAATCCCTTCTTTCTTCTAATGTTAATTAAATAATTTATATTATTTAATTAATTAAATCATAAATCCAACATTAATTAAATAAATAAAATCTTAAAAATATCTTCTTGCTTTATTTCCAAAATTGGAACTCATGTGTATCTTATTAATTTATTTAATTAGATAATTCATCAATTATCCATCTCATCTTTTTTAGGATTTATTTCCTTTAAAATAGAAAATCAAATCTTTCTATCTTTTTAAATCTTATCTTATCTTTTTTTATTTCCTCTTTTGTCAAATAAAGAAAAAAATCAAATCCTTATCAAATCTTATCTCCAAAATCAAATCTTCTTCCCTCCACATCAAAACTCTATAAATATGGCCTCTCACAAGCCATTTGGGGAATCTTCTTCTAGTATCCTCACTCAACCAAAATTCTTCCAATCTTCACATCTATCTATTCATCTTCATCTTAATGTTATGCTGCTAAATTGAGCAATCAATATACAATCCTTCAAAATCAAGCATATTTATGTGAGGTTGAGAAGAACAATGGAGATCAATCAAGTTTAGCATGGAGATCAGTTTGCATTTAAATTTATTATTTGATTTCCATGTTATCTTGTCCTTCATTGTGCATTGTTAGGGTTTCGTTATTAATGCTTATACATTTACCCCGATTTGAGATTTTTACCCTAACTACAATATTTTATATTGTATTCCATGAAATTTTGAATCATTGCATTTCATGATATTTTATTTTATATTGCACTTGATGAATCATATTCCAAACTGCGTTGATGATATTTTATATTGTATTCAATGAAATTGTGATATTTTATATTTTATATTGTATTTCATGGTATTGAATTTGATATGTGATTTTGCATCATTTATAAAGAACACCGCTTATCACACTACTTATACATTCCTATTGCATTTCCATTCACACAATCTTTGAAAAATAACTGAAAGGAATATTAATCCATTCCTTGAACATAAGCTAATAGTTCAACAACTTAGTGTTCCCGGTTGCTACCCGTAGAATCCTTATAAATCTTTCCTTGTCCTATGCAGGTCATAAATTTTTTTAATTCTTGTTCTTTCCCTAAGTTTGGGTTTTTAATATTCGCTCAATATCATTCATTTTATAAACCTAGGCAGGCGACCCATTTTAAGTCATGTAATAAGTGCGCGTGATTATTAAAATCATTTGTTATGCTTGGAAGGTCCCATTGACTACTTTCTATTGGTACCCCTCCATCCCACAGGATTAAATTAATCAAATTAAGGAGCTGGAGGGATAGCGGGTAGGCGACACCTAGTCACCCTTTTGGCGGGTCCTACCACTGCTCGAAGGCACCAATGACTAAAGGTGTTCAAATC
Organism: Sequoia sempervirens; assembly: GCA_007258455.2. NCBI lineage: Eukaryota > Viridiplantae > Streptophyta > Pinopsida > Cupressales > Cupressaceae > Sequoia > Sequoia sempervirens. Next base: position 20,813,618 of record VDFB02000019.1, read on the forward strand.
AATGATTACTATGGTTTTTGACAATGAATCTCAACCATTCCCCGCCTCCCCATTGTCGTAAGATGCACACAATTTAAACCTAGAGGGGAAGTGAGGACGTTGACATGTAGACAGTTTCAACACTTATGGAGATGCTGGAGCCCGTGGAGTGACACAGAGATAAATACACATGGAATTTTTTAGTTGGTCAATGGCGACAGCCATTTGTAGTCATAATTTCAAACTTATTTGACTGAATATGAATCATTTGTTCATCTCACTGCAAGATTGATGGTTAAAATTCAAAGTTCAAGATTGAGGGAAAATGAGTTGTATCAACCATTCTGGTTCACATGAGCTAACCATAATGGCGGATATGATGTAGAGATACCAAATTTCCAATTGATATGTTTTAAAGCCATAAAACTTTCTTTAAAGTATAATTGCAAACTATTAAAGCATTTAACAAGCCTAAGGAGTTCTTGCTGAAAGTTTCAAGCTCATTTGACAACAAGAATTAGGGTTTTCAAGCATCCACAAAACTAGTAAGTAAAATTGCTAGCTTGCTTCTCAATTTTTAAAAAATTTGTAGTAAGTTCTCGTTCTATCATTTTGTCATTAGGGTTTCTGGTTTCGTTGCATTTCTTTTAAGGTATAACGTTCAATTCGAATGATTATCCTATTTATTCCTGTTATTACCTTGCATCAACCTATACCCTAGTTGTAAGCTTGCAATTTGTTGAGTAGTAAACCCTAGTTTGCACATTCTTTTACTATGGCACCCAAAGTCAAAGCATCCATGTCAAAATACTAATCTTCTAAGTCAAATCCAACTAAAAGACCTCTATCACGAGACTTAACTGAACAATTGGTATCTTCAACCTCTGAGAAATCAAAGGGACAACGTATGTAGTTTGGCCTTGGAACTAAATTTGTCATCACTAATAATTATTGTACAATTAAAGATGTTTCCCTACCATACTTTAGATGGAGACTTTTCTAGGGATGGTTTGGAAATAGGAATGTTGGTATCCCTTTCTACAACCCCTGGAGGTTGGACATGGGTAAACTAGTTGTACCCAACATGTTCATAGATGTTGATCTTCTCAAAGAAATTGTTGTGAACTATGACCCTCTGGTGAGGGTTGTTAGAGCTCATGATGGACACAATCTGGTATGGGCTAATAAGGAAGAATTTGCATGTGTTCAAGTTGAACATTTGGAGCAGTGACATGGTTAAGATTGATGAGAAGATGTTGAGGGAGGAATACAAAAGGATAAAACACAACTTCAGGGTGTCGATGTTGACCAATTTTCTAATATCAATAGGGAAGGGAATCAACAAAAGAAAGATTACTTTGGGACCCTCTAATGTTGAGCCCCTCCCTATTAAGTATTTTGAACCATATTTTTTAGAAGATCTTTTACTCCCTCTGCCAAATTCTAGGGTTTGATCCTAGCTCTAGCATGCTAATGGCCCACATGTACATGGTTGTGAGTATACAACATCTTAACATAAAAACCTTATATGATTTTTCCACCTATATAGTAGAGGAAATTCATGAAGGATTGGTGGCCTTGAAGGGTGGGAAACTTGGTGTCATATTTTGGTGGTTTTCAATCTTTATGCATATGTTTATTTTCAAAGGTGCAGACCATTTTGGTCAGGAGATGGAACTTAAAAGGCTTGTGGATGGTATTGAGATGTCAGTGCAGTCATGGACCCCTATATTGGATAGGAATGAACAAAACATTGACTATGTGACTGCTACACATATTTTTTCCACCAAATTTAGACAAGCTCTAATGGTGGATGTACCTAGGATCCTCAAGGAGTTACATGATTTTTTGAGGCCAACTGAAAGGAGGCCTAATTTGAATATTGCTCACAACTGGGGGGATGTAATCCCTTATAACAATTGTATAGTTCTAAGGGAACTTGGCACATGATTGAAACCCCACATACTCCCTAGGGAAGTGCCTCTGAGGATTGGGTTTTTGGAGGTGATGTGGCAGCTAGGGAATGTAGATGATTTCTTCCTAGATGAGAAGAAAAAGGGAACTTTCTTCCATAAATGCACTATTTTTGTTGATTTTTTCATGATTACATATGGATGGAGAAACATTGTGGAGCACTATCTCAGTCATTACAATATGAATATCCAAGCATACAAGACATATGACCCTGAGGGATTCATAGTTTGGTTAATGAAGAGAAATAGGGGAGGTTGGTATGTTCACACCCACACTATGCCTGATGACCTCATTAGAAATATTTTTGATCCTAATGTCCAAATTGATAGAATGAAGAAGGGTGTTTTTGTGAAATTGGAAAGAGAAATTAAGGTTAAGAAGACTGATTTTAAAGCTTTGTCAGAAATTAGTGACCCAATTTTAAAGATTGAAGTTGTGATACAAAATTTTGACAAAGTAGTGGCAAGCTTAAAGGAGATAAAATTTTTGCAAGATAAGGGGAAGGCCCCTATGATGGAGGGAGAGTTAGTTGTGCAACCTTCCAAGAAGGTACAAATATATTCAAGGAGGAAAGGCACAATAAGGAAGCAACAAATAGTTGCTACTCCTTCACAATCTGGGGAGTCAAAAGTGCATTCACCACAACAACAAATATCTCCAATTCCATTGTCACCGCAACATTCTTCTGCCCCTAAAATAATTGAATTGGATTCTCCAATTAGAGAATCATCCCCTCCAAGGGAGCCATTCCCATCAATAAAGAAGCAAAAGGTTGAAGCTTCTGGTTTGGTTGACTATCCTGTAGAGGATTCAAATGATGAAATTTCTATAACTAATGAGGAAATAATGTAGGGGATGTCATCTCCTCAAGGGGAAATAATATCATAGACTATGAGCCTTAGGTTGAGCAAAGTTGACCTAAGTGGAATAAATAACTTTGAGGATGTAAGATTACAAGCTTGTGAAAGCTTTATGGAAGATGATCAATTTGTCAAGACACAAGCTTTCAAGGAATATGTATGGAGAGAAATGGAGGATGTTTATGCAACATTGGTGTAAACAAGGAGAAGTGAGAGCCCTGAGAAGCCCCAAGAGGTTGTTGAAGCTGAGGTCTGAGATGAAATGAGGGTCAAGTATTCAAACATTTTTGTAGAAGGGGGAAAGGCATTGGTGAGAAAGAGTGGAGTGTTATGACTCCTAGAATGGGTCTTGGCATCAACAATTGCTTTTGACACTGAGAGAAGACAAGATGCCCCCATTTTTAATAGTGAAGAAGTTACATTGGCTTTACAGGGGTCAACTTTTAGTCATCGGTAGGACACTCTTGCTATTTGGGCTTTAGCCCCAACCACTAAAAAGCCTGATGTTGTAGAACATGCCCCAAGTGTAAGAGGAGGCTTAATCATAAAAAAAGATTCAAATACAACTACCTTGGAGACTACCCCCATTGAATTTGAAGATGTATAAATGGAACAATCAGATCCTGAATCATCAGATACCCCTCAATTTGAGGAATTTTCCAAGGAGGATTTGATGGAGAAGCTCAATACTTATGAAGATAGGATGCATGATCTTGTTCATTTGAATAATATGAAGATTGTGACAAAAATTCTTGAGCACTTGAATAAGGGGGCAGAGAAAAGATTAATCAATATTCATGCCAATTATGCTTTTATGTTTGATGCCATTAAGAACCTTGCTAGAGATAAATAAATTTCTATTCTTTTAATGGATAAATGGATTCCAAGGGCTCAAATGTTGAGGAATATGGTTGTTGCATCCTCTCATGATGCACATAAGCCTCCAAAGATACTTGTAACTCTAAAATTTCTAATAGATACAACTGGTTCTCAAAGGGTTATTGTCATTGAGTCTTTAGAGGTGAATATTAGAGAGTTGGTTAAGAAGTTTGATGATTGGAATTTTGGTCTTCTTTCAGGCATTCTAAATGAGAAGGGTTAAGTTAAGTCCCTACAAGAGTGAAAAGACTAGAAAACTCAAGCAATAACTTCCCAGGCCAAAAAAATATATGATGAAATGGATTTGGTTATGGTAAGGAATAGTATGGATAGGCTCATGATTACAGCAACTTTCCTTGAAGATTTTGATAAGGAGGAAAATTAGGTGGAAGTCAGATATAGCCCATATAGAAAAAAGGAAAATTGTATCATGGGATTTGACTAGCCTACAGAGGAGGAGTTTGCATTATGGAAGTCCAACTATATTGACATATTGGATATATAAATTGCTGCAAGTGGGAGTGGGTGACATAAATTTTGGTTGGTGGTATGAAATAAAAAAGTTCAACAATGAAGTGCAATACATGGCCTGGACCGAGTACAGATTAGGCATTGGATAAATCAATGTTCAAATATTGCACTTTCTTAGTTTCAAATGTGGTGACAAGGATTGCAGATGTGGAATTACTTTGGTTTATTCCCTCTTTCACTTTATGCTTTTCTTCTACAAGTTTTTAAAGCATCTGGACTACAATGTTTTCTCTTGGAAAAGATTATTTTGCACTGACTAAAGGATCCTTTTGGAAGGCGGGAGAATATTCACCGGCAAATGGAAATGGCTTTTGTCTCATATCAAATTCTCCCTCATATTTGGAAATGCAAATGTAACTACCTTTGGGGACGTTTTGAAATTGAAATTCAAATGTATGTCAAATGTAAATGTAACTAAATTTAATTTGGCTTGAAGCTTGTTTTCTCCCTTGTTGTTATAAAAGGGAATTCAAGGCCAATTGCATAGGTCTTTGGTTGAAAGAGCTTTTGAACTCATGTAAGAGGATTTTGTAATTCAAGTGAAAAGAAATAGAGTTAGTGTTGAGTCTTAGGTATGAATTCAAGTCTGTAATAGCCATAGGAATAATGGTTTTATAGTAGTGATGGAATTTGAATGAGAAAATGCATATTATGGAATAGATTCTCTCCTATTATATTTTTTCATATGAATTATTAAGAACATGATAAAGGAACCTTCTATTGGTATTCAATCGTTTTGGTTGAATGTATGATTTTGTCTTTGCTTTAAAGTTTAATTCAAAGAATTAATTAAAATGCACTGATGGAATCATAGGTTTGTATGGATAAATTAACATATTATTAATAATTTGTGTTAAAAATTAAACATGTACTTAGTGATTCATCACTCAACTCAATGCTTAATAACATATTAACAATAGTATTAGTAGCATATACAACAGTGAACATCATAATCATTTAATATGTATCTAATAGTTGAAACAACTACTAGACTTTTTCTTCAAATGATAAAATAAATAATACAAATAATTGAACATCACTACATTACTAAATTTGAGCTTTTTTATTGATTTCACATAAAGAAATACATAGAGTCATTGGCAATGCAAAATATTTCTCAAAAACAACTCTTCACAGAGCTAAGTTAGAACTTGGAAACTCGTATTATCAAAAATCAAATCACTATATCACCTTTTCTAGCAACTTCCATTGTTCAGGTGGTGGAATTGTCATTTGTTCTAACTGATGTTGTTTGAATTGAATATTTGTTAACATTTCATGATTGAAATTGGAACCTGTCTTGATTCTTCATTAATTTTTTCATTCAAGGTTATCAGTGGTTTGATGGAATCCAAATAGTTCACCACATGTAGGTTCTGAGGAAATTGGTCCAAATCAATCTTCCTTGCACCCTTCATCTCCTTTCTAAAATCATCCTTTCCAATGAATCACTCATTTTTGTCAAAAGCCTCTAGAAAACCAAGGTCTATGAAGTTCCTTACCTTATCATCCACCTTCTTCATCTTGTCTACAACCAAATGAAAATATTCCTTTGTTTCATGCATTCTCAAACACTTTTCAATGATAGATGACAACTTCATTGTGGTAGCAAGCTGATTATTAATCCCTTTTGATTTCAAATCATTGTCATTGGCTTTGTATACTGTTTGTTTAACTTGATTTGTAGATTTCTCTAATTCTAGCACATTTTTGTTGTCCACTAAATATTTGTTGAGATTCTTATAAGGTATTCCAATAGCATCAATCAATTGAAATATTTCACACAAATGGTCAATCATCTACATTATTTCATCCCAGATCTTTTGTTTCATGTGCCTCATTGTTTCTCTACAAAATGCAGATAACTTATTTTGACAAGAGTTAATTTCATTTTTTGCTTCCATTAGCTTTGCCTCTAATATTTCATTTATTTTTCTCTCTTTCTCCATTTTTTGTTCCCACTGTGCATTTCGATTCTTAATGCTTTGTCTTATTTTTTTTGAAGTGGATTTTTCCTCATCATATTTCTTGTTGCTCTCATCTACCCTTTTCTTCAGTTCATTCACTTCTCTCTCATTTTTTTATCCTCTTTGCTTGTTGATGTAGAGGCATATTTTTTAATTCTTTTTTCTAATTCATTGCTCTTGTTATTTGTTACTTTCCTCTTTGCTTTCTCATTTGCTAGGTTTTCTTGTAACTTTTATATTTGAGTCTGCAACCTTTTTTTCTCTCTATCTTGCTTTAACAATGATGTGTACACCATTTCATTATTCTTCTTTCATACAATAATTTTGTTAGTATTTTTGAGTCCAAAAAGATCTAGTTGAAAATTGCTCACCTAGAATTCAGATCGATCTATCTGATTTGCTGGTTTGTTTTGAACTATGGGAACAACAATTGTGTACTCCATGATTTATTTATTTGTGTCAAATGTGGGCAATACCATGGTTGTTGTAGGCTCTGAAGTTACAATAGACACACTCTCCATCAATTGCTTCTTTTCTTTTTTATACACGTCTGATTTATTTTTAAACTCTTCAATGTAATCAAAACCTAGAGACGCAAGAACAATGGAATGCTCGAATGGAAAAGGAATAGGAGTACTTGTAGTTGCTAATGATGTCATAGCCACACTAACTAGTAGTGGGGGAGTGCTTGGAAATAACTCCTTTATGGTGGATCCACTAGTAGTGTGACTTGGACTTGTCAAAACCCTTTGCCTCTTGTGTATGCCTTGATCACCTAGTATTTGTGTGGTATCTTGTATTTTTGTCCTCTTGTGTGTAATTTTTTGTTGTAGCACATGTTGACCACTTATAGTACTACTACCCATACCATCGCCACCAGTGGAAGTGCTAGTTGCACTAAGCTCTCCACCATGGGCATGTCCTAGTTGTGATTGTATCTGACCATGAGGATGAGGATTTGAAGCTCTAACAAATTGATTTTTTTTGGCTCTACTTGTATGCCCTTGGTCTACTTCTTTAGCTCCAAGGCCTTGCTTATCAATAGGTTTTCTATGGTCTACATGAATTACCATATTAATGCCTTGTCCTTGGGACCCTAAACCACCACCTTCATAACCCATTTTTTCGGCTATGGTTGCTCCTAAAGCATATGCTTCTTTTGTGGCCTCACTTAAACTAGGTTTGAAATGGCTTTGTTCTTCCCTATCATCATTAGATTCATCATCAGTTTCTTGATCTTCATGTTCATCAGGATGCTCTATATTCCACAATTTGCTAAACTCATGATCTTCTTCATTATCTCCATACTTTGTAAGAGCTCTTGGATCACCTAGCTCCTTCCTCATAGACCAAAAGGCAATAATTTTTTATCATGATCAATTTTTAGCTGTAACTTCCTTATCTAGAGAATCTAGTATTTTTACTCTACTAGATCGTTTATCACTTTTTTCATAAAAATTGTTGTATGTCCTGATTGTCTTTCGATGCAATGCCATAATTTTTGCTAACAATTGTTCAAAAGAAATACCTTTCTCAACAACACTTTTCTCCATTGCTATTTTGACCTCATCCCAAGAATCCTTATTTCTCAAGTTTTCAAGAAAGGGTTTACTTGGATGTTGAATTCTACTTGCAACATTCTTATTGGCCAAAATAATTTCTTTAATAGTGTCACATGGATCATACTACCAGTGACAGACAACATCAAAATTAAAAAAATTCAAAAGATCATGTGCCACACTAAATGCTTTCTCTTGAATGTGAACCCTCCACATGAAAAAGGTAAAGAAGGAAACAAGGTCTTCTTCCCCTGATTGACAAAGTGTAGTTCATCAGTACTCTTCATCTACCTTACATATTCCAATGCAAAAAACCTTTCTATCACATGTATTGGAATTTTGTATGGCTCTACTCCTGATCCATAAAATCTTAGCACAGTATATTCTTCCATTAAGTACCAATCAACCAATTGTAGTTATTTTCCTATTTGAATGCAATTTCTACATGACATAGGCAATCTAGGCATTGAAGTATTTGTAATTTCTTGATGCAATGGAGCCAAAAATTAGTCTACAAAATGATTGTAGTTCCTTCGAGAATCATGCATCCTTATCTCAGTGGTTTGATCATATACTAGACCCATTTGATTTTCCTGAACATTACTATAGGGTTGAATCTAAATCTTGTTGGTCTGAAACATTCCTCTAAATTTGAGTAGAAAAAAATAGCACAAGTAGGTTGTGAACCTAAGTGTCTAGGTGGGACCTCCTTTAATCATTAAAAAAAAATTATGCATGGATTATACAATGTGCTCAATATAGTTATATTTTACATAAACACCATAATGGATATTATATACCATTTCAAGGAGGCTTGCACCCACTTCCAAATTGCTATCTAGTTCGAGGAAAAATGCTAGCATGGAAATAGTATCCTGAAGCCATAGTTTAAAAATATGGTAACTTCAAAAGGATGGGGGGACAAAAAGGGGGCTTAAGTGGCCTCTTTTTTTTTGAAATTAGGATATATTGACCTTGGACGTGAAATTGAGGATAGTTACACTCAAAATTTTGAGATGCAACAAAAACAAGGATTGAAGTGCTTCGAGTCTACTTTCTAAACTACTAATTTATTTTGAAAATGGTTGATATTAAGGGGTTCAAAAGAGGTATGTATAGAAATTGGTTTTTTTTTTGTCAGAAAAACATAACATAGCAACTTTTGTACGCCCCTAGCATGGTGATTTAGTATTTTTAAAATCATTCTAGTGAGAAATTAGCTAACAATATGTAGTTGATGCATGATTTTTCTGATAATTTTTTAATGAATATTTGATTTTTTACTAATTTTCTAAGTGAACACTTCCTGAAAAACAAAATTTTGGCCATGTTACCCCTACAAATTTTGGAAACTAATTAAAATTTTTAATTTTTTTTTTAAATTTGTAGAATGGAGTCTAGTTTCTAAAAATGTAATTTATTTGAAATTTTGATGAACAGTTAATTTATAATGAAAAAACACCAAACACTACTTTTTTCCAAAAAAGAGACACACAAACAAAAGAAATTATAGATGAAAGGATTAACATTGTCAAAAAGTGAAAAATATTACATTGTTGGATAGCTAAGAGAGAACCCAACATTACCCAAGTGTTTGATTTGTTCGACATTTGAACACATGCAATACTAATGGTGAGTATGAACCCGATTATGTGAAATATTGTTGAATTTTCAAAAACATGTCTCTGGTCGTTGGGAAGGCCCTCCAAGCCTTTGGGTTGGTATTCCAAGGAAAATACCAAGCATAAGGCTTGGGGATTCCCAAAGAAAGATATAACATGAGCGCGTTATAACGCGCTCGCTTTATATCTTAGTTTTAGACATGGTTTTTTGCATTTGTGTGGGACATGTCTAGCAAGACATAATGTGAGCATGGTATAATGCACTTGCATTATGTCTTGCTTTATGTTAAATTCTACTATATTGAATGTATGTTTATATATTTGTATGTTTGAATGTACATGTATGCTTGTATGTCATGTATATATGTATGTATGTATGTATGTATGTATGTATGTATGTATGTATGTATGCATGTATTCCTATATGTATGTATGTATCAATGCATGCATATTGTATGTAAGATTGTATCTACATACATACATATATGCTTGTATGTATGTAGGATCATATGTACATATGTATTATGGTTGTATGTATGTAAGTATGTATGTATTTATGTATGTCTTTAGAGGGAGGGAGAATTTTAAGAGAGACAGAGAATTACCTAGGTAGGGTTCCAGAGGGAGAGACCTGAGAGAGAGGGAGAGAGAGGGAGTGAGAGAAAGGTAGTGATGGAGAGGCAATGGAAGGGAGATAGAGAGAGGTAGATAGAGGGAGCGAGAGAGGGTGGTAGGGATTGATTGAGTGAGAAGTACATAGAAAGAGGGAGAGGGTAGATATAGACAATTAGAGAGGGTAGGAGAGAGAGAGGGAGAGAGAGGTGACATGTATAGATAGAGAGAAAGGGATAGGGTTTGAGGGTATATGGTTGAGGGATTAGGGCAGAGGACCTATAGGGTTGATGGTTTAGGGTATTATGGTTTAAGGGTTGAGGGTTGAGGGATTAGGGTTGAGGGTAGAGGGTAGAAGGTTTAAGGGTTTAGGATTAAAGGGTTTAGGGTTGACGGTTTATGGTTGAGGGTAGAGGGTTTAGGGTACATGTTTGAGGGTATATGGTTGAAGGATTAGGTTGAGGGTCTAATGTAAATGGTATAGGGTATAGGGGTTGAGGGTTGAGGGTTGAGGGATTAAGGGTTGAGGGTTGAGAATTGAGGGTTGAGGGTTTAATATATAGGGTAGAGGGTAGAGGGTAGAGGTTTTAAGGGTTTAGGGTTTAAGTGTTGAGGGTTTAAGTTTGAGGGTAGAGGATTGAGGGTATAGGGTTGAGGGATTACGATTGAGAGTCTAATGCATAGGGTATAGTGTATAGGGGTTGAGGGATTAAGGTTTAAGGGTTAAGGGTTAAGGGTAGAGGGTAGAGTGTTGAGGGTTTAAGGGTTGATGGTTTAGGGATTAGGGTAGAGAGTTTTATTGGGTTTAAGGGTTTGAGGGTTGAGGGATTAGGGTTGATGGTAGAGAGTATTGGGTTGAGGGTAGAGGGTTTAAGGGTTGAGGGTTGAGGGTTTGGGGTTGAGTGTTTAAGGGTTTAAGGGTTGAGGGATTAGGGTTGATGGTAGAGAGTATTGGGTTGAGGATAGAGGGTTTAAGGGTTGAGGATTTAGGGTCAAGGGATTAGGGTAGAGAGGGAGGGATGGATGGATAGAGATATGGAGGGAGAAGTGAGATAGATAGGAGAGAAGAGGAGGGAGGGACAAAGATATATGATGCTTGAGGATCCAATGTATAGGGTAGAGGGTTGAGAATTGAGGGTATAGGGTTGAGGATGTATAGGTTTATGGTTTACGGTATAGGGTTGAGGATGTATAGGGTTTATGGTTTATGGTATAAGGTTGAGGGATTAGGGTTGAGGGTACATATGGTTGAAGGATTAGGGTTGAGTGTCCAATGTATAGGGTAGAGGGTATCGAGGTTTAGGGTTTAGGGTTTGAGGGTTGAGGATTGAGGGATTAAGGGTTGAGGGTTGAGAATTGAGGGTTGAGGGTTTAATGTATAGGGTAGAGGGTAGAGGGTAGAGGGTTTAAGGGTTGAGGGTTGAGGGTTGAGGGTTTAAGGTAGAGGGTAGAGGATTGAGGGCATAGAGTTGGGGGATTAGTGTTGAGGGTCCAATTTATAGGGTAGAGGGTATAGGGGTTGAGGGATTAGGGTTTAAGGGTTGAGGGTTGAGGGTTGAGGGATTAAGGGTCAAGAGGGTTGAGGAATTAGGGTAGAGAGTTTACTTGGGTTTAAGGGTTTAAGGGTTGAGGGTAGATGGTATTGGGTTGAGGGTAGAGGGTAGAGGGTTTAAGGGTTTAGCGATTAAGGTTTGAGGGTTTATGGTTTAGAGTTTAGAGTTGAGTGATTAAGGGTTTAAGGGTTGAGGGTATATGGTTGAGGGATTAGGATAGAGAGGGAGGGATGGATGGAGGGAGAGATGGAGGGATAAGTGAGATAGAGAGGATAGAAGAGGACGGAGGGACAAAGATATATGAGGGTCGAGGATCTAATGTATAGGGTAGAGGGTTGAGAATTGCAGGTATAGGGTTGATGGTTTAGGGTATTGGGTTGAGGGTACATATGGCTGAAGGACTAGGGTAGAGGGTATCGGGGTTGAGGGTTTAGGGTTTGAGGGTTGAGGATTGAGGGATTAAGGGTTGAGGGTTTAATGTATATGGTAGAGGGTTTAGGGTTTAAGGGTTGAGGGTTACAAATTTAAGGTTGAGGGTAGAGGATTTAGGGTATAGGGTTGGGAGATTAGGTTTGAGGGTCCAATGTATAGGGTAGAGGGTATAGGGGTTGAGGTATTAGGGTTTAAGGATTGAGGGTTGAGGGATCAAGGGACAAGAGGGTTGAGGGATTAGGGTAGAGATTTTACTTGGTGTTAAGGGCTTAAGGGTTGAGGGATTAGGGTTGAGGGTAGATGGTATTGGGTAGAGGGTAGAGGGTAGAGGGTTTAAGGGTTTAGGGTTTAAGGGTTGAGGGTTTAGGGTTTAGAGTTTAGGGTTGAGTGTTTAAGGGTTTAAGGGTTGAGGGATTAGAGTAGAGAGGGAGAGATGGATGGAGGGAGAGATGGAGGGATAAGTGAGATAGAGAGAATGAGAGAAGAGGAGGGAGGGGCAAAGATATATGAGGGTTGAGGATCCAATGTATAGGGTAGAGGGTTTAGAATTGCAGGTATAGGGTTGAGGACCTATAGGGTTGATGGTTTATGGTATGGGGTTGAGGGTATAGGTTTGAGGAATTAGGATTGAGGGTACATATAGCTGAAGGATTAGGGTTGAGGGTCTGATGTATAGGGTAGAGGGTATCGAGGTTGAGGGTTTAGGGTTTGAGGGTTGAGGATTGAGGGATGAAGGGTTGAGTGTCGAGAATTGAGGGTTGAGGTTTTAATGTATAGGGTAGAGGGTAGAGGGTAGAGGGTTTAGGGTTTATGGGTTGAGGTTTGAGAATTTAAGGTTGAGGGTAGAGGATTAAAGGTGTAGGGTTGGGCGATTAGGGTTGAGGGTCCAATGTATAGGGTAGAGGGTATAGGGGTTGATGGATTAGGGTTTAAGGGTTGAGCGTTGAGGGTTGAGGGTTGAGGGATTAGGGTAGAGAGTTTACTTGGGTTTAAGGGTTTAAGGGTTAAGGGATTATAATTGAGGGTAGAAGGTATTGGATTGAGGGTAGAGGGTAGAGGGTTTAAGGGTTTAGGGTTTAATGGTTGAGGGTTTAGGGTTTAGACTTTAGGGTTGAGTGTTTAAGGGTTTAAGGGTTGAGGGTACATGGTTGATGGATTAGGGTAGATAAGGAGGGATGGATGGAGGGAGAGATGGAGGGATAAGTGAGATAGATAGGAGAGAAGAGGAGGGAGGGACAAAGATATATTAGGGTCAAGGATCCAATGTATAGGGTAGAGGGTTGAGAATTGAGGGTATAGGGTTGAGGACCTATAGAGTTGATGGTTTAGGGTATTGGGTGTAGGGTATATCTTTGAGGGATTAGGGCTGAGGGTACATATGGTTGAAAGATTAGGGTTGAGGGTCCAATGTATAGGGTAGAGGGTATTGGGGTTGAGGGTTTAGGGTTTGAGGGTTGAGGATTGATGGATTAAGCTTTGAGGGTTGAGGGTTTAATGTAGAGGGTAGAGGGTTTAAGGGTTGAGGGTTGAGGGTCTAAGGTTAGGGTAGATGATTGAGGGTATAGGGTTGGGGGATTAGGGTTGAGGGTCCAATTTATAGGGTAGAGGGTATTGGGGTTGAGGGATTAGGGCTTAAGGGTTGAGGGTTGAGGGTTGAGGGATTAAGGGTCAAGAGGGTTGAGGGATTAGGGTAGAGAGTTTACTTGGGTTTAAGGGTTGAGGGTTAGGGTTGTGATAGAGGGTAGAGGGTTTAAGGGTTTATGGTTTAAGGGTTGAGGGTTTAGGGTTTAGAGTTTAGGGTTGAGTGTTTAAGCACTAGTAGAATTTGGAAAATAAATGACTACGTGACTAAAAATTTTAGTCACATGACTAACACTAGTAGTATTTGGAAAATAAATGACTAATTTGGTCATTTATAAGTGACTAATTTGGTCATTGGGTAAAATCACAACTAAATGACTAAATAAATGACTAAATAAATAACTAGATAAATGTGCTCATTATTAAAATCTTGGCCATAATTTTCATTTTAATAAACATACTCTAAAACCTTCATCAAGACCTTATTTTCAATCGTAGCCTGCCATAATTAATAATAAAATATTACAAATAAAATTACTAGTAAATATTTTTTGTGGAATAAATATTTTGTTTTGTGGTGTCATCATATGAACACCAAAGTTTCTTCTAAATTGATGAAAAGCCACCAAATTATAAAAAATAATGAAAACCATAAGAGAACCTAAAAAACTAAAACCCAAAAACCTTGAAAAATAAAAAAAATAAGCAAAAGGAAGAGAAAGAACAAAAAATAAGAATAAATAACCAAATAATCTAAGAGGAAAAAGGACAAAAAAAATTTTGTAAGCATAATTTTCATTTTAATACCATGAAGACCTTATTTTCAATGTAGCCCAACAAAATAGAGTAGTGAGTCGAAACTTGTAGCCTGCCAAAATGGAACAGTGAGTCAAAACCTTATTTTCAAGGTAGCCCGCCAAAATGGAGAAGTAAAGCACGCCTAATTTTGGATTGCAACCTCTGCCCATTTTTTCGCATCAGACACAATTTGTGCAGAATCTTGTGATAAGTCACTTTCCATGGTTTCAGTTAATTTTACTTGTCAAATCTATATGTGGTCACGCCATATGATCCATATGATCCATTCTTTTTAATAATTTTACTAGCTGCTTGTTGACTAACAGTGATTATCTTCTTTTTTAGGCTAATTATGGCAAAGCAGATCCATCTTGTGTTGCAGAAGTTAAGGATTTATATAGAGAACTTGGAATCGAGGCTTGTTTATTATTTTCTTTTCCGTTATGAGATGTTAAAAGTGATATTTTATTTTTGAAGTTTCCACTATCAAATTGCATAGTTCATAGAACTTACTTTTATCTATAAAAAATGATATTAAGGGACATGTAGATTGAGTTGTCTATACACATTTTAGAATTTGAACTCTTAAAATTAGCCTCCACTTTCTGAGGGGGCATGCAAATCACTTTTGAAGTTGAGTGTAAAAAACAGAGTAGCACGTAAAGAAAAAGGATGAACAATAATAAAGTGAAATTGGCTCTTCTTATATCAACCATGTAGAGTACAATGAAAGGAGTGCAGGGATGGTAGGGGTTTAATGTTTATAGTGTAGTGGAATAATAGTTCAGTTGTACAGTAGATGTCATCCTACTTTGTTTGAGAACTCTTACTAAATTCCTAAAAATAGGAGTTCCCAAATGATGCCAACAACAAGAGTTGATTCATAGGCCCTATGAAAATCTCTAACTTTTTGGCTCCCCTTTGATACTTTTATGCATACTTATAGATTACATCTCCATGATTAATATGGACTGGAAGGGTTGAAAGGGAACATGTTAGTATTTTCCATTTATTGGGCAATAAAGAGTTTGAAGTGACTGAAAGAATCAAATGTAGCTCTTTACTCTAGATGCTTTATTCTCATTCGGTTATTAATATATATAGATATAAACCATGATGACTTAAATCAAAACTAGAAGAAATCTCATGAAAACTGAAAGAAGAGATCAGTGATTAGATGAATCATGGAAATGAAACCAACTCCATAAGCCACAACAAAAAAAATATGCAATGAAAATGAGAATACAGGCATTCAAAGGATTTTTCATGGATAAAGAATCATCCTCCCTTAGATCTCTTGTGAGAATGCCTGAAATCTCTTTAGTTATCCACAATATCCACATGCTATGAGCTCTGATACAAAGATTGTGCATAGTTCTCAGTTTATTCAATTTGGTGCTATTATTTTTATCCTATGATTCAAGCTTCAAACCAACCCCTCTCATTAATATTTGTCTTCCAAAACTATCTAGAAGACGGTAATCAAAATCAGTACTAGAATATCTGAGAGTCAAAGATCCTTTCCCTCAAACTGAACCTTTATTCTCGACAAACTAGAGTTGAGATGAGCCAAGAACTAGTGGAAGGGAAGTTGAATGAAAATAGAGAGCAACTAAAATCCTTCCTAAGAAAAGTGCCCTTTCCACTATAACTGTCGGTTCTAGTGTCTCCTTGTTCATTTTTTCTGGCATCTCCTCATTTTCCATTTCTTGATAGAGAGCTTCTGAAAGATGTGCAAGATGTTCTTCAATATCAACAATCAATTTTGAGATAAAATGGAAGCATTTCTCTTGCAAATAAGGTGTTAATCATTTATCCTTGAAGGAGATTTATGTGCATGAAAAAAACATAGGAGGTATTCTAGAATATTCTTGGATCCCTCATCTATGGTATCTTTTATTTGACTAACCTCAGTTCAAAAATAAGTGTTAAGGTGACCAAACCAGTCTTGATCATTTGTCATCATAAATCTAAAACTCAGCCCAGGTAAATTGACACTTTTTAGGTCCCCCTCCTGACAAGCCAGCCCTCACTAGTAATTGATTTGTGCAAATGGGTTTCAACATCTTTGTAACTTGCCAAAGATGTAACTTCAAGGAATTTACCAACCTTAACTCTCTCTCACAGATCTGCAAATCCATCAGCTATTATTTGTTTCATCCTACTAACAAACAGGCTTTCAAAAAGTTCATCCCACAGACTCTTTGAGTGCTTCAAAACAATCTCACACACACATTAGTATGGAAACTCAACATTTGAACCAAAAACCATTTTTAGCCACTCCAAGCTCCCTTCAAATGCATCCAAACTGTCCAATTAATGTTTCTCTGATCAATGTCTCATTCTCTACAAGTTCCTTGCCACCTTTCACGAGATCAAGCAAATACTTTCCCCCAAGCCTATGTATAGAGAGAATATCAATTGCACATGTCTCAAGCCACGCTAAGCAAGACTTTGATATAAATTCGCTCAGCAAAATCATCATGGTAGCTTGTAGCTTCTCTCTATGAGATTTCCACAACTGCACCTCATTGTCTGGGTTTGGAATCCCACCAAACAATTGTGATCCAGGTGGCACTGCCAACATAGTCTTATAACAAAGAGGTAAATCATTTAGAACCTCCAAGAAGATTTCCCCAGCCTGACATAGTGTTACATGTATGACTCTTACCACATTATAAAAAATGGAACTGACTGCCCCCACCTTATTTTGCATAAGCTTTATCTAGTACAATGTGCTCCCACCTGTTATGTGGTTGGCTAAATCCTTTTCCAAAGCATTGGTTCCTTGCCCCCATTGGATTTTTAATTCTTTGCTACCTTGGTTGAGTTCTTGAGTTGTGTTAATGACAAATTGGTTCATCAAATTTATGTGAAGGCCAAGAACTTTGTCTCTTCCTTCACCTTTCTATTATATTCTTGCATTGACTTGTTATAGGTCGAGGTTATATTTCATTTAAGTGATTTGATCTTTTTTGTTTGATGATTAGATAATGGTCCCATAATCTTGGTAGAACAGCATGGTGGGTTCAATATCCATATATTAATCTACCAAAAAGGTCTCTATTGTTAGCATGGGCATCTCCAAAATGGAGCCTAATAGCAATCGGGAGCACCATTCAACCTCACTTAGACAAATTTCACAAAAAATAAGCTTCAATCTCTCAATTCCTTCAATCATCAAGCACTATAGCCAAGATATAAAACCATTTTCAGATACCCTTTAATGACTTCTAAAACATATCCCAAATTCACCATAGGTTGTTTCAGAACAACCTGCAAATTGCATTTGCTTTAAAGTTTCTAAATCCTTTTCAACAGATCTAATTTGTGGATATCATGCAATTATTGTAGTCCATGAGACCACATTTCTTTGAGACATTTTGTCGAACACTTCAAGTGTCTTGTCTATGATCCCACATATAGCATACATGTTGGTGCAAGAGCACCTAAGCTTCCATTTTCAAATTTGAAGGTCATTACATCTTAGTAGGTCATTTTAGAATTTTAGGAGGTCATTTTATGTTAATTAGATCTTGTGAGACCATTCACTATGAATTAGGATGATTTTAGAGTCAATTGGGTAAAAGAGATAAAGTTGCAAAAAAGTTGTAAAATTGCAAACTATCAAAAGTTGTTGCAGGTCATTTTTTTCAAGTTTTGCAGAATTGCTAAATATAGTGCAACATGCCAAATTTTGCATGTCTGAGGAAAATAGATGCTCCTCCATCAAACAAAAAATGTGCATTGATAAATTGAATATATACTTGATATACCAATTTAAATAATAAGGAAATATTAAACTAGAGACAACCAGATAATTGAATATTTTCAACAAACAATTGATACCAATATAAAGCCATAGAATTAGAGATCCTTCATTGATTTCCTCAAAATTATATCTGGAACATAGTCTTTTGAAATGGAAACATTATGGAAGCTTTCTATTGTCTATCTATCCCTATTCGCCTACTATCTTCTCCTATATCCTTCTTTTGGTGCTAGTCTCTCTTATATACATGAGAGGCAACAAGCTTCAAACCAAAAGACACAACTCTTGATAACAAAACATGATTTTGAACTTAATTTAAGAAACTAACACAATCATAAACATGTGTACCAATTTTTTAATCTCTGAGTAAAAGCTTGTGGTCATCTAAGACCTGTTCAAAGCTTTTACTGTATGATAGGGTCCACATCATTACCAATGACCGATTCTGACTATTGCTCAATTGTTCCCGGATTATCGACTACCTGATTTATAAACAAATTGAAAGATGAGAGGTGATCAATGTACCCTTGTTCTACATGGGTGTCAGCATTGGATATGACCACCTTCATATCATACTCTATGTACATGAATTTATCAATTTGTTTATGATTATTTTGCAAGACCATATCCTTATTGTTGATCTCCTGCAATGCAATTGTTAGAAGCTTCGTAAATTCTGCTTTCCAATCATCCCTTTCTCAAAGATTCCCTGTATCATCATGGAGTGCAGGAACCAAATTAAAAAAATTGAGGTCTTCTTTGAGTCTTTCTTGATATTGGTTGTGGGATCTCACCAAGTCATTATATCTTTGTAGTGTTTGGTCTTTCAGGATTTGTTTACCCATAAGTTCCTTCTTTTTATCAATCATTCTTCCTTGTAATTAGACATTCTTCTCTAGTGTTGATTTTATTTGCTTAAATACATGCCAATAATCATTAGCTTGCTTTATCAGCTTATTGAACCTCTCTTTGATTATCTCATACACAACATTGTAGTTAATGATTTTCACCTCCTTTTCCAGTGTTTTACACTTTTCTTGGGCTTTCAAATGGGAGTTTTTCCAATAGGTTCCATCAGCTAATGCATCTAACACTCTCTTATCCTTTTCGATCCATGGAGCATACAATTCTAGAGCAGAAGAGGAAGATGAATTCTCCATTTGATGTGATAACTACTTTTTCAATTTGTCATTCTCTTTGACCAATTTTTCAATTTGTGCTCTAGTGAATTTTGCCACATTGACATTCAGCTCTGCAATTTCTAAGGGATTAGTGTCCGCAACTCTTTTGACCAAAAGGTGTCCAAATACTGGATTAGGATTTTCAATCATTTTCAACCTCTTCTCATGAGGGTATAGTGACCAAATAAGCAAGGCATCCTCATCTGGATTGTATCTAGGCCCTGAATATATCTTATCACTAGCTTCCTCTGATAAGTTCATTGTTGTATCCCCTCTTTTTCTAAAACTGTCGAACACAATTGTTGAGCTCATGTCCCATCCTAGTAGAAGTACTACCCCAGCCTCTTGAAGTAATTCTCTACCTCTTTCAGGAGTGATGGATTGCATTTCCCTGTCAACTTCCTTTTTCAATTCTTCTAAGGCATCAACTTCCTTTTCAAGGGTAATGTCTTGCTCCTTTTGTCTTATTTCTTCCCCTTATACTCATAGAAAAATGATTTGAACTCAGGAGTTTTAACAAAATCTTTATCAGAAATGAATTCATGACCAGCCTTGACCCTAATGTCATCAGATAACTCATATGATGTTTCAAAATTTACAAGTTCCTAAGGGGTTTCATATTGTGTAATCACAAGAGCCTTTATTTGTTCCTGAGGGGGCTCATATTTTGTAATCATAGGGGCCTTTACTTGTTCCACCGATTGCTCCTCTCCATCACTCTCCTCATCACTTCCTTCCTTTTCACTGTTGTCAGTGGAGAAACATACGTCAGGGGTTGGTTGTGGGGGTATGTGATCCAAAGGCTCCACATCTTTAGCCTGCATTCCTGTGTAACTCATATGAGATGTATCAAAAATGTATGAGGGCACATCTTTTACTATTTCATTCATATGAGCAATAAGCTACTCAATCCTAGCCAAGGGATCTTGTATATCAACAAATGCTTCTCTATATGATGGGACATTCTTTCTCTTCCATTCCTCTACAAGAAAAAATTTATTATATGAAGCTATTCTCTCACCAGTGGAAGCTTCATCTCAGTTCCTGATCACATCATCAAGTGCAACCAATGCTCATACCCTGACAAATTCTGAGTTAATCTTGCTTGATGAATAAATCTCTCTGCATCAAATTTCTTTCTTTCATACCCAAGAGGAAGGTTTTAATGAGCTAATTTAACATCAATTTCTTCATATCCTTCAATGGCACATATTGTGAAATATCCAAAACAAAGAGTGCTAGGAAAGAGTGATTGTTTATTATGATTCTTGAGATGTTTAGTATCAGACCTTGCTAATTGCCGTACTATTTCCAAATAAGCAACTCTATTAGGAACCACTCAGGGTAGCAAATGTGGAACCCCTTCAAATCCATAAACCCTTATTACTATGCAATTGGAGAAGGCATACCAGTCTCCCCAATTATGGTTCACCTTGCCTCTCGAGCTAGTTTCCTTTGGTCTCAAAAATATTTACACCTCAGGGAATAAATTGTGATCATATGAATAGCCTAGCAACTTCATTAATGGTTTAACAAAATTTTCTTCAAAATATAAATAGTGGGACCTCTCACATCGACTATCCCATAGTGCAGTCCACATTTATATAGGTTTAAATTTTCCATCTTTATCTGTGTCTTTGATTCTTAATTCTTTCCCCACACATTTCTAGCATGTCCCTCATATAAAAGTAAATGCATTAACAAGGAATAGTGTTTGAAATCTATGCAATCATTGTTTTTTATTCTTTCAAGCCCTTGATTTAGGGTATTCACCAAATAGTTTGCATAGTCTAATGACCTAGCATCTTTTCTTTGTATAACAGTTGCTAGAACCATCGATGCAATAGACATAAGTGGTGGAACCTCAATTCCCAAGACTTGACCAATTGAGTAGTAGGTATATTGGAAGTATTCTTCAAACAAATCTATATTAAATGGAGGGTTTTCATTGCTTGAAATTTTTCTAAGTTGACCTTGCTCATTCTTAGGTCTATGTAAAGCTAGCTTCCATTTCTTGTAACTAGTATCCATGCAATGATATGCTGTCAAAAAGTATCTAATGGTGAATGGCAAGTTCATGGGACCTTCTAATTGAAATACATTAGAGATCAGGTCTTGGGAGATAACAAGCATATCGGCCCCATTTGGTGATTGGATAGTTCTTTTCTTGGCATTATACCGACTGGCCAGAGATTTCACCAATTGTACGTTGATGAACACATTTGGCACCACAAATCTTCCTAAGTTCAATCTCCATGGGTTATAGACTGGTTGAAATTTGAATTGTTTTTTGTAGTGATACATAAAAAGATCATAGCCCTGGTGTGGCATCCAAACATCCCCAAGACCCCTATGTTTATCTAAAAATTTACTTGCTTGAACACTTCTTATGGGTCTTGGCCCTAACCCCGAACACTGATCTATCAAGTCTTGGTATAAATTCCTCTTTTCAATTTTTTTGTTTCTTTGCCTTAGGTTTTTCCACATTTTCTTCCATTGAAAACTCTGAAAAAATGTAACTTTCTAGCTAAGATTGGAGTACTTACGTGAATTTTTGCTTCTCCTGGCTTCACTATGTGAGAGCTTTGAGTTCTATCCTTTCTACTTCTACCCTTAGCGTAACCATTCTAGTTTTTGCAAATTGTATGATTAATTTGTGGTGCAATTCACCTCTATGTTGGCTCATTAATATACCACCTGCTTCAATCTTTTCATCGGGGAGAGCATTTATGTTAAATATCCCGATGATGCTTTTGACGCCACATCAGCTAGTAGTAATCATTAATCGCTATATCATTGGGACCTTGGTTCATTTTCCACCGATGGTCACCTTCTCCACCAATAAGTGTTTTTCTTTCGATCTATCAGTAAGACATCAAACAATATTACCCTGATGCATCCTAGCTTCACTGATAACTGTTAGAATTTGATACCCCATGATTATATTGGGCTATTGGGGGAGCTTCATCATTCATTTCGTCAATGCACCAGAGTTGCAGCAATGGAAGGATATTATGTTGATGTAAGGATATGAATTGCCCCTATCAGGCTATTGGTGGGGTGGTGATGGGAGTTCCACCGACAAAGTATTGTTAGCCCGATGGTATCAAAGGACTTCAATGGATTTCATGAATGTGATTATTTGGGTATGCTGGTTACAAAAATGGATTCTTTACACAAACCTCGGTAATTTGTCTAGATCATGAAATTGAGTCTGGTGAGATTTTGTAAGGACTAGGAGATAAATGAATAGATGTAATGCAAATATGTGGGATTATTTTTTTTAGTTCTAACACAACTCTTTTGACATTTTTTTATCTTATACTTATTGTGTGATGCATGATCTTTATTTTTCTTTGTTATTTTGAGCATGCATGTGCCATGTGTAGGCTTAATAGTTGGTTATTGACCTCTCACATAAGCTGATATGTTGGTAATCTAGGTTTTCTAAACAAAATTCCCCCTGATAAAGTAAATTTCCCCCAATAGAATAATATGTAATAATATTTAATTGAGGGAGTATAATATTTCTTATACGGATGTATTGTTTATGCATTGATGGCAAATTGTATTCGCTTGAAAGTTTTTAAAGTATTTCCACCAAATTCATTTTGTGCATATTTATTGTAGATGTCCTTAAGCTATATGAAAAAGGTGTTTATACAATTTGAGATCAATTGATAAGCTGAGACATGTAATGTTGATTTGATTTACATTTTACTTAAGATATAATTTCGTTGTGTTGCTGAATTTCTTAGTTCAATAATTGGGATTCTCAATGATCTTGTATACCCAAAGTGTATGTGATAGAAAGAAATTAGGTAGTCATGTCAATTAGTTTGACATTTTAAGTGATCTTGAGTTTATAAGTACATAGTGATAAGTTTTGACAAATAACATAATTTCTTGTTGCATTTATCACAAAAACAAAGGCCTCTTTTGATTGTAGCAGAGGATGTAGAGAGTGAAGCATTGGCTACTTTGATCTTCTAAATTGATTCTTTTTTACTAAATTGATAATGTTTGAAGTTTATTTTTCTTTCTTAGATGTTGAGTCTAATTAATAAGTTTAATGTTGTGTTGCAACTTGTAGGTGAGTATGTTGATATGATAAAGGCTAGCATTGTTGATCTCTAAAAGTTATCAGAATTACATTAGTTGATGTAGAAAGGTAAAACTATTTATCTTTATTATAATTAGTGGAACTTGCAACTACAATATTTGATAAAAATCTACTTCCAAATATGCTTTTGATGGATGTTATATCTAATTCTGATACATTCACTATATCTAGTGCCTAAATTTAGGGTGCCATAGTTGGAAAAGGAAAAAAAATGTTTGAATTTTATCCTCTGTGTTATTTGACTTTTTATGAGTTTTTGATGTGCAAATTTTGAAACCTTATTTTCAGGCTACAGCTCCAAATTGGAGAAGTGAAAGGTCATGAATACCAGTGAGGAAAATTTTGGAGGAGCTGAAACAAATAGTGGTGGGAAAGCTATGGATTTGCAAGGGGATTAAATGGGTCAAGCCCCTATAGGAGGTCATCGCCCTTCCAAAAGGACTACAGTTAAGGGGGAAATAGTATAAGTATATGAAAATAGGACTATTTTGTTTATATAGTGTCTGTAAGTTGTATAGTGTCATTGAGACATTGAATGTAACTAATGAGATTTTGATTTACCAATGAGGCTTAATGAAGTAAATTTTCATAGCGGTTTTTTCTCCACTCATAAATACTATGTTGTGGCTCTTCTTGATTTGTAATCTGTTTGAGTTTGTGTCTGATCAATCATATTTGTTCAAGAATTTTAGTCTTCATTTCATGGTGTTTTTTAACATTTGAATATCTATGATACTTGAAGTTTATATGCATAAATTTGTGAGGATTAATTAAGTTAGATTTGATTTGTAATGACTAAATACATGACTAAATACATGACTAAATTAATGATTAAATAAATGACTAAATTAATGACTAAATATATGACTAAAGTAATGACTAAATATATGACTAAATAAATGACTACCATGACTAAATAAATGACCAATTAACAACAATCAATGACTAAATTAATGACTAAACAAATCACTACCATGACTAAATTAACGACTAAATCAATGACCAAATCAATGACTAAATAAATGACTAAAATAGTTTAGTCATAAATTTAGTGGTGTTATAAATGACTAAAAATAAACCACTAAAATAGTCACATGACTAAAATTAATGACTAAAAAATATGACTAAATAAATGACTAAATCAATGATTAAATCAATGACCAAATTAATGACTAAAATCAATGACTAAATAAATGACTAAAATTTTTTAGTCATAAATTTAGTGGTGTTATAAATGACTACAAATAAACCACTAGTAGTCACGTGACTAAAGTTAGTCATTTATGTGCAATTTTTAGTAGTTTATTTAGTCATATATTGTTGTTTGTGTCTACAGTTGTAGGATTAGGGTAGAGAGGGAGGGATGGATGGAGGGAGAGATGGAGGGATGAGTGAGATAGAGAGGAGAGAAGAGGAGGGAGGGACAAAGATATATGAGGGTCGAGGATCGAATGTATAGGGTAGAGTGTTGAGAATTGAGGGTATAGGGTTGATGGTTTAGGGTATTGGGTTGAGGGTATAGGTTTGAGGGATTAGGGTTGAGGGTACATGCGGTTGAAGGATTTGGGTTGAGGTTCCAATGTATAGGGTAGAGGGTATCGGGGAGGGTTTAGGGTTTGAGGGTTGAGGATTGAGGGATTAAGGGTTGAGGGTTGAGAATTGAGGGTTGAGGGATTAGGGTAGAGAGTTTAGGTGGTTTTAAGGGTTTAAGGGTTGATGGATTAGGTTTGAGGGTAGAGGGTATTGGGTTGAGGGTAGAGGGTTTAAGGGTTTAGGGTTTATGGGTTGAGATTTTAGGGTTTAGAGTTTAGGGTTGAGTTTTTAAGGGTTGAGGGTATACAATTAAGGAATTAGGGTAGAGAGGGAGGGATGGATGGAGGGAGAGTTTGAGGGATAAGTGAGATAGAGAGGAGAGAAGATGAGGGAGGGACAAAGATATATGAGGGTCGAGGATCCAATTTATAGGGTAGAGGGTTGAGAATTGAGGGTATAGGGTTGAGGTATAGGGTTGATGGTTTAGGATATTGGGTTGAGGGTATAGGGTTGAGGTATAGGGTTGATGGTTTAGGATATTGGGTTGAGGGTATAGGTTTGAGGGATTAGGGTTGATGGTACATATGGTTGAAGGATTAGGGTTGAGGGTCCAATGTATAGGGTTTGAGGGTTGAGGATTGAGGGATTAAGGGTTGAGGGTTGAGAATTGAGGGTTGATGGTTTAATGTATAGGGTAGAGGGTAGAGGGTTTAAGGGTTTAGGGTTCAAGGGCTGATGGTTGAGGGTAGAGGATTGAGGGTATAGGCTTGGGGGATTAGGGTTGAGGATCCAATGTATAGGGTAGATGGTATAGGGGTTGAGGGATTAGGGTTTAAGGGTTGAGGGTTGAGGGTTGAGGGTTGAGGGATTAAGGGTTGAGGGATTAAGGGTCAAGAGGGTTGAGGGATTAAGGTAGAGAGTTTACTTGGGTTTAAGGGTTTAAGTGTTGAGGGATTAGGGTTGAGGGTAGAGGGTAGAGGGTTTAACGGTTTAGGGTTTAAGGGTTGAGGGTATACCATTGAGGGATTAGGGTAGAGAGGGAGGGATGGAGGGAGGGAGAGATGGAGGGATAAGTGACATAGAGAGAAGGAGAGAGGATGAGGGAGGGCTAAAGATATATGAGGGTCAAGGATCTAATGTGTAGGGTAGAGCGTTGAGAATTGAGGGTATAGGGTTGAGGACATATAAGGTTTATGGTTTATGGTATTGGGTTGAGGGTACATATGGTTGAAGGATTAGGGTTGAGGGTCCAATGTATAGGGTAGAGGGTATTGGGGTTGAGGGTTTAGGGTTTGAGAGTTGAGGATTGAGGTATTAAGGGTTGAGGGTTGAGAATTGAGGCTTGAGGGTTTAATGTATAGGGTAGAGGGTAGAGGGTAGATGGTTTAACGATTGAGGGTTTAAGGGTTGAGGGTAGAGGGTGTAGGGTTTAAGGTTGAGCATAGAGGATTGAGAGTATAGGGCTGAGGGATTAGGGTTTAAAGGTTGAGGGTAAATGACCGTAGAGGGTAGAGGGTTGAGGGTTTAAGTGTTGAAGGATTAAGGGTCGATAGTTTAGGGATTAGGGTAGAGATTTTTCTTGGGATTAAGGGTTTAAGGGTTGAGGGATTAGGCTTGAGGGTTTAGGGTTTAGGATAGAGGGTAGAGGGTTTAATGGTTTAAGGTTTAAGGGTCGAGGGTTGAGGGTTTAAAGTTTAGGTTGAGTGTTTAAGGGTTTAAGGGTTGAGGGTTTAGGGTTGAGGGATTAGGGTAGAGAGGGCATGGATGGATAGAGAGATGGAGGGAGAAGTGAGATAGAGAAGAGGAGGGAGGGACAAAGATATATGAGGGTTGAGAATTGAGGGTATAGGTTGACGACCTATAGGCTTGAGGGTTTAGGGTATTGGGTTGAGGGTACATATGGTGTAAGGATTAGGGTTGAGGGTCCAATGTATAGGGTAGATGGTATTAAGGTTGAGGGTTTAGGGTTTTAGGGTTGATGATTGAGGGATTAAGGGTTGAGGGTTGAGAATTGAGGGTTGAGGGTTTAATGTATAGGGTAGAGAGTAGAGGGTAGAGGGTTTAGGGGTTTAGGGTTTAAGGGTTTAGGGTTTAGGGTTTAAGGTTGAGGGTAGAGGATTGAGGGATAGGGTTGGGTAATTAGGGTTGATGGTCCAATGTATAGGGTAGAGGGTATAGGGGTTGAGGGATTAGGGTTTAAGGGTTGAGGGATGAGGGTTGAGGGTTGAGGTTCAAGAGGGTTGAGGGATTAGGGTAGAGAGTTTACTTAGGTTTAAGGGTTTAAGGGTTGAGGGATTATGGTTGAGGGTAGAGGGTTTAAGGGTTTAGGGTTTATAGGTTGAGGGTTTAGGGTTTAGGGTTTAGGGTTGAGCATTTAAGGGTTTAAGGGTTATACATTTGAGGTTTTAGGGTAGAGAGGGAGGGATGGATGGAAGGAGAGATGGAGGGATAATTGATTAAGGGTTGAGGGTCCAATGTATAGTGTAGAGGGTATTAGGGTTGAGGGTTGAGGATTGAGGGATTAAGGGTTGAGGGTTGAGAATTGAGAATTTAGGGTAGAGGGTAAAGGGTCTAAGGGTTTAGGTTTGAGGTTTTAGGGTCCAAGAAATGGGTTCTCCCAGTGATGTAGAGAGAGAGGGAGGGAGTGGGAGAGAGATAGAGGGTAGAGGGGAGAGAGGTAGAAGGAGTGAGTGAGTGAGGGAGACAGACTTGAGAGAGGGAAAGAGGGTAGGAGGGAGATAATTGAGAGAGATGGAGAGAGTGGGAGAGAGATAGAGGGTAGAGAGAGAGTAGAGAGATGAGAGAGGTAGAGGAGTAGAGGGTTTGAAGTTAGAGGGTAATGGTAGAGGGTGGAGTAGAGAGGGCTAATGGTATAGGGTAGAGGGCCAAAAAAGGAATTAGAAAAATACTTTTATTTATGTCAAATTATGGTGTTTGTACATGTGCATGGTACGGTCCTAAAACGTGACTTTTAAAAAGTAGTTTTTATACATATTTAATAAAAATTATTTTGTATCATTTGGGTATTAGAATAAATTACATATTTGAAAACTAGACTCAAAATACTAAATTTCATATTACTGAACATTTTTAAGATTCAATCTGTAAGTGCTTCTAATTTTAAGTCCAACTATGACAAATTCTTAAAATTAGGAAAAACACTTCCACTTTTTGAACATTTTGTGGACCCAACTTCTTGCACCTACCCATGAAGCTTCCTCTCAAATGTCCAAAAATTATTCCCTTAAAAAAATATAATCGATGGTAACACATTCAAAGAGAATAATAAACCTCCTTATAAAATTAAAAATTTTAAACCATGGTTTTAGGATACTATTTCCATGCTAGCATTTTTCCTTGGATTGGATAGTAATGGGGAAGTGGGTGCAAGCGTCCTTAAAATGGTATATAATATCCATTATATTACTTCACCCATTAAATTCTTGAGAATATTGTAGAATCCATGCACAAATATTTTTTAATGATTAAAGGACTCTAAGACATTAGATACAAAACCTACTTGTGATATTTATTTTTAGTGGAATTTGGTGGAACTTTTATGACCAACAAGCTTTAGATTCATCCCTATATGAATAAAAAGTGAAAATGGTGTCTCCATTATATGATTGTAACCCTAAGATAAGGATGCATGATAATTAAAGAAGTTGCAATCATTTTCTAGACTACTTTTAGAATCCATTATATCAAGAAATTACTAATACTCTAATGTTCAAATTTCACAAGTCTTGTAGAGAATGCATTCAATAGGGGTCATAAATACAATTGGCTAATTGGTACTTCATGGAAGAATATATTATGCTAAGATTTTATGGATCAAGATTACATCCCTACACACTTTCAATACATGTGATAGAGAGGGGTTTTACATTGGAATATGTATAATAGATGGACAATATAGATTAACTATACTTTGTTAGTAAGAAAAAAAACATATTTCCTTTGTTACCTTTTCATTTGCAAGGTTCACATTCAAGAGAAAATAATTTAGTGTAGTACATGAATATAAAAAAATTGATGTTGAATCTCACTAGTCATATAATCCATGTGGCGTTAAAGCAAGGCCTGTGGCCAATAAGAACATTGGAAGTAGAATTCAACAAAGTAAACCCTTGCTAGAAATATTAAAAAATGAGAATTGTAAGGATGGGGTTAAAAAGTTAGTGGAGGAAACTGCTATTGAGAAAGGCATTTTTTTGAACAATTATTAGTAGAAATAACGGCATTGCATCCACATTGAGCATTAGATATATCAATCAGGAGGTACAATAATTTTAATAAAAAATCAATTAACCATCTACTTCAAAAAATACTAGATTCACGTAGAGAAGTTTGTACATAGGAACAATGGGCATAAACAAAAACAAATGTTTTTTTTTTTCTATGAGGAAGGTGATCTAAAAACTACTATAGGTTTTGAAGAGATCCCAAAAGATGATGAGTTTAGCAATTTTTGGAATATAAAGCATCTCTTTGAAGCAAATAATGATTAATTTGATGATGATAGGAAAGAGCAACACTTAGATACCATTCCTAGTGTAGAATATGCATACAAACCTAGTTTGAGTGAGACCACAAAACAAACATATACTTCAAGGGACCCATAATAAAAAAATTGGGTTATGAAGGTGGTGGTTTTGGGTCCAATGGACAAGGAAATGCTTTGGTGATAATACAAGTAGACCCTAGAAGACTTGGTTATTCTTGAGGGATTAGAACTAATAAACAAACCCAAGGTCATACAAGGGTAGGTAGTATAGTTCATTTTGTTATATCTTCAAATCTTGGCAGTCTGATACAATCACAACCAAGACATCGTGAAGAATATAGTGTTATTGGTGGTGATAGTATAGGTAGTAGTAATAGTAGTGGTCAAAAGGTGTTACAACATCATATTACTCACAAGAGGCTAATAATAGAATATACTATACAAAAACCTAGTGATCAAGGCATTTTGAAGAAGCAAAATATTATGGTAGGTCCAAGTCCAACTACCTCAATTTCAACCTCAAAGGAATTATTTCCACTTCCAAAAGGCAACCCTCTAGTTGTTAGTGTGACTAGGACAATAATAGACAGTTCTCAAACTTAAAAAATTAGAGATTCCCCCAACAATTCAAGTACTCCTTCTCCATTCAAGAATTTGATTGTATCAATAGTCCTAGGTTTTGATTACAATGTTGAGTTTAGAAAGAAAGTAGAAATATATAAAGAACATAAGAAGCAAGTTCTAGAGAGTATAATTATTGCAACTTCAAAGCCTACAACAACTAGGGTATTTATCTTATATGACCCAAATATAAAAACCATAGGGTACATGTTTGGTGTGCCTAAAGTTCACAATAAACCAAACAACCAGATGCATCGCTTTGACATTGAGATGAGTAGTATCCAAATGTTTTTTTTTTGGAATTAATTTTTTGAGAAAATCAATGTATTGAAAATGAACAATGAAATGGAGTACACATCATTGTTAAATCAAGAAAGAAACAAATATAGGTTGCAAAATCAAATAGAAAAGTTACATGAAAACCTAGAAAATAAGAAAAAAAGAGACAAAAGTAACATATAACAATAGCAATAAATGAGAGAAAAGCGTAAGAAAATATACCTCTACATATACAAGCAAATAGAATGAATAAATAAAGGTGGAATTGAATGAATTGAAGCAAAGGTTAGATGAAAGCATCAAGAAATATGATAATGGAAGAGTCACTTCATAAAATTACAAAAAGACTTGGTGAAATATAATGCCTTAGAGAATACAATACAAGTCAAATTGAATGAAAAAAAATAAAGACCAGAAGTGTGGAAACATAAAACAAAGGAAGAGAGAAGAAACAGTAAAAAAATGATGATAGAGTTGAAGAAAAAAGAAAATGAAAAAGTCTTCCGAAAATAGGTTACCCGCATTTTGTATATAAAAATAATGAGGTATATAAAGAAAAATATTTAAAAGGAAATTATGTAAAGAACTAATCATTTGTTTCAATTTTTTTAATTGATTGATAGCCTGATAGTACAAAATAGGAAGCTCAAATAATACATTGTTTTTTAATTCAAGAGAGAAAACTACAAATCAAATTTTGCAAACAATCTACAAAAATGAAAATGAATTGATATCCAAAGGAATTCATGACCAAATTGATGCCTCAATAAAAGAATCGCCTATCATTCAAAAATGTTTAAAACTATGTGAAGCAAAGGAATGTCTGGATTAGGCTTCAAAAAGATGAATGTCTAAATCAGGCTACAAAAAAATGTGATAGCTACATAAAAGGTTATAGAGGACTTGAAAAAGCTTGGTTTTCTATAATAAAGTGATACATTGGAAAGACTAATTTAAAAAAGAAGATGGAGGATAGAATGAAGTTTGATTTGGACCAATTTCTTAGAACCTAGATGAACCAAAAAAATTGGATTCCATCAAACTATTAATAGCCTTAAATACAATTATGATTGAAATATTCAAGTCAAGTTCCATTGTCAATTATGAATTGTTAACAAATTTGTAATTGAGATACTATAAGTTAGAAAAAATGCACTTCCATCAGATGGACAGTGGAGCATGCTGTAAAACTTGTTAAAATGATTTGATAATATGAGTTTCCAACTCAACTTTGTGTAGAGTTTTTTTAGCAATATTTTTATAATACTTCAATGTATTCCTTCATTTTAAAATCAATATAAAAATGAAATCCATTTATGTGTTTGAATTATCTATATTATGTAATTCTTTAGTTTAAGAAAACTCTACTTTCCAAATACACATTAAACATTTGCTAATATTGTATATGTTATTATCATTAGTAAGCATTTAGTTGAATCATTGACTGCATGTAGAACTTATCAGTATCAAATTATAACAATATGAAATTATCAATGATATGATAATAAATAAATGGAAATTAAAAAATGTGTTTAATAAAAAAAATTTGAAAATAATTTTTAAAATTTAGATTCTAAAATGGATTGAAAAATAGTAATACATTAATTTATTCAATATGATTCATGAAATACAGTTTAACATATCATCAATGATAGTTTGAAATATGATTCATGAAGTACAATATAAATACATAGTAATTTCTAAATCTCTTCCATTTTCAAAATCATCTCCTAGCTTTGATCTTGAGATTGAGAGTTGTCATGATTCCAATCTTCATTTTATTTGCTCTAAGTTTGTAGACATCCACATAACTACATCTCATCACTACCAGTACAAATGTTAGTCATTGTCTTTTCTGCCACTATGGTTTGAAGCGTTGCACAACCCCCTTCTTTCACATATGAACCTCTAGATTGTGAATTCCCTTTCAAAAGGAAAATTTTGGATATCATACCTAGTTGTATATATCCTCAAGAAATTTTCCAAATTCTTTTCTAGTTTGTTTTTTATCTTTAATTTGAAGAACTCCAATGCATTGAAAACTCTCTCATCCTCCATCAATCTCAATATCATGGTTTTACATAAATCAACAAGTTTGAAATATTTTGATGTTGAATCAAACAATATTTTGCTCTAAATTAAAATTTCCCAAAGCTCTATTATCAATCCATCTTGGAAGGGACTCTCCATGATTTTAAATTATTTCATCATTGTTTTAAAAAATGGTCGAATTGCTTTATAAACTTATATTTATTTATAATTCCTTCTATTATTGTCCATTGAATTATGAACTTTTGGAAAATTATTTGACCAAGGTGTTTGTAGGAACCTAAAATTGTCTGAATGCATCACATATTTATAATTAACTATTTCTCTTTATTATCTCCTAATTCATCAATTTTAATTAAATAATTTCCAATTCTTTGATTAAATTCATTATTTTCTTCTATTAATTGAATAATTAATATTATTTGATTAATTCATCAAAATTCATCATTTTCTTGTAAATCACCTTAAATTCTAATTTTCTTCTTTCCAAATTAAATAAATATTTTATTATTATTTAATTAATCCTAATTTTTTGTCATCTCATATAATTTGATTTTTTTTATTATTTAATTAGCTAATTTTCTTCCAACTTGCAAATGAAATATTCTATTTTTAAAATAGGCTATTATTTTCCTCTCATAATTAAATAATTTTTAAATTTATTTAATTCCCTAATTTCCCTCTCAAAGGAATATTCTATTTTTTTTAAAGGAATTTTCTCTTTTCTCTTTTCAAACTAATTTTCTTAAAAGAGGGAGATATTTTCAATTAACTGAACCTCTCCTAAATTATCCACCGGTGATCTTGATCTAATCTCCACCTTTGATTTCAAGTTTCAATCTCCACCATTGATCAAAAATCTAAAAATCTATAAAATAAGCATTTTCCTCAATCAAATTTATTCACAATTGTTTTGGGAAAATTCATTCATTTTTGAGAGCTTGAGCATTCATCTTTTGCAACATTATTTTGAAGCATTTTATGAATCAACATCATCAAAGAGATTTTGCACAATTGGGTTCTAAGGTTTGAGCGATCCAACACATCAAATTCATCAAGATTTAACAATGGAATGTTAGGTTTGCTTGCTTTTGATCTTGTTTTTAGTATTATCTTTGATTTGGTTGATCTTTTCCAAAATTATTGCATTCAATTTCATTGGTTAATGGGTTTAATTGATCTTTTCATTGTGGTTCTTTAATATTTCTAACCCTAATTGTATTTATTTGCTTTCTAATTGATTTCCCATTATACCCATTACATAGTGTTTATCTTGTTATTAAAATCAATTGGTTGACAGTTGACTCGATATTAAGAATACACAATAGAAATGGCTTCAAGAAACTCATCACGATGAAATAATTCTCTAATCTTTGAGGAAAGATAAGTCACAATACTCTTTAAATTAGTACGTACAAATTAATAATGTTGTCAAAAGTTTCCCTTGTAGCAGTTACTTCTTTGATAGTGTACTTGACTGTGGTATAATAGTGCAGTGGTATCTCATATCCCCGTATGGATACACATAACTCCTCTATTGCAGTAAATTATAAAAAATAGTAGGATTTTTTATACTTGTGATCAAATGTGAGCTAATTGTCATGCCCACATTTTAAACTCTAAACAACTTAACAAATCCACAACTGCTTTACTAATTTGTAAATAATTTTTTTTTGTGTGTTTACTTAAAAGACTAAAACAACACAATTCACTACTTACAACTATGGTCAATGATCACACTAGTTTGAAGCAAAGATAGAAATGATTTATTATTTTTAGCAATAGAGTCTACTTGCTTTGGATTAGCTTAACGTGCCTCTTACATTCCATTGTGTCAAAAACTCCTCGCCCCCAATACGTATGTCTGCAAGGTCTACATGACTTGGAACACACATAAGATCAAGGTAGTTAGCACATGATTACTAAGACAAGCTATATAAATCAGTGATAGTTTAATATCGAGAGAAAGTGGCAAGTCACATACATGACTAGAAGGACAGTCCTAGGGGCTTAACCTAATGCCTCGGGGGCTCATCACTTGATGGCCTTACCTACGTATATATTTTGCAGAGGCACTATAGTTCGACAACTTGAGTTACTCCAACTCATTTGACTCACCCACATGGGGTATATCCACTAGGGTTCAACAAATGACTCAACCTCATTCATACTCACAACACATTTACATTTAAATTACACTAAGGTTCAATCCTATACTCAAAGGTATCATGTATTCCACACAAAATACATACTATATAAGTGGGTAAGCAACCCTTTCTAGGGTCCATTACCCCAAACAGTTTCACAGACGACTGCCACCCACTTAGGTAAAGATGGGGGTTGAAAAAATGGCTAAGGGTATAATAACATCATATGGAGTATAGACTCGATCACTAATAATTTGACAAACTCAATCATGCATATTACAAATTGAGTAAATAAAACTCAATACCTAACATAATGAAATGTACAATAAGGAGCACATTAAAAACACATTTATCTCCTTCTAGCATGCTATAACACATAAAATCCAATAGTGACCACTTAACAAGTTTGTGATCTGTTAAACACTACTAAAATCATAATAAGGAACTTGGATTTTCCAATAGTTTTCATGAATGCAAATAATAACTATTCAAGCTATGGATATTCAACTCACACAACAATGATAGTGTTAACAACTCAAAGAAATACTCTTAAACAAATAGACCTTGATTATAAATATTAGGTAATGCCAATGGATGACTTCCCAATTAACCATGTACCTAAACTGATATTTAGATAAAGAATACATTGAAGTCAGTTTTAAATACACACAAATCAGAACATTTCCCTGTAGCAGGAGTTACCATTGACACATAAGACCCTATTACATTCATGGAACATATTTTCTATTTGGTTTTCATATCTAACAATACCTATTTAATAATACCTATTAGATCAATAAGCAAGAACAATAATGATTAGAGAATCCATAGATATAGTATGAACACTAATGAGAAAACCATTTCGATAACTAGGGAAATTATAACAACAAATTGATTTAATTTTTTTTTAAGATCACTTTAATATTATTAACTAAGATAAAATGGAATAAAATGAAGGTAATGTAATTGTGGAAATGCTTATGCTCACAATGAGCTATAGAAAGTTAACATGTTGCTAAATATATGTTATTGTTCTACCACTACCAATGTACTGTGAAAGATTAATATACTAGTCTAATGTCACAAACTATCTCAATTTTCATATTCAAATTATTTATTTCAAATTATTTTATCTTTGTCCTCCTATGTGAATCCAAAAAATATATATTAAAATTAAATATAATTAATATTTACTTTTTGACTTAAATTTAATTTCTTTACTTTACTATTTTTCTTAAAATGTCATTACATAAATATTTAATACTATATAAAAAAATAAAATATTTATTTGTTTCAAATTACTCATATAATTACTAAATAACATCCCCATCCCCATGGCGCTTCCCCTATTTCGGGCCCGGGGGAGACGGGTAGGGAAAGAAAGCGGCTTGCCCCTACCCCGCGCCCTAAGGCTAAAGCCTCTAAGAAAGCTAAAGTATGCCATCAAATTGATTCTGACGTTGAGATCACTGAAGAAGCTAACACCCCCCGTCGATCTGATAGACTAGTTTGTAAGCAGGACAAGGTCGGAAGCCTTAAGGAAGCCTCTGATTCGGACAAGGATCTTGAGAGTGACAGTGAAAGTCACGAGGAAATGGTGGTGGGTGGGGAAGGCCAGTCGGTGTCAGTGAATAGTGCATCCCATGTGTGAGAAAGTTTAAAGAAGGGCCTTCTGGTGACAATGTGCTGGAAATTATCCCCCGGTCCTCTGATGTGGTTAAAGGAAAAGCCCCCTTGCAGGAAGACCACAAGGAAAAAGATCTGGCATGGGAAGAAGTTGGTATGCTGAAGGGGAGATTGGAGAGGTTGGAAAAGAAGGTCCAAGAGGTGTCCCAATTTTCCCTGAGGATCATGCACAGGTCGGCCACCAGTCTTTGCTTGCTGCAGAAGGAAAAGTCCACGGATGGTGCTGAAGATGATGCTGGTTTCAAGGAGCTGCTCGAGTTCCTCACGACAGATTGGGCAACGGCTATACATGATATGCCTGGCAGGAAGGAAAAGAATTAGGCCGCCTGTTTGTTCTTGTTTATTTCTATGTCTTGTTGTTTGTTTTTTCTGCTAAAACTTGGTGGACCCTGGTGGTCTTTGGACTTAGTTGGCTGGTTTTTGGCTTGCTTGATTAACTTTGTTATCCTACGTTTACTATTACTTTTTGTTTTTTGATGATGTGTTGTGGGTGATGACTTTCTCTCTGCTGTCACTGTGTTGTTAGTGGGCTTTTGCTGGATGGCCTTTGTGCCTTGTACTTATGGGTCAGCACCCTTGTTTTGCTGCTTTTTATTTCAAAAACATCTATCCTTCACATAATAATTTATCCATTACATATTCCCTTAAAAAAGATACAATTAAAAAAAATCATCTTACAAAAAAGTGAGATATTATCTAACCCTCTTTTTCCTTATTTAAAATTAAGTACGTACTTTTTCTTAAGAAAGATTCAACGGGATGTAGTTTTATTCCCTAATCTTTAGGATTTAAAAGAAAAGCTTATCTCTTTCTCTCTTTTTTTAGCTAAAAGTAAGGAAATCACAGGAAGATGAACTTAGAGTTCATTCACAAGTTGGGCAACAATAAGGGACATTTTTCATGTGAAGAATATACAGGGATATACTACATGCATTCAATAATATTTTGGGACAATATTTATAATAATAATAATTATACACCACAGGCAATAACGAAAGTCTTTACTAACATGGCTTTACTAATGTTTCTGTTTTGTGTAGAAGACATCTGTATCAGGAGCTCTAGAACAGGGTATGGCATCCATTGAAGCATAAAGGATAGATATATCTTCACAGACGGTGTGTTTGCAACTGTGTTGATAGAGATGTATGCAAAACGTGGAGCACATACAAGGCACGTGAACTGTTTGATAAAATGTCTCAAAAAAAATGTGGTCTTAGGGGGTGTTGAAGATTGCAGGACATGCACAAGAGGGATTTTCTAAAGGCCTTTAGAACTTTGAATGAAACGCAAATGGCAGGTGTAAAGCCAAATTACACACCCCTATTCCAATATCCTCCCTACATACTCCCAAAATGGGAGCTTTTGGAGCAGAGTACGGGCATCCATCAAGGCATAAAGGATGAAAGTGGTTGTAGTTTCTGATGAAAATGCACTAATTATAAAATATGAACAATGAGCTCTCTATTGAGCACAAACATAGCTAATTTGGAGATTGAAAAACCTGCCCCAGAAACAAATATTCTTTTGAAGAGTGTTTGACATAGTTCACCACAAGATAACATGCATTATCAGTTTCATAGCAATTTTGCAAGCTAAATAGTGGGTCAAGTTCTACAATAAGCAAAAATGCATACATAAAAATATAAAGTGTATGCACATAGAGATGAAAATAATCTAAAAGAAAACACTTAAATCTAGAAAATTCAGTGAACACTAGATAACAATTATGCACGATAAAATATAGAAGGCAACAATTAATTATAGGAAATTAGGCAAACACTAGATAGCAAATTTGAGAGAAGAGACTGTAGTTGTGTTGAAGCCTTTGACAAGCTTAATAAGAATAAGTAATAGATCTTGCGTTTCATAGAATAATCAGAATACAAGACATTCTAAGAATTAGTTCCTTACAAAGAAAAAAATAGATTTCTTTCTATAGGTTGATTGTGCTTAACCCCTTTTAGTGATTCATACCAAAAATTTAAAAAAAACATTATTTCTATCTGTTACAATCATTCCTCGAACCATTTTCTTTTCAAGTTGGTTACCGCCTTTACTCTTAGTCCTCATTTAGCTTATTCGACTATTAACATGAGGTAGAAAAGAAAAATACATTTTAACCTTCCTTTTAATAGTCCTTTTCAAATTTCAATAGCATCCACACAAAAGCAAGCAGACAAGGCATGACCCAAATAGAATCAATCCAGATCCTATAGAAATAAATCTGCTCCAACACTTAACATATTTTGTTTAATTCTAGATTTCCTCGAATACAAAAAGGAAAGAAATTATGCAAATAGAATTATAAAATCTAGTCAGGGGATGTAACATTGTAAGATAATACCTTACCAGAATATCAACGTTGTCATAATTTTCTTCAACCCCTTTGGAAAAATGGATTTACAAAATTTGTATCCCCTATATCTATTTGATGGAAACCACTTTAAAGCCATGTTTCTGAAAAGATGCCCCATTTCCTGCCCTCTATCGCTAATCGTTGAAGTGAGAAGCACAGTCAGGTTGTGCATAGCAAGTTGTTTCCCCTAATCTGACAAAATACCACTATTCATTATACTTCCATCCATGTCCACCATCTGAGAAAAGTCTTCCACGTGCAATTTTCTATAAATGCCCATGCTCCAATTGCAGAAACCAAAGGTTGGAAATTAATTATCTGTGACAACCAATTCTTGAAATGTCATCTGGAATGTAAGTAATATTTAAAAGCTATTAATAAAGGATGATTCTGTCGCCCCCTTAGGTATGAAGTTGGAACATGTGACATGACCACCACATTTGAATATGAATAGTAGATTAAACGTCAGTTTCAAAGTGTTAGCCATGTTGATTGTTGATGAAATCAAGAGGGATGTTAAACAACATGGATTAGGGGACGGAAAGATTGATTGATTCAGTGCATGCCTTAGTATTTCAAAAGGTAACCTAAATTGGACTCAGGTTCAACTCACATAGTCTTCAACTATGTTGGGGATGAACGTAGATAGCCAAAGGGCTGAGTTAAAATTCAAAGGAAGAGTGAGTGGAGGCGATAGCTGAAGCAACTGTAGCTCTCACATATTCAATGTATACAATCGCACTAATATTGAGGATTGATTTTTAATTAGAAGAAAGTAATATCAGTTTGAGTGAATTAAATAGTAATGCTATTATTACTATTAATGTAACTATTATTATTTTAGATTAAATGATAATAATATAATTAACATAAATTGGATATTAAATATCAATATGAATATCCAACCAAATAACTTGTAAATTGATATCATTATTCTCACTACTTCATCTACATATGCATCCTATCCCATCACAATGAAATAGCTAATTCAATTGAAAACTATAGGTTATGTAGATATTTCTTTTATAAATATCTATTCAATTCAATAACTACTTTTATTTTAATTTTCATATAATTCAATCAACCTCTTCTTATTCATTTTAAAAGACATATTCATGTTTGATTGAATAGGATGGTGTGTGTAGTGATTCAATTACAGATTGCTTGACCCAATTAAATTTAACTCCTTAACCCCCATATCTAAGAGAGATGGGCTTGATTAAATTTCTCTTTTCGTAAAATCTCTTAATTTAATTAATTCTATTGACTTTTAAAAACATTTATTCATTCTTGCTCACACCTAATCCATTAGTAGAACCATACACCATTCAAATTAATCAATTAATGTATTAAATAATCAAGAAGCGAGAAATGAACAAGGTGGGTGCACTATTAGATATTAATTGA
This sequence comes from Sequoia sempervirens, assembly GCA_007258455.2. Taxonomy (NCBI): domain Eukaryota; kingdom Viridiplantae; phylum Streptophyta; class Pinopsida; order Cupressales; family Cupressaceae; genus Sequoia; species Sequoia sempervirens. The sequence goes on from VDFB02000019.1 coordinate 20,853,629, forward strand.
CTATTCATCATTCACCATGAATCAACCATCAACATTAACCACATTAACCAAAATTATCTAAGAACCATAGGTATTGAAAGACTAAGAGTACCCCCTCCAAGATAAAAAAAAATGATCTTGTAAGATGGGGTTAAAAATCAAATAGCATAGATAAAGTGATAGCCAACACTTCTAAGCTATAAAACCACATCAAACAAGAGAAAACAAACAATAAGAAATTAAAATGGAAGTATTCATGAATAAACACTCCCCATTGTGGTTATTTCACTTCTCTTGTCTCTCCTTCTTCTTATGCCAATATTACCCTCAAATTTGTTGTTGAAGTTGTGCAAATACCTACAAATAGTAAGCAAGAAAGTTGGAGATAATGGTTGTTAAGGACAAAGTGGAGAGGGAAGGTTGTTTTTATAGACAATCTTTCGAATGGACGACTAAGATTAATCCTCTAAAAGGATTTCAAAATCAATGGATGAGAATGCATGAGAGGGAGGTTATGAAATGGATGGCCAAGATTGAGCCTCAGAAAAAATGTCAAGATCAACGGTTTAGAATTGATGCACTAGAAATATGCCATGCATGGAAAAGCTATTACGCCGACAACTATGATGCCTGATGGATATGACAGACATGCAGGACATGCAGGCTGTGACAAAAATGAATGTTATGACAGGGGATTATGACAGAGCATCTTTGACCAGGTAGTGCATAAATAATTTATTTTAAATTATTTATTCAAAAATGGAGGAAAATGACAAGTGGAGATAAATAATTTATTCAAATTATTTATTTGGAGGAAAATGAAAATGGGCATTTAATTAAAATGATTATTCAACCATTTAGTTAAATAAGAGGGAAAATGGAAATAGAGACATTAAATAATTAACTTAGATTAATTATTTAATAAGGAAAGATGACAAGGGAATAGCTAAATAATTAACCATAGAAGAATTAAAAGACCATGAATAGTTAAATAATTAAATAAATAATAATTTATTTAACTATTGAAGAAGGGGGGAAATTAGTGACGCAATTAAATAATCTTAATTGATCAGGATAGAAATGATGCTCGCAGACTTAGGACATTTTTCAGTGTCTACATTTTTCCCCTCTTTGACATAATGTAGTTCATCACGTTGTGTCAAAGAAATTTAATTCTAAAATATGCCCTAGTGAAAGTAGGGTGAGGAAAGATAATTAGGAGGGTTGTGGTATGCCCCCTCGAGAGGACAGGAGGGTTCAAAGAACACAAATGTGCTCTCGAAATGGATGATAAGACTAGAGGATGAAGGATAGAAGAAATATTAGCATGGAAGGGGATGGATGTTAGCGTGAAAGAGAAAGGAGGATGAAGATGGAAAGTTAGACAAGAAATGATAAGGGAACCAACTTTCATGCTTACATTTTTGTATTTATCATCATTGGACATCAAAATGTTGCAAATGGACCACAAACACCATGGTATGACATAGACCAAGGTGTGCAAAGTGACCATTTGGGAGAGACAATTAGCATTCAAAAGACAAAGTCAACAAATAAGGAATGCCTCGGCTCATACTAAGGACCCAATTGTCCTAGTCTTTTTGCCAAGACAAGCTAAAAACAAAAAACAAAGAAAAAAGGTCATGATCCATCATCGTCCCTCTAAATCTATTAATAGGGCATCCTCAAGGAGACTAGTAACATGACCCAAAATCAATCAAGATAATAAGATAATTCCAACCCAACAAAGTGTATGCCATGATAGTGCTTGCCAGTGATAATGATGAGATTGTTTGTTTGACCAAGATGACCGAAGATTGATTGATAAGTTGACCAAGATTGATTGATAATTGAAAAAGGCTGACAAATTGATTTGATTGACCGTGCCTAGATTCAGGAAGGAAACATCCTGATCAAGGCAAGATTGATTGACAAGATTGACAAGATTAGTTGATTTGATAAGGATTGATTGATAAATTTGACAAGATTTGATTGATAATGATTGTGCATGACCTTAGGAAGGACACATCTTGAATAAGGAAAGGTTGATTGACAAGGTTGATAAGATCGATTAATTGTTTGACAAAGATTGATTGATATGACCAAGCGATGTGACAATACCCAATTGTAGGAAGGACACATCTTATTTAAGGAAACATCTGATAAAGTTGACCAATTGATAAATGTTGACAAGGCACCTAATTGCAAGAAAGACACATCTTGCTTAAGGTAAATGATCAAATTGACAAAGTCTAATCTCAGGAAGGACACATCCTGATAGAAGACAAAAGATAAGCCTGAATGAGAAAAATGACGAGATGCCCCATTTCGATTGAATGACAAGATCGATTGATTGATGATAGGATGATCGATTGATGAAATATTTTGTTGGTTATGTGCATTTTTTGATTGATGGTTTTGTTTTGAAGGATGATTGTTTTCAGACCAAGGACATGACCAGACCCGACAAACCCTAAGGGACTTGACCTAGGGGGCCTCGAGGGCTCATCGACAGATGGCCTTTCCTATGTAGCAATGCATAGAGACCTCGTAGTTCGACATGACTTGACTTTTCCTTATTTGACAAAAGAAGAAGTCATGATTTTATCAAGATGAGCCTTGCCTACGTAGAAAACGCGTAGAGGCAATGTAGTTCAACCCTACTAACACAAACTGACTCAGACTCAGACTCAGACTCTGTTTTTATAATTTTTGAAGTTTTCTAATGTTTTTGGGTTTTGAAGTTTTTGGATTTTTTTTGGATTTTTTCAAGACATTTTATGATTTTTATGGATTTTTTTAGGACATTTTATGATTTTTGCAGATTTTTTTGAATTTTTTGGATTTTTTTGGATATTTTGATGTTTTATGATGTTGATATCATTTATGATGAAGACATAGGTCAAGGAATTGCCCCTAGTCAAGTGCAAGACCAATTTATTAGGTGCAAAGGGGTAGCGACAAATGCAAAGTATGATCGAGGTACCCAAATGTTGGTGGTTCCCAAGCCATGGAAGGATGACAGTTTATTATGATGGAGTGACATGTGTGTCTAGATGAGCAGGAGGCTAGAAGACCAGATGGAGTGACAGTAGACGAAGGAGCAAGAACTGACTACACATGGTGTCTGTTTGCCAAGTTTTCACCATGGTACTTATCCAAAGCGCCACCAAAGTGGTTTCCACTTTTAGATGAATTATTTCTCTTTACTATTTTTTTTATTTTTCCTTTTTTTTTCTTTTGTTTTTTTGACTTTTTAAGGGGATACTCTAAGAATCAAGTGTAATACTTGTGAAGGTGCATATTGTTGATGGGTTCAGACAATGGCTCTCCTTCAGGAGTAGAGAGTTTATAAGCACCTAATCCATATGATATTGTAATGATATAAGGGCCCAACCAATTAGGTTCAAACTTTCCTGGTTTTTCTCATTTTGCTTGATTCTTTGGATTTTCTCTCAGGACTAAATCTCCAATGTCTAAGCTTCTAGGTCAAACCTTTTTGTTATAGTTGTGTCGAAGGCGATTCTGGTATACTTGTAGATGTATTAAGGCATTCTACCTCTTTTCATCTAGTAATTCTAGCTCATGTAGACGTGAGACATGATATTCTTCTTGATCAATCAAGCCTTGCATGGAGATTCGCAAAGAGGGTAACTTGACCTCGATAGGAAGTATTGCTTCAGACCCATAGACAAGGGAATATGGAGTGGCTCTAGTTGGAGTGCAAACACTAGTACAGTAGGCCCATAAAGCAAGATTGAGTTGAAGGTGCCAGTCGTGGCCAATGTCATTGACAATCTTCTTTAGGATTTTTAGGATGGTTTTATTAGACGCCTCAACTTGGCCATTACCTTGGGGGTAGTATGGAGTGGAAAAATGATGTTGGATATGGAATTTTTCACAAAGCTCATAGACATCCTAGTTTTTGAAAGGGCAACCATTATCAGTGACGATGGACTATGGAATACCATAGTGACAAATGATATAACTCTGGATGAATTTTGCTATTTGTTTTCCAGTAATGTAGGTCAATGGGATGGCTTCAATCCATTTTGTGAAATACTTAGTAGCGACAAGGATAAACTTATGTCCATTAGAAGAGGTGGGATGGATCTTTCCTATGAGATCAAGTCCCCATTGAGAAAAATGCCAAGGCAAAGTGAGTGGATGAAGTTCTTGAGTTGGTGCATGTATAAGATCTCCATGAATCTGACATTGGTGAAATCTCTTCACAAAGTGATAAGCATCCCGTTCTCATGAGATTTTTAGCTAAGGTTGGACCAACATAGTGAGGTCCACATATACCCAGGTGTACCTCTTGTAAGGCTATTTGTGCTTCATTTGAGTTGAGACACCAAAGAAGGGTACTATCTAGGCTATGACGATAAAGGCCATTTCTGATGATGGCATACCTTAGATGCTTATCGGATAAAGGTTTTGTGTTGATTAAGGGACAAGTCAAGAGGGATAATTTGGTCATGCAAGTAGGCGTAGATATCTTTATACCAAGGGGATTCAAGACCAACTAGTTCACACACAAGTCCAGTTTCAGGGACATCCAATGCAGGGATCAATAGTTGTTCCACCAAGAACTCATACTAAGTTGCATTATTAGGGATGTCCAAGAGAGATCCAATGGTAGCCATTGCATTAGCCACTTTGTTCTGGATCTTGGAATTTGTTTGAAGGAGATGCTATCAAAGTATAGTCTAAAACTATCAACCATGCACTTATATGGCATCAATTTCTCATCCTTGGTGTCATAGTCATCATTAACTTGTTTAATCACTAGTTGGGAGTCATCGTAGACCTAAAGATCTTTGATTTTCCAATTTATAGCCATTCGAAGTCTTGTCAATAATTCTTTATATTCATCCATATTGTTTGTGCATGAAAATGTTATCCTAAATGACTTAGGGATAGAGTCTCCTTGAGGTGTGATGAATAAGATACCGGCTCCTGATCCATTACTTGTATAAGATCCATCAAAGTATAGCTTTCACGTTGTCAGTGTGTCTATGACAAGAATTGATTCATCTAGGAATTCAGATACCAAAGGATGGTTTGCTTTTAATGTTGCATCTATGAGTTGGTCAGCTATTACTTGCCCCTTTATTGCTTTGTGGTCAACATACTCAATGTCATATTCACTCAGAATCATAACCCATTTAGCTAGCCTTCCTATCAATGTTGCTTTGTTGAGTAGGTATTTCAAAGGATCAATTTTGGCAATTAACTTGGTTTTGTGATTTAGCAAGTAGTGCCTCAATTTTTGTGATGTGAATACCACTTCTAGACATGCTCGCTTAATAGGACTATAGTTTAGCTCATACCTGACTAAAGTTATACTGATATAATATATTTCCCTTTCTTTGCCATCATCATCATTTTGTGCTAACAGTGCCCCCAGTGCTGATGTAGTGGCTATCACATATAGTATTAGATATCTTCCATCAATTGGTGGCATAAGGACTAGTGGAGTTAATAAGTACTTCTTGATTTGGTCAAATGCTTCTTGACACTTGTTAGTCCAATTGAAGGGCACACCTTTCTTTAAAAAATGTTGGAATGGATGGGTCCTGTCTGCTAGCTAGGCAATGAACCTACAAATTGATTGTAGTCTTCCTTGTAATGTCCTTAATTGACTGATATTGGTTAGCGATGGCATGTCTAAGATATCTTTTACTTTGGCAGGATCAACTTCTATTCCTCTGTGATAGACTATATACCAAAGAGTTTTCCAGATTGGACCTCAAAAACACACTTCTTTGGATTTAGCCTAAGTTGATTTTTTCAAGTCAGGTAAAGATCTTATCCAATACTACTAAGTGTCCACTTTGTTCTAGGGATTTGGAAAGAAGGTCATCAACATAATATTCTATAAGGACATGCATATAGTCATGGCTCTTTGATAGGTGGCTCCTACATTTTTCAGTCCAAATGGCATGACATTCCAACATAAAGTTCCCCAAGCACATGTGAAAGCTATCTTGGGTTGATCTTTAGTGGCAATCCTGATCTGATTGTAATCGGAGAATCCTTCCATTAGCGATAGCATCTCATGCCCAATAGTTAGATCTACTATGATGTCGATGTTTGGAAAGAGAAAGTCATCTTTGGGACAAGCTTTATTGAGGTCTCAGAAATCCATGCAAACTCTGAATTGACCATTTGGTTTTGTGACAGGAACTAGATTTGATATCCATTTAGCATAATCAATTGGGAAAATAAATCTGACATCCAAGAGCTTCTTGAGTTCTACCTTGACAAGTAGTGTGATCTGGGGGTGCATTTTTCTTAACTTTTGTTTGAACGAATTTGAATTTGGTAACAATGGTAAGTGATGTAGAACCAATTCAAGATCCAGTCGAGGCATATTGGCATATGACCATGCAAAATTGACTTGTCTTTCTGAGAAGAATGCTATGAACTCAGAATTTTCTTCAGTGGTCAAGGATGCAGCTAACTGTATTACTCTAGATTTATCTGACGTTCCAATGTTGACTTCCTCTTTTCTTCTATAAGCAATAGCAGTCTCTCTCAGTCTATTGGGAGATAGTCTTGTCCTCCATCCTTGGGAACCTCTAAGAGGTTTTCACCTTCGGATACATCCTTTATTTTTACTTTTCCACGGTTAGCAGGTGCCTTTCGGTTTTCACCTGAAGACCTATTGCTTTTATTTTTACTTTTTTTCATTTTCATTTTTGCAACTAGAGGACAAGACAGCCTCACCAAAGTATGTTGCATAGTTAAGTTCTATATCAAATCCAGTTTAGTGATCCCCAAAAGGTATACCCTCACAAAGTCTCATAAACTCAGTGATTGCTTCCTCATTTTTGAAAGTATCTAAACTCGGTGGCCCTTGTTGGTCCCATTCTATAAGTTGTGGGTAGGCGAGGGGTAGGCCATCATCGACATCATTAAGGGTCATCGTGTAGGCAGACAGGGTAAAGACAAAACTAGATACATCAAGCTCCTAGGAAGATAGATCAATGGATTTCCAAAAATAGTGTTGGAGCCATTCTTATTTAGTCAAAGACATTCTCAGATGAGTATCTGATGGATCTCGTGAAGAATCAAGGGTAAGCATTTGGTCAAATTCCCCAAATAGTTTGTTTAGGTCCATGAAGGTGGTGGAGGATAAGGAGTCCCATTCATACTCGTTGGAATCAACATAATAATCCCAAGGTTTTTCATGTGTCTCGCTCTCATCTGAAGCACTAGAAACCTCACTTGAGGGTGACCCAATACCTCAGATAGTCAATTTTACTGGAACAAACCCTATCCCTTGATGACTTATTAGCTTAGGAGGCTGTAGAGGTTCCAACATTCCTTGTTTTTTCAGACCAAGGCCACTGCATCCATCATATCCATGGTGTTTCATTATCTGGAACCCTTTTGGATACTGTTCAATTGGCAACTTCTTAGTTTCAATAGCCTCCTCATCTTTCTATAGCCATGTAAGAATGTGGTCATCTAGAGATTCTTTAGCAAGTTCCCCCCATTTAGTAAAGGTGGTAGGAGGATTATGAATGACAACTTTGGGTTGCATAGGATGTGGTTTTCCATATGACTTTGGTGACTTGGGTAACTTGCCAATGAAAAAGAGTCTCTTCATATCATACTCTTTGCAGCCTTTGTCTTGGATCTAGATTTTAGGCGTGGAAGGTGTAATGAATGAATTGGATGAGTTGATAAGAGCAGATGGATCAATGTAATGGGATGGAGTGGTGGATGAAGTGGAAGATGACTCTCAATTGATGGGCACTTGGCATTCAGTAGTTCCTTTGAGGTTGGAACAATATTGGAAAGGATTAGGGTCACTTGGAATAGTGACTTTAGTGCCGCTGTGTAGGAATTTGAGGCATTGATGATAGGTGGATGGAATAGATCTCATGGCATGAATCCATGGGCAGACAAGGAGGAGATTGTAATGTAAGTCCAGATCCAAGACGTGAAACACTGTGTCTTGTATGACTAGGCCAACTCTTACTAGGAGTGAAATTATGCCTTTGAAAGATCGTTCGGCATCATCATAAGCTTTGATCATGATTTTCTTGATTGGGCCAATGCAATTCTCAGAGTATCCCAATGCCTTCACTATTTTAGTGAGAAAATATTTAGGCCTACTCCACCGTCTACTAGGACTCGTCTAATATTGTGGGTATCGATGCATACTTCTAGGTGTAGGGGACTATTATGGTCATATTTTGGTGTTGAAAAGTCTTGTTTGGAGAAGGTGACATGGCGTGGCAAGCGAGGTATTTGACCATGGCCTGAAATTCATTAACATCTAGGTTTGCAGGAACAAAGTCTTCTCATAGGGCTTTATCGAGGATTTCTCTATGTTGTGGTGAGGTGTGAAGGAGTTCCAAGATAGAGATTTGCGCAAGAGTTTTCCCTAGCTGCTCTATGAGGTTATATTGGCCTTTTGGTTGAGGATTTGCGGATGGACCTAAAATAGTTATCTTGGTTATGTGGGTAGTGACAACATAATCAAAAAATTTCTTGTTTATGGTGATGATAACAATGCGATCATCAAGAGGTGTCACATTCAAAATGATGGTGCTATAATCATGCTTGACAGCTGCATAGTTGGTGTTGTTGTTATTCCCTGAACTAGAGGCTTTTCCTTTATCATGGTCTTGCAAAGGGGTCTTGAATATTGCATGATCAAAATTCTTTTTTCCTTGTGAATTGTCGATTGAAATGGTTTGATCCTCAAAAAGGTCTTGAATGATTTTTTTGAGTGTCCAACATCTAGATGTCTTGTTTCCTTTTGTGCGGTGATATTCACAATATTCATCATCTTTCCACCAATCATGTTTGATCAGGGAATGCCTCATAATTCTTGGTGCCTACTAGTGTAATGACATTAGATTGCAAGTCATTTAAGGATTGATTCACTGATACATTTTGGTATTTTTTTCGACAGATGCTGGGCCAGAATTTCAACGTTTCAAATGCTGTTGAAATTCTGACGCAATAACAACGACGAACAGCCGTCAGAATTCCGACGACCCGTCGTCGAAAAAAATACCAAAATGTATCAGTGATTCGATGGGTTCTCCAAAGGGGGTGTATGTTCTCTTGGTACAAGGAGGACCTCTTCTTTGTTGGGTGCTTTGGATAGCATGCAGTGTTTGGTTTTGTCCTTGCGCTGGGATAGTTGGTGTACTGGATGTGTTTGATGAAGAAGGACCTTTAAGTTGAATGACTGGTCCTTTGGTTATCAATTTGGCATCAATAACTCTGTCGTTTATGACATTTTTATTTTGGGATGAGTATTTTCCTTTGTCATTGTTGGATTTCTGATTGTCTTTGTTTATCTTGACTAGTCCTCTAGTGATAAGGCCTTTCTCAATAAGGACACCCTTTTCAAGAATCTCTTTAAAATTTGTGCAACATTGGATTTGAATTCGACTCATTAGCTCTCTATTAAGGTTTTCTACAAACATGGTGACAAGTTTTTTTTTAGGAATATGACAAGGGAATTTGCTAACCAAGCCTCACCATCTTTGTTAGAACAAGGTAAGTGACTCCCCATCTTCTTGTTTGGTTGTGCTCAATGTTGCAAGGGTGACATTGTTTTTAATGTTAAAGGAAAAATGATTGATAAATTTGTCAGCTAGCTCACCCCATGTTCTGATGCCTTATGGAAGATGTGAGAACAAATCTAAGGCTGCCCTTGTAAGACTTCGTGGGAATAATCTCATCAAGTAGGTAGGGTCTTATGCAACTTCCATGCATGTTGTGTTGAATTCGTGGATGTGTTCCACCAGATCCCCTGTCCCCTTATATTTGGGCAATGGTGGTGTTGTGAAATGTGAGGGAAAGGGTGGCATGCATAAGTTTCGATCAAATGGAAAAGGGCACAACTCCTCCATAGAATATGTCTTCTTGTTGGTTCCCAATTGTATGTTGTCCATTCGTTGTTCAAGAGTTTGCATGTGTTGGATCAAATAGTCTGCAATGGATGATGTTGCATTGTTTTGATGTGAAGTAATAATGTTGGCATTGAGGTCATGTGTTGGGTTTGGATTTTGATTGATGTTTTGTGATGAGACCTTGATTGTTATATGGATGTGAGTTATTTTGATTTGGAATGAGATTGGTGTTTAAGTTGGTTCCAAATATCATGTTCGTATTTGGTATGGAATTTTGGAGTTGGAGTATAGACCCTTGATTCTTGTCTTGATTTTGAAAGTTGAATCCTTGGCTTGAAAATGGAGGTGTGGAGCCTTGATTAATGTTTTGATATGAAGGGATGTTTTCTTGATTGACATTTTGAAGTGAAGGTGTAGGTCCTTGGTTTACATTATGAAATGAGGGCGTAGGTCCTTGAATAAGGTTTTGAAATGATGGAATAGACCCTTGATTTGTATTTTGAAGTGATGGAATAGACCCTTGGTTGGTATTAGACCCTTTATTATGGTTTTGACTTGAGGTCTTGCGTGAGATAATGCGTACCTTTCTAGGGTTATTTGGTTGAAATTTTTTGATGAAGGTGCACTTTGGAATTGGAATGAGGGCCCTTGGTTTGTGTTTTGGAGTGTGGGTATGGAATTTTGGTTTGCGTTTTGGTTCAAGGGTGTATGAATTTGAATCAAGGATGTGGGACCTTGTGATGTAGATCCTTGATTTGTGTTTTGAAAGAGAGGATTTGTGAAAGTCTTAGCCATGGTGTTTGAAGAACTACCAAATGTGAAAGTTGGACCTTGTGTAGTGGCATGAGTTAGGATGTTTGGAATGTGTGTTGTGGTGGTAGTGGTTATGTGTGTAGTTGTCCCAAGGGGTATGTTTACCATTGGTTGTGATGAGGGCATGCCAAATGGGTTTTCAGTTTCTTGTTCTATGATGGTTGACACGTCATAACCTTGGGGTAATTTGGCACCCTTTTCGGCTAGTGCATAGAAAAATTTGTTTGGGTTGGCACTAACAAGTTGATCAACTATGCTTAAAAGTCTTGGATCTTGATAGGCCCTTTCAATCTCTTGAGGGGTTAATTGTTTGTTGGCCACTTCAAAGTTTAGGTCTTCCCAAGAGTCACTTTGGTCCTTTTGTGATGTGTTGTTGCGGGGTGTAGATTGATTCGAATTTGTGACATTATCAGGAAAAGGGTCACTTAGGAAATCCATGTTCTTTCGTTTGGATTTTGACCTTGTTTCAACCATGTGAGACTTTTGCAAGTTGGGGATAATGCAAAATGGTAATGAGACTATGCTATGTTTTTTTTTTTTGCATTTTTTTTTGATAAAGAATGCTAAAGGACACTAAAAGATTGGATGATGGTCAAAGTGAGTGATGAGGTGACTAGATGATGCTAGTGCAAGATTAGGATGATAATGTAGCTAAGGTTAAATGAGATTGATTTATGTTTTTGCATTTTTTTGTATTTTGGGGGTATGAAAATGCAAGGACAGTGAAGGATTGATATGAGCTATATTTTTTTGTATTTTGGAATAAGGGGTAGAGTGAAATCTAAGGGTAGTCTAAATAAAGGTGATATAATGCAAAGGAGCACTAAAATTTTAAACAAAGGGTGGCATTCAAGCTAATGTGAATCCAAGGTAGTAAATTCCAAATTTCATTGACCATAAGAGGAAAACCAAGACCAAGAGACAAGGCCAAGACTCAACTTGACAAAGTGACAATGACAAGACAAATGAAAATGGTCAATGACAAGTTGAATAAGTAACTGTTGATGCCAAAAGTTGGCAAGGTAACAACCCTTTTATGGGAAACTCAGTTTATGGTGGACCTATTGCGTTAAACTGAGTGACCTCCATATTTTAAAGAAGTTGGCTTCTTCTGTAAATGGGGTTTGGAAAGGGAAAAGGAAAAAAATATATAAAAATAAAATCTAACCTAAGGCGATGCGCCTAAACGTAGATAATAGGAACAATAAATCATAGATCTAAGGGCTCTATCAACAATTTGCAATGTCCCAAAAAAGCATAAACTAAAGATTAAAGTATAAACAATTCATTCATTGACATAAAATAACTTTGCACACATATTTACTGACAAGAAGAGTCACATGACATGATCTAAGACAACAAACTTGCATTCAATTTATAGAAGTTATGTGAATGAATCATCCAACAATAACAACACAGTTTAAAGTTAATCAAATATAATAAGAAGAGCATAAAGGCCGAATGATTGGCACAGTTTGCGAGTCTTTTTGCAATAATTAAAAAACAATAACAGAGGCCTGGTGTCTTTTCTTAATCTATATTCTTTCTGCAAAATCCTGGAACCCTTCCTCTAAAACAAAGAGGAGTATATATGGCCAAAAATTCTCCCACCGCCTTGGAGAACAATAACATAAAATATTTGAGAATCCTTGGCAATGATGCAAATCAAATATTCCTCCCGGTCGTTGCAACCAAAAAGATTCCACTCAAAGCATCTGGTCACTCCAAGTTCAGGTGCATCCTTTGCAAATGATGGCAATGGTCCTGACAAGGTCGTGTAGACAAGTGTCGTTACCCTGCTAAATTAATTATGACATGCATCAGGATGTTGTAGTCCTTAGCTTGCTCCATCCATCATTCAAAAGAAACACCCATTGAATAGACACATGGTGACATCACTCAACTCGTGCATATCTTTTTTCCTCTTTGTTGAAAGCTTGCACCAAGGAGACACATGTAACCTGCCTCATCTTTGGTACCAACTGTGGGGTTTGCTAAAATATGTGAAGATGGAGCCATGTGGTGTGCAGATGGAGCTCGACTCAAAAACAAAGGGAAGTGGCTTTCAATTGTGCATAGAGTGGACACGTGGCAGCACAACAGGCTTGTTTTGTAATGTGAAGGGAAGAGATCCTTCGAGGAGCGCAGAGCAGACACATGGCAGAGGCAGTGACATTTATCAAAAAGGGTAGAATGACTTTTAATGCAATGTGTGGGCTAATACTTCAACAAAATAAAGCCTGAAAGGAGCTCGATGAATATTTAATCATAGCTTCTAGTGACTATTAGGGGTGTTTCACTTGAAGAATGGAGAACCCAAAATTTCTCTAGCTTCAGACCACAGTCTTACCTATTGGGCAATGGCTTTAGAGCTTAGAGAGGGCATCTTGTAGTGGTAGCCAGTTAGCCTCGGATGGTTTTGATATGTCGCACAGATTCTCTTACACTCCACTAAGATCAATCATTTCTTTATAAGGCAGCTCCATTGGTAGATCGGCCCTAGACTTGCATAGGAAGAGTAGCCGCGCAACTAGATCAATAATCCCTTCGATATCTACTGTTATGGGAGGCTAGTTGAAGCTTTGTAAGGAAGTTGTGTCCTACCACTTTTCTTCAATTTTTTTTGCAAGTTAATCAGCAGTGGTCATGGATCCATCCTCAAGAAATTGGGAAGGTAGGCCCATCGCAGTTAGCTAAGAGAATATTTCTCGCACATTATTTAGAGTTGCACCCAAAGTGGCCGCACATGCCCTGGTTCGTTTTATGGTTGGGTGGCAATAGATGAACTTTTTCATTGTCTTGGCAGTAGCTTTCTGATCATTGATTTCTGCTCCAGCTAGGTCTTCATAAGAGACTGAGTACAATTTGGTTAGCAGTCCGTGCGCTTTAGGTACCTTTTCTATGATGAATTGTGGGAACTCCCCCATAGTCCTCTGAACCTCCTAGCTCAAACTTGTCACCTTAGCCATGTACCAAAGTATTGGATGTAACATCAGGAAATAAGACTTGAACTTCCCCCAATATGAAGCGTACAACTATTGTGCCATTGGGATAAGATTTCGCTGGGCAACAAGAGCCTGAGGAGTATTCTATAAAAGGGCGATCTCTGCATCCCTTGCGCTGATGTCCTGCATTAGCTCCGCAATCCTCCCATTGGAAGATTCCAAATGTTCATGAACATGAGCTAACTCTTTAGTCCAACTCTCCGTCTCCTAGCTATGGTTTGCTAGTTTTGTTTCAAGGGAAGACTTTGCCTCCCGAAGCTTCACTTCTATTTGGGCCTTACGACCCTCAAATTCGACATCCTTCTCCTGTAGCTTTTTCCCATACTGAGCTTGTTGTTGATCTAGCACCTCATCTTTTTGCATCATCCCCTGCTCATATTAAATATTCCACCATTCAAGCTCCTCATTCCTCAGCTACAGATTCTACTCCGCTAGAGTTAATTGGCTCTTATACTCCTGATTCTTTGCACACAACTCATTTATTATAGTGGGGTTGATGGATTGAACCTTTGAAAGTTCCTCCTAAAGTCTATTCCTCTCTACCTCTACTATCAGCGCTCTCTCTATCAAGCGCGCAACATCCTCTCCTAGTGATTTCTCCCCTTTTTTCCAAGAAACTAGCTCTTTCTTTCAAGGATTTCAGCTGCTCAGCCATCTTCTTCAGCTTGCGGCTAGTTTTAATGAAATTGGAGGTGACCACTCGTTGTGTTTCCCCCATGAGCTCAACTTTATCCTATGAACAAGCTACCTTCATGTCAAGCCCCATGACATACATATCATAATCTTCTAGATGCATCTCCCCTTGTATCTATTGCTGTGAACTCTCTACCATTGTCTCTTTTGATGAAAGCTTTTGCTAGGCCTAAATTCTCTACAACTTTTTCCTTGGCTTTGGGTATGCTAAAAACCTTCACTCACTTGGCTTTAGCATATTTGAAAAGATTCTTAGGCATTTAAAATTTTTGCATGCGATACTTAGCTATCTTTTCTCAAGGTGGTAGATGAAAGTGGTTTTTGCATTTCATTCGACATGTACTGCCCACCCTTTGGCTCATGCAAAAATGAATTACTTGCCATTTTGAAGTGACAAGAATTCATAATTGCATTAGGAAACTATGTGATACAGCATGATTTCCTTGGAACTTCGGTCAAAAAATTTCTCTTATCTTAGCATTTATGTGCGTTGGCAATTAATATCCCAAACATAATGATTAAGCCAAAGCAAACGATCAGCGCCTAAAAAGATATGAATTTTTCCTTGGGTTTTGTGAAATGCCTGAGAAGTGACACAACAGCTTCAGGACCGTGTAGCTCACCACAATGAACGCCACCATCTTATGCTAATTAATTAGCTTCCACTAACTTTGCACGCATTGAACCTTACTTAGCAGGTGCAACTGGTCAGGAAATTCAAGCAAGCTTAGGCACAGTTCTCAAGTTAACACTTGATTATCATCACATTTTTGGAAAACCCATTACCATGCCTTTCCTCATTTTTTCTATAAATAGGCATCTAAGCAGTAACAAAATCACAATTAGCATTTGAGCAAGCTTTAGTAATAGGTTATTGATTTAGCATTAGGCTTTGGTAATTGGTGAAGTATTTTCATAGGCTAGGCTTTAGGTAGCTTTCAGGAATAGTTAGCAAATAGTTATAGTGTGTCATTACCATAAACACCCCCATTAGGCTAGTGTTGCACAAGTCACAAATGGCCTTTCTTGGTGAGATTTCCACTAGACGTTTGAAAAGAATGACAAAGAACAAACACTCCCTGGTTCTAATTGCCATGAAGTGGGTTCTGGGTTGGGACTATTTGGAGTATGAGAACAAGTATCGGATTAATACTGACATTTGCTCGCACTTTGTCGCGTCCATGTTGGATATCAACATCTCCAGGCCATTGGTGTTGAAGCTGGTCAAAGAAATTTTCCCCAAGAAGTATTTGAATGGTCTTGGCAAAGTTGTCGCTAATGTTGTGTATGGGGTAGGCTTGCCCACGACAAGCAACCTTAGGTGCTACATTGAAGAAGAAGTGATTGTCCCGTGGTTACCGTTCCTGAGCGGATTTTTCCTTAGTCACAAAATGAACACTGTCAAAGGGTCACCCGTGCATGTCGTTTCCTCTTTCGCATCTATAATGAGGTGGTGTTCTATGACATTGAGTGGTACATAGACTTCAGGAACTTGGTGTTCCCTCCGCCACTGGCCGTTATTCCTACTGATATTGCTACTGTTGTTGGTGGTGTGCCTACTGATGAAGAGATAGTGGGAACTACAATTGATGCATCTATTGATGTTGCACATGTTGTGGGATGAAAATTCCTCTTTCCCCATTTTCTACTCTCAAGGATACAATACCCATCTCCTAGTTTTTGTACATATGCCTGAAAAAGGCCTACGTATAGCATATACGAAAAGGAAGCAACATATAGTTATATAATTTTTGAATTATAGCCCTTAAGCCATTTTTCCATGTAGATATAGAAGCATATATATAATGAAATATAGCTTTATAAAATCCTTGGCTCCTTTTACTCTTGGTATTCTAAAATATGAGTTTTTGTTCTTTTCGGCATATGTATTTGATTTCTCCTTGCATGTGGATATTATTTTTTTCGTTCACTTTGCTATGAATTGATTTTCCTTGTTCTCTGCAATGATGGGTTATTTCTCCGCCCCGAAGCATGAATTAATTTAAAAAGACCGGCCAGCAGAACAAAAAGGAAAGAAAAATAAAAACACTATTAACATATTTACATCAGTAAAAGCGTGCAACTTAATAGAACAATTTAAGATGAATCCCATTGATTAGAATTCCTAATGCCTCTCGTTCTATATTTTCCAATTCAAAGGAATTATGCTCTTTTCACTTAATTATTTTAAAGGGTCCTTCCCAAAGGCTATCAAATTTCCTTTGCTGATTTGACTTCGCAGCCCTTTCATTGAATTTCAGCACTAAGTCTCCACACTTTAAGCCTTAGTTGGATGCCCTTTTGTCAAACCATCGCTTAACCACCTGCTGGCGGTTGTCATGGCTATTAGGGACTTCTCCTTTTTTTCTTGTATTCCAATAATTCGGCCAAAAAAACCTCCATGGCACCATTCTACTCTATCTTGAGGGATTTCACCAATTGGAGCACTGGAATCTCCATGGATATAGGCAACAGTACCTCTTTGTCATACACCAGCTCATAAGGAAAAGTCTTAAGGACTTGCTTAGGAGTTATGCGGTCTATCCAGAGTGCTGCTCGGAGGTTTTTATGCCATTCTTTTTGGTGTTCTGAACCAATCCTTTTGAGGAGTTGGACCAGGTTCTTATTTGTTGAATCATCTGGGCCATTACCCTGTGGGTAATAATTTGATGATTTCTTCAAGAATATGCCATTTGTTAGTGCGAAGTGACATACCTTTGCGCCTAGAAAAGCCCTGGTGTTGTCAGAAATGATAGTTTTCAGAGGGTCGGACCTTGTCACCAGTCCTTCGAGGAAATCCACTATCTCCGCCTCTGTTGCATTTTTAAGTGGTGCAGCTTCCATCCACCTTGTGAAGTAATCTGTAGCCATTAGGATCCACCTGTGTCTAGCACCAGAAGTGGGATTTATCATTCCAATGAAGTCCAGGCCCCATTAAGTGAATGGCTCATCTGCCACTATAGGTTTGAGAGGCATCGCGAAATTCTTTCTTCTCCATGTAAAAAAATGGCACTCCTTGCAAGCCTTCACCAAGGAGTGCAAGTCATGGAAAAGTGTTAGCCAAAAGTAACCCACACACATGATCTTGAGGGCGGTGGTCTTAGCGGAGAAGTGTTTGCCCGTAGCGCTGCTGTGGAAAGTGTCGAGGATTCTCTTTGCTTTCCCTACAGTAACACATCGCAGGAGGATACTATTGAAGTTCCTTTTGAAAAGGACCCCTTCAATTAGCACATATCCACAATTCTGCAGTCAATAGTATCTCCCCTTTTGGGGGGAAAGACCTGGCGGATACTTCCCCATTTGCATAAATCTCACTTTTTCCGTTAGCCAGTAGCTTCCGAACTTCGACTCATTCGTCAGAACAAGTTCCAGTTGTTGTTCTTCAGCGTCCACTTCTTCGTCATGTGCTAGGTATTCACACAGTCCTCTTCCTCAGATGGTTTTGGTGGGTTTTACGTCAATGTCATATTCGAGCATCTTGGTGATCCAATTAACTCTTTTTTTAGTGATTTCTCCCTCCATGATGTATTCGCGCACACTGGAATGCGCAACATAAACTATCACCTTATTGTAGGAGATTAGATGGTGTAACTTCTTAAGTCCCTTTACTATTGCAAACGCTTGCCTTTCGACAAAATTATAAGTTGTCTCATATTCCTTCAGGTTCTGGGAGTAGAATGCCACTAGATGTTCTCCCTTTCCTTCATTGTCCTTTTGAGTTAAGACAGTAGCTATACTTGACTTACTAATGAATACATACATTATGAAGTCCTTAGATAAGCCCAAATTAACCAGTACAGGAGTTGAGGAAATAGCATCCTTAACTTTCTCAAAGGCTTCTTTGGCTTCCTTTGTCCACTTAAATGCTTGATCCTTTTTTAACATTAGGGTAATTGGCCTGATTATTCCTACGAAGTCTAAAATAAATTTGCTAACAAAATTTACCTTCCCCAGGAAAGACTGGACACCTTTCTTGTTAATTGGAAGGGGAAGCTCCTTGATGGCTTTCACCCACTCGGGATCAATTGAAACTCCTTCTTTAGACACCACATGTCCCAATAGCTTGCCTTGTGGCACTCTGAATACACATTTTTTTTTATTCAGGGAAACCCCGAACTCCTGGCATTTTTGAAAAACCATTTCTAAGTGATCAAAATGATCATCCTTAGATTTAGAGAACACAGTAAGATCATCCAAATAGATTAGGATAATCTTATTGATTAATTTGCTAAAAGCGATATCCATTGCCCGTTGGAAGGTTGCCCCTGCGTTGGATAGGCCAAAAGGCATTTTTGAATACGCGAATGTCCCCCACTTTGTAGTGAACGTAGTTTTGTGTTGATCCTCCTCTTTAACCCAAATCTGATTATAACCTGAGAAGCCATCTAGCAGGGAAAACATTTCTGATCCTGCCACCGTTTGCAGGCTTGACTCCATAGAAGGAAGCGGATAATGATCCTTCAGGGATGCTTTGTTTAGGTCTCGGAAGTCCACACAAGTGGATATCTCCATTCTTCTTTCAGACCAGGACTAGGTTGGATACCCATGTACTATGCTTGATTGAAAAGATAATCCGCGACTGGATTAGCTTTGTTAGCTCTTGCGCCATTAGCGCTTCAATCTTTGGGTTCACCAGCCTCTTCTTTTGTCGGACTGGCTTTGCACCTTCTGCTAGCTCGATTGTGTGCTAGATGATGTTGGGATCGTATCCCTTCATATCATCATAGGACCAAGCCACTACTCCTTCATACTTCTCGTAGAAATTGATGAGCCTTTCTTTATCATGATGTGGGACATCCTTCCCAATTTTGAGTTTTCTTCCATCTACGACCTGAAGATTTGTGTAGTCGCTTTTGTTTGCCACAAACTTCCTCTTGTCATTCCTTGCATCGTCACAATCGAAAAGGTTTTCAAGAGTGACCAATCCCTTCAGAAGCTTATTAGATTTGAGTTGAATGATTTGTACCTCATAGGCCTCAACAACTTTTGGTTGGAGTTGATCGATGAATTCTCCCGACTGTTGGATGAACGAGGCAATGTGCTCATCACTTTCAAACACTTGCCAGCTTTGATCGTTATCGGGAATCACTGGTCGAACTATCACTTGTACAAAGTGCTTGTTGTAAATGAGGTCAGAGGTAGGATCAAACTAGGATTCAACTGCTGCCATGTGATCCATGTCACTATTTTATTCTCAAGGAATGGTCTGGATGTTGAAGGCTTCAAAACCCTCAACTAGGTCCCAAACCCAGTTCTGATAGGATCTCATGCAGACAATCTTTTCCACAGAAATTCCCCAGACTTGGTTGACCACCAGTTTAGAATCTCTGAACACCATTAGTTTCTTGATGCCCATCCGCTCCGCGAGGCTTAAACCTTGTACTAGTCCTTCATATTCAGCTTCATTATTCAAGCAAGCAAACTAGAAGCAGAAAGACCTCAATGTCTTTTCATTCTATGGGGATATAAAACATATCCCAGCTCATGCACCATTCTTGCATCTTGCTCCATCAAAGTGCAATGTCCATAGTTTAGATGCTTGACCGCCTTCAGATCATTTAGCAACCTTTGGGATCACTTGATCTTCATCATAGATGACACAGGTGCCCAGCCCAGTAGAATGGTAGTTGCCAAAAGGGTCGTTGTCCATATGTTTTCTCAAGAGAGAATCTTCTTGATCATTCCGGTCTCCAATCACCTTTTCATCTTCTAGTAATTCAGCACAATACATTTCTTGATTAGTAATAGAGGTATGTGTAGCTTCAAAATTGATCATGGCTTCATCGGCTACATGTTCTGAGTGTATAGCTTCATATTCTATCTTCATCTTTGCACCATGCTTGGTTCTAAGGATTAAATGCGACCAATCCAGGGACATGTATCCACCCACTTTTGAAGTAAAATCTTGGGATAGGCAGAGACCAAACATTGGGGGAACATCTATGATCATAGTGTCTTGTGACACTATGATACTAGGGCAAGCAAATAGAGTCAAGGGGAGTGCCTTGATGACACCTACAGTTTCAACTTTGTTTCCATCAAGCTACATCACTTCCCTTTTTAAGGGTTCATAGTTGTGTCCTAAAGCTTCAACTATTTGCTTAGGCATAACCATGGTGCTAGCACCAGAATCAATCATGACATTGTGTAATAATTTCTCCCCTACAATAAGAGTTAAGAAGAAGGGTTGAGGCTTTGATTTATCTCTTGCTTCAGCAGGGGCTTCCGTTGTGCTATTTGTAAGAACTTTGGCAGAAGAGGGTTGATAAACAACCCTTTCTTTGGGAAATTGTTCAGTCGGTGCCGTGTTGACCTCTTCCTGGAGAGCCTTCTGTAGTAGCATCTTCTACTCCAGGATAGTTAGGATGTCCCACAGGGACACACTTCTGTAGTAGCATCTTCTAGTGGAGAATTTATTTAATTGTTCCACCACATTGAAAGGTGGCAGATTCAGAGGTTTCTGCTCCTTTGCTCTTGTTATAAAAATTTCCTTCCGTGGCTAATATTGTGGCATTACTGTCGAGGTACTAGGCATTTGGTCAGAAACACTTTTAGGCTATGGACTGGCTAGCTGTGGAACAACTAATTCGCCTATAAATCTCCTCTTTGAGCGATTATTATAGTTGAATTGTACTTGCAACATTTTAGATGTGGATGTATCATTGGCAAACACTGCTTCTTCTTCTTCCATCCATGAAAAGAGTGCGTAGTCGGGAGAGATGTTCGCTTCTTTCTCTAGTGACATCCCTTGCATCTGTATGGTGAGCACCACATTGTCCATTTGTGAAGAGGTATACACGTAGCTTCCAGGGGCTGACGTTGTAGCTTGGCTGTGCTGCTTCGCCACCTTTTGTTGTAGGTTGCCACATGGGCAATTTTGGGGCATATGTGAATCGTCGCAAGGAAAGCACTAGGGATTGGTGTCATCCGCTAAATTATTTTGACCCGCGGTCAACTCTCTACTTGAGCTTAAGTTAGCGCTCTCTAGTGGAGTGGGTACCGGTACCATTTGATTCATTGTTTGTGCCTGTGGATTTGTACGAGTGCCTCCTTGGAATTGGTTTTGTTGGTAAGAGGGTCTTCCGCCTTGATAATTTTGGTAGGCATGCTTCAGAGGTGCGGCCTGGTTGCGCTTGAGGGTAGTTATGTCGTTCGCCATAGCCCGCAACAATTCCTTGAGATTGCTCATTTCATCCTTTGAAGAGCCAGATGTAGAGGCAATACCTTGTGGCGCTATCGCATACGTGTATATTGACTGGGAGGTATAGGTGCACTAGCCAATGTGACTTCCTAGGTGGGCATTGATATTTCAAGGAATATAGGAATGATGGGCCGAGGTGGCAACTTCCCGACATCTATCAAATTGTTCTCTGCTTTAACAACAATGCTATATGCGCTTAGTACTGTGGTTCCGCCTAGAAACTAGATCATCATTGAGATGTCGAGATCGATGGCCTTCAAGTAGAAAATGAATGCCAAGTCTGGTGGCAGGCGTATATCAACTTGAATCCTTTTCCAACTCATATGGAACCGAGCATTTAAGTCAGCCATGGCTTCGTGCGGGGCCCACTTTATGACCGAGAGCTGATAATAGAGCGATGATTGGTCTCCTTCATTTGAAAATATCTGATAGAAAGGCTCGCCGAGCTCATCCCAGGTTTTGATAGTATTTTCTTGCAATGTGCGATACCAATCCAGTGCCTTACTCCTGAAAGAGGTGTTAAACAATCTTAATGCCACATTTTGGGCTGTAACCCCATGCACTAGACAAACATCCGCAACATCTTGCAAATGTTCAGACGGTGTCCTTGAGCCATCTCTGGTGAATTTAGGTATAGCATTTAGGGCAGAAACCAGAATAGGGGCCCAAACAACAGGCACTACTGGTGCAAGAAGAGGGTTCCTAGCGTCCGATGCTACATAATTTCTGTTAGCAACATGAAACATGGCTAGTGGAAAGGGAGGAGAAAGCGAAACGTTTACTAATTGGGTTGTGGGTTGTACTATCCCTAATGAAAATACCAACAAACTAGGATTATTTGTTGTTTGGGACCTAGTAACAGGTCGATGGATCATACACCCTTCTGAAAAATTAATTCATTTAAGTGTGGTCCTATTGGGCGTACAGGAAAAAGAATAAACTGTTGATGCCAAAAGTTGGCAAGGTAATAACCCTTTTATGGGAAACTCAGTTTATGGTGGACCTATTGCATTAAACTAAGTGATCTTCGGATTTTAAAGAGGTTGGCTTCTTTTGTAATTGGGGTTTGGAAAGGGAAAAGGAAACAAATATATAAAAATAAAATCTAACCTAAGGTGATGCGCCAAAATGTAGATAATAGGCACGATAAATCATAGATCTAAGGGCTCGATCAACAATTTGCAATGTCCCAAAAAAGCATAAACTAAAGATTAAAGTATAAATAATTCATTCAATGACATAAAATAACTTTTCACACATATTTACTGATAAGAAAAGTCACATGACATGATCTAATACAACAATCTTGCATTCAATTTATAGAAGTTCTGCGAATGAATCGTCCAACAATAGCAGCACAATTTAAAGTTAATCAAATATCATAAGAAGAGCATAAAGGTCGAATGATTGGCGTAGTCTATGAGTCTTTCCGAATGATTGGCACAGTCTATGAGTCTTTTTGCAATAATTAAAAAATAATAACAGAGGTCTGATGTCTTTTCTTAATCTATGTTCTTTCTACAAAATCCTGGAACCCTTCCTCTGAAACAAACAGGATTATATATAGCCAAAAATGCTACCACCGCCTTGGCAAGCAGTAACAGAAAAGATTTGAGGTTCCTTGGAAATGATGCAAATCAAAGATTCCTCCCAGTCGTTGCAACCGAAAAGATTCCAGCCAAAGCATCTAGTCGCTCCAAGTTCATGTGCATCCTCTGCAAATCATGGCAATGGTCCTAGCAAGGTCATGTAGACAAGTGTCATTACCCTGCTAAAGCAGTTATGACACGTGGCAGGATGTCACGGTCCTTGGCTTGCTCCATCCATTATTCAAAAGAAACACCCACCGAATAGACACGTGGTGACATCGCGCAGCCCGTGCATATCTTTTTTCCTCGATGTTGAAATATTGCGCCAAGGAGAAGTGTGTAACCTACCTCATCTTTGGTACTAACTATGGGGCCTGCTAAGATATGTGAAGATGGAGCCATGTGGTGTGCAAACAGAGCCCGACTAAAAAATGAAGGGAAGTGGCTTTCAATTGTGCGCAGAGCAGACATGTGGTAGTGCAACGGGGTTGTTTTGTAATGCGAAGGGAAGAGATCCTTCGGGGAGCACAAAGCAGAAACGTGGCGGAGGCAATGACATTTATCAAAAAGGGTTGAATTACTTTTAATACAATGTGCGGGCCAATACTTCAACAAATAAAGCCTGAAGGGAGATCAATGAATATTTATTCATAGTAACCAAGAATTTTCAAGAGCTCAAAGGTCTCCCTATGTTCAAAATTTGAAGGTTTAAATGCAACCTAAAGGTCAAGGTTCAATTTGTGCAATGCAAGGAACGAAAGAATGCAATCTATAATGCAATGTATTTCTAATGGGAATGCCTAAAATGAATTGGTAAATATTGCAAGTCTCTAGTTTGGAAGTCAAGATCACTATTATGATGAATTGGTTCAATTTTGGACAAATATTTTATGAAATTGTGGTAATTAGGTAGTTGTGGCTCTGTGTTTTCCAGAATGTTGTTTTGACATTTAAAAACTAAATCTAATTTAGAAGTTAAAAACTAAATCTAATTAAAAGTTTTAAAATAAAATCTAATTAAAAGTTTTAAAAGCTAAAATAAAAGTTAAATCTAAATGTTGTGACTGGAGGATTTGTTGAAAGTTGAAATGTTGTGACTATTGCTAGAAGGAAGAAATACTTATTGAAAATTCTTCCAACATGGATTTACCTGCCAAGTTTTAGTATTTTTTGAGCCTCACAATCTAACAAATAAAAAAAAAAATAAGCCAAAAAAGTTATTTGTGAAATATGAATGATTTATGAAAATGCAGCTATGAAAATGATAAAATGAAGCTATGAAAATGATAAATTGCAGCTATGAAAATGATAATATAATCCAATCTATGAAAAATGTAGCTATAATATTTATCTTGATTACTTGATTTTTTATTTATTTATGAAAATGCAGCTATGAAAATGATAAAATGCAGTTATGATAATCAAATCTATGAAAATACTGCTATGAAAATGAAAATATAGCTATGATGTTTATCCTATTTGCTTCTTTTTTTATTTTTTATTTATTTATGAAAGTGCAGCTATGAAAATGACAATATGATCAAATATATGAAAATAAGACTGTGAAGTATATTATCAAATCTATGAAGATGCAGCTATTATGTTGTTCACTTTGGGTTCACCAATGTAAGATGGGGTTAAAAATCAAATAGCATAGATAAAGTGGCAGCCAACACTTCTAAGCTATAAAACCACATCAAACAAGAGAAAACAAACAATAAGGAATTAAAATGAAAGCATTCATGAATAAACACTCCCCATTTTGGTTGCTTCACTTCTCTTGTCTCTTTTTCTTCTTATGCCAATATTGCCCTCAGATTTGTTGTTGAAGTTGTGCAAATACCTATAAATAGTAAGCAAGAAAGTTGGAGATAATGGTTGTTAAGGACAAAGTGGAGGGGGAAAGCTGCTTTTATAGACAACCTTTTGAATGGACGGTTGAGATTAATCCTCTAGAAAGATCCCAAGATCAATGGATGAGAATGCATGAGAGAGAGGTTATGAAATGGATGGCCAAGATTGAGTCTCAGAAAAGATGCCAAGATCAATGGTCTAGAATTGATGCATCAGAAATATGCCATGCATGGAAAAGCTATGACGCCGACGGCTATGACAGACATGCAGGACATGCAGGCTATGACATAAATGAATTTTATGATAGGGGATTATGACAGAGTATCTTTGACCAAGTGGTGCATAAATAATTTGTTTCAAATTATTTATTCAAAAATGGAGGAAAATGACAAGTGGAGATAAATAATTTATTCAAATTATTTATTTGGAGGAAAATGAAAATGGGCATTTAATTAAAATGATTATTCAACCATTTAGTTAAATAAGAGGGAAAATGGAAATAGAGACATTAAATAATTAACTTAGATTAATTATTTAATAAGGAAAGATGGCAAGGGAATAGTTAAATAATTAATGGTAATTATTTAACTATAGATGAAAGGTGATAAAATAATTAAATAAATAATAATTTATTTAACTATTGAAGAAGGGAGGGAAATTAGTGTTGCAATTAAATAATCTTAATTGATCAGGATAGAAATGAGAAGGTGAATTAATTAAATAATTAAAATTATTTAATTAATAGAGAATATGATCAGACATAATTGAATAATTAAAACTATTCAATTATCGAAAGATGAAGATGAAGAAAAAAATGATGCTCACAGACTTAGGACATTTTTCAGTGTCTACAGATCCCTTATAGAAAAATAGCAACAATCTTTAAAGGAATTAATGGTGATGGAAATAATAACATTGACAAGTAAATATTAAAATAGGCCCATGTTAGCACTACCCACAAACAAACCAGCCAATATATTAAACAAGAAAACAACATACTTTTAGATGCTCTAGAATAAGATATCAGGTTTATATCAATGTGAGTGAATCCTATTAAAATATGCATACGTGTGTACTATGGAAATGTAATATCATGATTCACTATCATTCTTATAACATTAGTTTTATAGAATATGTGACATTAAATGCATCGCTAAATCATGAAGGCATGGTTGTCATGCCCTTTTTCTAGGTGGGGCCTCACACTAATAAATTTTGTAACTATAAATGATTGATTTGATAGATATAGATTATTAAAGGTGATGAACATCATTTTACATAGTTTATTATATTCCAAAATATGCAGAGTTCTTTATTGGGATTTTTTACAAGAATTTTCATTTCCTCTTACATGGGGAGAATATTAGACAAAGTTAAGAGTGTCTCTATGTCACCTAACATATGTAAGATGTCAAGAGATCTATCTACTATATGGTGATTTTTTTCCATTGAGGATTGATATTATAAAATAACTCACTTTGTTGATCCATGCAAGGAGATCCATTTGGTATCAACCTCTTTAAGAATTTTATTTCCTGCAATTATTCCCTCAACAAAATGTTGAAATTCCATAAACCATTTGGTAATTCAAAAGAAGTGTGAGTAGAACTCATTGACTATATCTTCAACTTTTGATACTTTAGGAAAATTTCTCATAATTTTAAATACTAAATGTATTTTATGGCCATACAATGAATGAAAATAATGTATGGTGAAGTAGTTTGTATCTTTATGTAAAGATTGTTCCTATTATCTTGCATTTATGGAGCTCATCAACCATTACCCGCACCAACTTTTTGGCCATTATGTAGTCATCCATACCTCCATGTTCATTGAAAGATTTCTTAACTAGTTCAAATATATTTTGTGATGTCACATTCTCCTTCATTTTATAAACAAAGAGTAAATGAGGTTGGTGGACATGTTTTTCTACAGTATACACATGCATACATACCCAAGAAGTATTATCTACCATTATAACTTCATATAAAGATAATGCAATAAAGGTTGACTCTTTTATTTTTTCTTGTAAATATTATTATTCTACCTTAGCAAGGCAATTTTCCCATTCCCAACCACTATTTATTAACCAATATGTGCTAGGAAAGTTAGGAACACCCACAAAAGATAATAAACCACTATATTCTAGGTATTCTATTATATGATGCCCTTTCGTGAAAATATTAAAAACAACACTCAACTAAACATTTTTTCAATTTGTGCAAGCTTCCATCATCTTTCCAAATTGACCTTCAATTGTACCTCCACATATAACAAGCTTCGCCTTTCTTTGCATATGCGCATCATATTAAAGTGAATTCCTAACATAAAGACCTTATTCCTTTGTTTTCCATCTTATCATTGATTTTTCTCTCCATCTATTATTTGCTTTCCATAAAGTTTACCTATATGTTTTTCTATAGTGTCAAGTTTTAGTTACAACTTATTGCCCTATCATATTTCCAACTATAAATATTATAATTGCATTCTATTGGAGGTTCATCTTTGTTTGCATTCTCCATTGGTTCAATGAATTGGTACTTTGACATTGAATCAATCTAGAAATTCATTGTCATATCTCAATCATGCTCTATTTTTTATTTGAATTTTCCTTTCCCCTTTCATGTAAGATTTACATATTCCTTATAACTTATTGAGGTTTATTTATTACAATTACCTTGGGTATCCCCTAGAAGATAATCTATGAGTGTGGTATTGTCATCTGAGTCGATTAGCTCATCATGATCATCTTTTGAGGTATTTCCTTGTTCATTCACATCAGGTGAAAGTGTTGCTATTGTAGCTCCATTTGATGGACCACAAACATTTCCAAAGTATAACAATATGACTACATTTTGATGACCTCCCTTCACCACTTTTAGGAAACTTATTATTTCTTGATATCTCTCATGAAATAAAAGCTACAATTCTTTTGTTTAAGAAGGAATCATAGAATATAGATCATCAGGCCCAATATGTCTCCCTTCTCAATATCATTTGTAAGAATGAACTGAAATAGAAAAGAGGTAAATATTCTCATAATACTACACGTATATTATCACTTACTTTTAGGTTTTCACTTACTACTATAGCAATGCCTGTAGTTGTAACTTTTTTATATCAATCTATATTTGGTGAGTTTCATGGGAATTTTAAATGGTATATTAATAATTTGGAGAATCTTGTGTGATTATAAAATGATACATAAATTTTTGTGCAAATCAAACCTCGATATTTAACACATACAGTGTAATTTTTAAAGTGATTATGGACCTAGGATTAGCATGGAGTTATAATGGTATTAGAAAAATGGGTCCTCATACATAGTGAAATTTTAATGGTATTAGTGAAATGGGTCCTCATATATTGTGAACTTTTAATGGTATTGGAAAATGTTTGGGTAGATTAATACATACATCCAAAATTCTGAGTGAATCACGATTAGAAATGTGCAATTTACTATGGAGAAAATATTAATTAAAAATTACTATTGGAGAAAATTGTATTGCATTTGATTGATAATTTGTAAAATCCAAGGGATTTGGCTCACTGCTAATTGTAATATATTCACCAAATTTGAATTTGCGAATATGAACTATTTGTTAATTGGCAAAGATTTGCAACTAAAAAATTCTTGGAATTGGGATGAAACATTGATAGTTTCAACAAGAAATTTCATGGCAAAATATAGTTATATAAATTAGGATCCCAATTAATTTACAATAAAGCATACAATTAAAATGTTCACAAGGAGGATGAGAGTCAATTTGAATAGTAGTTTGAATAGGTGTGATGGCTAGTTTCTAGTTAGACATATTGAATGTTGAAATTAAGTTTTGATCATATTTTTCTTGATATATAATAATTGAATGGTGATATTAACAATTTTATATAGCTAAGAAATGATGAAGAAAACCTAAATCTATCATTCAAAATGTAAGATCGAGCTCTTTCTTAAATGTGTGTATCAAAGATGTAGGATTTCTTCTGATGAGAAAGTCATCTACATATACTATAATGATAGTTATATGATTATTTTAAAATTTGTAAAAAATATCATTATCAAATTTGTAATTAGAGAAACCTAAGTTTTGAAAGAAGTTAATTAATTTGAAATATTAAACTCGATAAGATTTTTTAAGTTTATATACATAATTTTCTTTATTTATAAATATAAAAATATTGAGGTTGATTCTTATACCTTAATAATTTTTAAATAAAACCCACTTAAAAAATTCTAAGTTAGATGTTAATAATCTAGTATTAATACCTCTAAACCTTTCTAGAAGATAAGTACATGGATTTAACTAATTAATAATTAAACATTACCTCCCAAAGTGTTTGAGGTACCTTCTAGGGTCTGCATAGAATTCTCTAAGATGTAAATGGTATAAAACACATTCATAGTTCCTTTTGAGGGATTAAAAATCAACCCCACATCTAGTTAGGTCTCAATAAAATTCCATAACACTCATTTATAAGTTCTCCTTTTGGATCAAGGTTAAAAAATACTTTTTCCTAATGTAACACCCCCGCCAAGGAACCCCAAAGGACAACACTAAACTTGGTCAAATTAATGGATTGTTTTTTTTAAAGCAACTATAGAATGCATAACATAACATGACATAATAATATAATCCTAGGTTCTCTAAGGTTCCTCGACTGCACTACTCAAAAAATTAATAATCAATAAAAGGAAAGATTTGCTTGTAGAAATCAATATTTTCAACAAATTTCTAGTGATTCAAAAAAATTGTCAATAAAATTAATATTGTCAATAAAAGGAAAGATTCGCTTGTAGAAATCAATATTTTTTCCAAAAAAAAGAAATATTTTCCAAGATTGTATATCTTTTCTCAGGGTTGTTGACGACGATTTCACTTGTAGAAAACAGGTCAAATAAAATCTTCACAGACAAGACTGTGAAGAGCCTATCCTTCTTGAAAGATATGGAACAAAGACAACCTAAGGGGAAATTCTACATTATAGGACAAAGATTGGCTTTCGTTCAATCCCAAGTCTCTGATAACTAGGTCATGGTTGCACTAGGGTCACTCTCGGGTAATGATGTGATATTGTTGTTAATATCAAAGGGACTATTGTTGTTCTTTAAATATTTTAGATAAAAATTCCAAATTGAAAAGATAAGCTTAAACACCATGAAACCAAAAAAATTTCCATAACATTTCATGAGTATCACATATTCTTTGCTATCACTTAAGTAGATTTAGCATTAAGCATTCAACAAATTTATGGAAAACAAAATATTTTCAACAAAATTCCTTCCATTCATTTAAATTTTGGAACATTTTCAAATATTTAAACATCTATTCTAAAACAAAGTATAAAAAATACTGAAAAATAAAAGTTTCTACTGTTATTCTCCATGGATGCCCCAAAGAATTAATTAAAACAGAGCATGCTTTATACTTCACCAGATTGCCTCACAGCTACATATAAAACGGTGCAAGCTTTTAAAGAGATGGTTTTGTTTATGGACACCGAGTAGGTTTTGTATGAACCCTTAAATGACACAACATACAGTCTTGTTCGACCGAACTAACAAAACTAGCTACAAAAGATACTAAGATAGGTAGCTATCTAGTAAGCTCTAATATCAATTAATGTCTATGTGCATACAAAGTTTTACGTCAGAATGTTTCAGAAAACAAGAAAAAAGAACAAAACTTTAAAAAAAAATTATGCTCCTCCGACATCCACAAATTCCAAACTTAAAATAAAAATGAAGCATCCTCTAGCCTTTATAGAACACAAGGCTCAGACAGGATAAGACAATTACATGAGAGGAAATCTAAGGGACCAATCTCATCAAAGCACGTGGAATATTGTGACCAATAGGAGAATTTCAATTGAAGTCAATGGAAGTCAACTCCAATTACTCATTGAAGCTCTTCGAGTTCTACTTTTTCATCTTTGTTAGGATTCCTTCT
This sequence comes from Sequoia sempervirens, assembly GCA_007258455.2. Classification (NCBI taxonomy): domain Eukaryota; kingdom Viridiplantae; phylum Streptophyta; class Pinopsida; order Cupressales; family Cupressaceae; genus Sequoia; species Sequoia sempervirens. Next base: position 20,884,601 of record VDFB02000019.1, read on the forward strand.
AAAATCAAACAAATCTACGTAAACGAAAATATATAGGAGCTTCCTGTGATAATGGAGTGATGAAGTGGAAGTCGAACTCCTATACTTCAGGTTCCTCGATTTGAACATTCCAGGAATGAATCACTCCCAAAATAGATACACTTTATTACTGCATGCTTAAACTCTAGCATCTCGGTATTCTGGTAACTGGCATGTCTTTGCAATGAACTACATTCCAACATGAGCCTCTTAAGTGCATCATGAAACTTGGAAATACCATTAGATTTGTTCGCAAATACAATTTTCTTGACTGTCCATACCCGAGCTTTGCATCACAATTGATATCTCCTACAATCACAAATTCCACATATTAAATCCCCTTTTTTTAAAAAAAAATTATAACATCTCATGTAAATAAAACCATTATTCAAATGTTAGTACAAAAATTCCATAATTAACACGCCTTTTAAAAGCATATCATGAATCCTCATACATATACCGGATCACCGGGATCATTAGAAAAAATTAAAATTTCATATTTTATTTCACATTGCAACCCGGTACCTGGTATTCAGCTTTACCCACTTACTTCCCCAGACCTTGATTATATTGGAACTCCACTATACCGAACTCCTTACTGGACTCCTTACCAGACTGCTTCTTATTAGACTGTTTCATACCGGATTGGAGTCTTTCGCTTGAACTTTACATTACCTTTCACCTTTTTCGTGTTTCTGGTACCCGGTATTAGGTGCATGAAACACTTACAACACAAAGTAATTTTTTTTATCAAAGATTTCTCTTCCTTTCTTCACTTTTGGTGATCTTCCAATTAGCTAGCTCCTACCATAAGAGTTATATTTTTCACTTGGGTCCCCAATTATTTTCAATCTTGGGGCGTGTTGTAAGACCACACAACAACTTGCAACCAATAAAACCAAATTTAAATTAAACTTGAAATTAAATCACCAATTGTAAATTAAAACTTATACATATTCTAAAACAATAACTTTCTACCTTTACCTAGATTCTGGCATAAAAAAGTAAAACTCCACCGGAAACATCCGTGTGTGCTTTGATTAATTCTAGTTTTCAGAATTTAGTAAAAAAGAATCATTTCATTAACATTGAACTACATAATATAGTAATCCTCCAAAGCTAACCAGGGATAGAGTCTTGTTGCCAGTCAAGCATCCATAGCCCCGACAAGGTTATCTTGGTAATTCCCCCAAACATAGCTCTACTGCCGGTCAGGAGTCCATAGCCTCGGTAGAGTTATTTGGATAGCCTAAAGAGTTGATATCCTTTTTTTTAGATATAGCAATGATAGCTCATTTCCCACTTTTGATATTGCAATAATAGCTCTTTTATCAACTTGCAAGCATTGAAGCATTGCTATTAGGTTGGGAATTACAGTGGTAGCGAAGGTTACTTTTTTATTTTTCATTCAATGTAAATCCCTTCATCAATTCACTACTTCCCAAAAACTCATTTAATGATTCCCTGTAAGTGTGTTTTTCTAGCTAAATTTTACTAATTTATGCCAAATCCTAGCTAACTGTAGTTCGCTATTTGTTAAAAAATATGCATAAATTAAAATTTAGCAATAGACAACTTAATTACCAAATTTAAATCTAAATTTAGAAACATTAGTTACCACCCTTCCAATTAAATTTTATGACAATTACTAAAACTTCTGCTAGCTATTTCAACTTGACGGTGTTGCACTTCATTAATGGATAAAAAATGTCATGATTACCTTGAAACACGATCACATTATTCTGCATTAAATTTGCATGCCTTAGCACATACTATCTCTTCAACTAACTCGAGTGATGACGTGTACTTCCTTACCGACTTCATTTTCCTGTGTATCTTGCACACATAACACCTCCATAATTAATACGACTCTTTTAAACAATTTGAAATGACCACTATTAACTTTGAAATCTTCAACTTACTTGATTCAAAATCTTCATACTGCTCAAATTTGAAGCAATTTCACCAAATATGTGTAAAGAATTAATTTGATTTAACCTTTAACTCTGAAGATTATTGTTCATCTGCCACCTCGCTTACAATTTCCCAAAAAACAATTACTCAAGGCAACTATGTACTACAACTTTGCTTATGGCTCTCTATAAATTCATGCATTTCTTCTTGAATTATCCACACTTCTCTTTTCTTTTCCTTTTGTTTTATTTTCTGTAAATTCGATTTGTTCTATGTCTTTGCATTTGCTTCTTAGCCATGGATACTCCAATTTTCTTAGGTTGTTCTCGTAGACATAATTTTTTCTTAGGAAGTATCACACCACAAAGGCTTGAAAAGGTCTTCATCATCAAGACTTCCAATTTCACTATGACAAATTTATGCTTAGTCCTTGGGGAAAGATATGTTGCATCCAACCACTACTTTCATTTCTACTCTGACATTGCTTCTCACTTTGTAGCGTTACTTTTGGATATTGGGCTACCTATTGAAGACATTCGCGTTGTTGCCAACTTGTTAGTGAAACCTAAATTCTTGGAGAATATGGATACCATTTTAGTTGTTGCACATTTGACCATTGGGATTCCCTCCATGGATGATATTCCTCGATTCCTGGAACACGGGGAAGTGGTTCCACTTCGGCTCTTTCTTATTGATCTCCATATCCAAGAATTTAAAACTCATCGGGAACTCACCTACATAGGGTATTTAGCCCTAATAGAAGAGGCGTCCTAGATCAACTGAATGGCTACTATCGTTCACAACATTTCTCACTCTCCTTTTGAATCTTTTTTTTTTTGAACAAGGATTTTGATATTTGATGTATATACGTGACACACACACACACACACACACATATATATATATATCATGGTTTCTTTTAAAAGCATGTTTTACTGTGAATGACTTTATTATTTCTCTTTTTCAGTTCAATTTTGCAAAATTTTTGAATTCACTCTCATGCGTAAGATAAATTTAAGTAGGATTTGTTGATGCAGAGGCCAGAAAAAAGAAAAGAACAAAATGAAACAAAAACAAACAAAACAAGCACAAAGAAAACCCCCTAAGAAAAAACTAAAAAAATAAAAAACTAACCCTAACTACCCTAACTCTAACACAAAAAAAGATTAACTCTAATAAAGAAATTTATTTCAATTTCTACTGCTATTTCTTCTACGGTTTTAGTACGAATTACAACAGATTTGTCTTTAAATTCTCTTATCAAAATTTTCAATATTCTACTGTAACAATGGAATATCTTAAATTTTCTACATTTAAGCATCATAAATTCAAAAGTGTACGTACCCAAAATTTAGCTTAAATGTATGAAAATGATCTCATTAGAGATCGATTGCACGTACATTCCGTCTGATGTGGAAATACTATACCTTTTTCAAGCCCTGGTCCATTTCCATGAATGGTTGCATTCATTTCTCTGTTTCTTCTCTTCCGAAAATTTTCATATCTTCGGCCCTATCTTCACTTTGCATTTTGTTAGACCAAGATATATCACTACTTATATCACTATCAGAAAGAGAAAAAGTAAAAACTTGATATTTTGTATCTTGTATAAAATCAAGAAAATGTCTTTTTATAGCTGGTGAATTCCCAACTTGAAGTGCAATACACACGTTTCCTACTTGATTTTCCCACTCCATCTTGTTATTCGTGTTTTCCACGTATACAGGGAATGATGATTCATCAATGTCGTTTCCTCATTTGTGATGAAATATCTTTGAATCTCAACATTCTCGCCTATTTCCCTACAAAGCATTATAATTTTCTTTATAATAATCACAGTTTTCTAACTATTTTGGTATATCGATTAATTTTTTAATGTTTCCAACTCCACTAGGGCAAAACATTTTTCTCATTAACAATCCCTTTCTTTTAGTAGTTAAAACTTCTTCTATTAATAGAATTGCTCCACTTATGGCCAAACTTACCCTAGTTAAAAAAAATTCACACTTAATTTCACCGTGATCAATTGTATCATGAATTCTACACTCGGTGACTCTCCCAAAAGTAAACAAACTCAAAGGATGCAATTTCTGATTAAAGATTTTACAAAGTTTTCCAATTTCCATAATGAAAACCAGCTAGCATTCAATCTCACTTACAAGCTTCTTTCCAGACTTAGAATTAACATTTCAAAGCATAATTCTTCAATTCCAAAGGATGAAACCTAAAATATCAAAGAAATGCCCTCCCTCTAGTGCCAGTTCCTGTTGACGATGATTTCACTCGCAGAAAATAGGTCAAATAAAATCTTCACAGACAAGACTATGAAGAGCCTCTCCTTCTTGAAAGATATGGAACAAAGGCAACCTAAGGGGAAATTCTACATTACAGGACAAAGATTTTCTTTCGTTCAATCCTAAGTCTTCGATAACCAGGTCATGGTTGCATTAGGGTTGCTCTCGGGTAATGATGTGATATTGTTGTTAATCTTGAAGGGACTATGGTTGTCCTTTGAATATTTTAGATAAACATTCCAAATTGAAAAGATAAGCTTAAACATCATGAAACCAAAAAAAAATTCCATAACATTTCATGAGTATCACAAATTCTTTGCTATCACTTAAGTAGATTTAGCATTAAGCATTCAACAAATTTATGGAAAAAAAAAATATTTTCAACAAAATTCCTTCCATTTATTTAAATTTTGGAACATTTTCAAATATTTAAACATCTATTCTAAAACAAAGTATAAAAAATGCTGAAAAATATTTTTTTCTCCTAATTATTCTCCATGGATGCCCCAAAGAATTAATTAAAAGAGAGAAAACCGCTTTATACTTCACCAGATTGCTTCACAACTACATATAAAATGGTGCAAGATTTTAAAGAGAGGGTTTCATTTATGGACACCGAGTACATTCTATATGCACCCTTAAACGATGCAGCATACAGTCTTGTTCGGCTGAACTAGCAAAACCAGCTACAAAAGATTCTAAGATAGGTAGCTATCTAATAAGCTTTGATATCAATTAATGTCCACGTGCATGCAAAGTTTTATGCCAGAATGGTTCAGAAAACAAGAAAAAAGAACAAAACTTAGAAAAAAAATTATGCTCCTCTAACATCCACAAATTATGATCTTAAAATAAAAATGAAGCATCCTCTAGCCTTTATAGAACACAAGGCTCAGACAGGATAAGACAATTACATGAGAGGAAATCTAAGGGACCAATCTCATCAAGGCACGCAGAATATTATGACCAATAGGATAATTTCAATTGAAGTCAATGGAAGTCAACTCCAATTACTCATTAAAGCTCTTCAGGTTCTACTTTTTCATCTTTGTCAGGATTCCTTCTGAAATCAAACAAATCTATGTAAACAAAAATATATAGGAGCTTCCTGTGATAATAGAGTAATCAGGTGGAAGTCGAACTCCTATATTTAGGTTCCTCAATTTGAACATTTTAGGAATGAATCACTCCCATAATAGATACACTTTATTACTGCATGCTTGAACTCTAGCATCCCCGTATTCCGGTAACTGGAATGCCTTCGCAATGAACTTTGTTCCAGCATGAGCCTCTTAAGTGCATCATTGAACTTGGAAATACCATCAGATTTGTTCGCAAATACAATTTTCCTAACCGTCCATACTTGAGCTTTGCATCACAATCAATATCTCCAACAATCACAAATCCCACATATTAAATCCCCTTTTTTTAAAAAACATTTATAACATCTCATGTAAATAAAAACATTATTCAAATGTTAGTACAAAAATCCCATAATTAACACACCTTTTAAAAGCATATCATGAATCCTCATACATATACCGGATCACTAAGATCATTAGACAAATTTAAAATTTTACATTTTATTTCACATTGCAACCCGGCACCCAATACCCGGTATTCAGCTTTACCCACTTACTTTCCCAAACCTCGATTATATTGGAACTCCACTCTACCAGACTCCTTACTAGACTGCTTCTTATCAGATTGCTTTATACCAGACTGGAGTCTTTCACTTGAACTTTACATTACCTTTCGCCTTTTCTGTGTTTCCAGTACTTGGTATCCGGTGCACGAAACACTTACAACACGAAGTACTTTTTTTAATCAAATATTTATCTTCCTTTCTTCACTTTCGGTGATCTTCCAATTAGCTAGCTCCTTCCATAAGAGTTATATTTTTCACTTGGGTCCCCAAGTCTTTTCAATCTTAGGGCTTGTTGTGAGACCACACAACAAGGGGGTGTTTCAAGTAAAGTTATCACTACCCAGTTCATGCAAGAACATTATGTTCAACATTGGAAAATGATAAAACATATTAAGATATATTAAAGGCACTATTAACTTTGGTCCTTACTATAGAGATAGAGATAATGATGAGAATGAGAGGTTAAAGCAAGAGGTAATCAACTATAGAGATAGATTACCCTCCTCCTCGGGATCTTACTCATCGTTGATTGAACATGAAAGAAAGGTGCTCAAAGCAATGTCTGAGACCACCTATTGGAAGCATAAATATGAAAAGGTTCAAAAAGGACAAGAGGAATTGAATAAAAAATTAAAAGCTACAATGTTTGAAATGGCATCAAAATTGGGGTGTAGGAGATTTGATGATATGATTAGGTTTTCTAACAAAGTTTGGATCATCCATGAAAAAACATATGCAGCCCTGTTGGAACATAATAGGTTGTGTGACAAGATGAAGGAGGTGGAACTACTCATAAAGACAAAGAAAGGTGATGATAAAAGTGTGCTTCAAGAGCATCAAGAGCTTATGAATGCATGTGTTAGTTTCCATAACATTCTGACACAATAATATTTATGACTTACTAAGTATGGATCTACCAAATTTCTTCAAAGAAACAAATTTGAAGGATTGGGACGCATGGAAGGATGAGACAGCCCAATACTTGCTAGGAATTCTCGACGAAATTAATGATGAAGATAAGGTGCTCAAGAGGAAACATATGCATCTAGGAATAATCTTGGAAATGAGTATGTGATGAAGGATATCATAAATAATGCATATACTTATGCAAAAATAGGGTATATTGAGCATGTATAGAGGATTAATATATTCATTGTATGGGCCAAATGAAAAGCGATAGGGTATGGAAGTTTGGTAGTTATGGATGCATTATCATGGAGCATGAGCCTTGAAAAAGTCTTTGGTGATCAAGGGAGCTTGCTGGGAGACTAACGGATTGTGGTGCATCCACCTGCAAATTGTTAAGTTTTATGTTTATGTTAAATCAAATTTCTAGTTATCAAATGTCACACCTTTTTGTAATGGGTTTGTAGCTTGTTGCTTCCCGTATAAAAAGGGAAACCAAGGACCAATTTGGATATAATCATAATCATTATCATTGTCACTTGCAGTGGTAAATTGATTGCATATTCCATCCATCCATTTCCATATCTCATAGACTTATGTTATTAATGTACATCTTTTGAAGCAATATAATGGAGAAGACTGCTTATAATTGGTGAATTTATTATCAGTGTTCAATTGTTCTAATAATTTTCATTCTTATATGTTGTTGTGTTATCTCCAAAGTGGTTCTCTTGAGTTATTCAAATTCATATAATTTGTCAGGACACATTTGTTGTTGCTGTGTGGTTGCCTTGATTGGTTTTTGGTTGGAGTGAATTAAAAACCCTTTTAAATAATTTACTTTAATTGGTTCCTACCAAGGATTAAAATCCTTTTAAAGTGTTTGTCTGATTGGTTTCCCTCAAACTAAGAATTAAAATCTTTTCATGCTTTCACAGTAATTTAGGGGGATAACACTAGGATTTATAAAGAAGGGTACAGTAGCTGACTAATTTGTACATTTGTACAAGGTGTAAACATTTAAAGTGCCCAACAGTTAGAGTTAATCTGAGGAGTAGATCCACCTATCTTACAAATTTGTCATAATCCATCCATCGACTCCATCCACCCAATAGAGTAGGCACTAGTCAACTTTAGAACATTTTTATACAAATTCAACTCACACTCTTGATTATTCAAACACTTTCATTAGGAACTAGTTAGTAAGCTTTGCATCTACTTCACACCCATGTGCCATAGTGAGTAGATTGCCAAAATTAGAGATTGTATTCAAACATTCAAATTTTCCTTATCATTTAGGTACACCCACCTTGGTTTAGCAGAGCCTAAAGAGCAGGGGGTGATCAACCATATTCGCCCCATTTGTTAGCCAAAAACCTATTTTTTTGATACCTAATGCCTCTCACATCTAGTTTCTTATTCTTCCTTTATTTTTTATTTATCCAATCCTCTTCTACAACACCATATTTTTGGGGGGAACATGAATTTAACAAGCTTTTCTTGACTTCTTCATTATTTTCCTTCTCTTGTTTGTCTTCTGGAATTTGAACCTTCTCCAATCCTAGACCTATCTGAGAGAGCTCATGGGAGGAACTCAATAACTATTCCATCTGGATTTCTATCTCACCTTCCTCTAGGGTTTCCTTCTAGTGTTCTTGAAGTTTGAAATCAACTCCCTCCATTTCTTGTGATAACTTTTGCAAATTATTCAACATTTCATTCCCATTTTGTGGTTCAAGGTACTTCACCAGAGAAGGGGAGGAGGTGAACTCTTCAAAAACTTCCACAAGAAGGACCTTTTTAGAGTTGTCAGTGGGGGAACACTCATTCAGAGACTGACCCTCAACTTTAGTCAAAATTTGAGAAGGTGCCAACACCTTATTAGAAAGCAGCAAAGCCGAGTAAGAACTTGGTGTAATAGGATCCTTTAACAAATTCATGTGAGCCACATTTTTCAAGTGAGAGCTCAACAAAACTCTTGATTGTTTTTTTTAATGTTCAAGAGGGAGATTTTTACAATCATCTTATAAATGTCCAAACTTATTACACCCCTAACAAAATACCATAGCCTTTTCATATTCCAATGGTTGAACCCATTTGCCAAAATTTTTTTTTAAAGTCACAATGGTGGGAAGAATTGTATTGACAACCACATTCACACACATTCTAACATATACCAGTCATGACTTAAGAAGGGTCACTTTATCCACTGTTACCAAGGTACCAAAGGAATCAACAATTCCTTTAAAAATATTTTGGTGCCAAAATTCCAAAGGTAAACCAGGGAGCCTAACCCAAGTTGGGGCTACCTTACCCAAGTCAACAGAGGCATCAAATCTTGGCTTCCATTTACACAGGGAAAAAATATTCTTAAAGCTTTTATCAAAGGCCTAGGGGCCTCTCATGAGGACCTTTATCATACCCTCAGGGATAACAAAAGTAAATAAAAAATAAACCTTTAGGCATAACACTGATTAAGACACTACCCTTGAGATTCCAAGTGTCAGTGGCCCACTTACGTACTTGGTCAATATTAGGATGGGTAGCAAAAAAATTTCCAACCAAGGACAACTTTAGACCCTTGATTGCATCATTTAGGATTACATCTGGGACATCCACTTCATCCCCCTCTACAGTGCAGAAAGTAGACAAAGAATCCTGGGGCACCTTTGTTGAAACCTTCCCACCCATGAGCTTATCCACATATGACACAGGTTCCTCACTAGCCAAAAAGGCATCCTTTCCCTCAGGATTTGAAATAGGCAAGTCCTTTCCCCCAATATTTGGAGCAGGAAATGCTCTAGGAATATTTTTAAATCTCCTAGAAGATGAAGGAGAGGCGTATTTTTAATTAAATATCATATATCATACTTTGATTAAATAATTCAATCATTATTATTTAATTAAAGTCTCTAATTTCATCCACTTGCACAATTAAATGATTTTAATTAATTTTTTAATTAGCAAATTTCTTTCCAAATCCTCCAATTTCTTCAACTTGCACAAAGAATATCCTCATGGAATATTCCCTTTTTGAATTCAAATATTTCCCTCCAAATGTAAATCTCCCAACATAATTCCTAAAATTTAGGGAATTGGTTGAGTCTCTCATGGATCTTGAACCATTGTTCTGATCCTTGATCCATGCCTCATGGATTATCAACCATTAGATTCATCCTTGATTCATGTTCATTATCTAAATCAATTTCATCCATTGATTATCCTTTTTGTTCTTCACCATTGATCATGATTTCAATATTCTATAAATACCAAGCATTTTTCCAGAATAATTCATTCACAAGCATTGAGTAAACTTAGCCTCTTGAATTGATTTCTCAATTTGATCAATTTGAGAGCATCTTGTGAGCCATTTTACTTCATTTATAGGTTTAATTATTTTGCAACATCATGGATTTTTTTGAATTGAGCACTCCCCATCCAATTTGAACATAATCCCACAATGGGATTGAGGTTCACATTGTTTAGTTAGATTCAATTAGAATTTCTTTGTTCTTTCATGTTATTTGAATTCTAATTGATCTTTTGTGAATAATTTCATTGGATTTTGTAGTTAATTGATCATTTACATAGTTTTAGAGCTCAATTTGATGTTATTTGATTAGTTGATTTTATGCATTCACATAATGGCATGCCCCATAGGACCCCACGTCCATAACTAATCATTTTTCTTCAAGATTTTTCGGATATTGCAGGTGCAAGGAATTTTTTTTTTTTTTTTTTTACAGAGGCATGCTTTTGTTAAAGTTTTGTAACTTTATTTAAAGGTTTATGCCTTCATTTCTAAGAGTCACGTGCCTTTATACTAGAAGCCACGCCTTTGTTCTATTTGAGGAATAGGTTGCACCTTTGTTAAAGGGATGTTCCTTGGTAAAATATTTGCACCTTTTTAATTTGACAGTGTCACACTTTTGTTCATAAAGTTGTGCCTCTGTGAAAATAGTCTTGCACCTTTATTTGCTTTAGTTCTTTGATTTAATTACATATTTTGTTGAGAACTAACCCTAAGTACTATCTTTTTTCTAGTTTTATCTAATAAAGATGGACCTATACAACATGATGAATCTGAAAAATGTTTATTAAACACTCATTTGGAAATAACTTTAGATCTTATTTCATTTTATGCATCTCACATTTACTTTGGTGTTTAAAATTGAACAACTTTCATTTTTTGATTTGGTGCATAAAATTGAACAATCAAACTTCACCTTTGTTTGGGCTTAAAAAGAACACACAAATTACACATTTTAATTGGTGGTTTAACAATTTAACACATTTATCTTTTGGTGCACCTAAAAAGAACAAGAGTTGTGCTTTTTCTTTTATGTTTGGTAGACTAGCAAGTGTGTATCCTCTCCCCTTGCGCTTCATGTGATATTGGGTGAAGAGAAACATTTCTAGTTTGCGCTTTATGTTCATTGTAAAACCCTATAAGGTTGTTGCTAGGTATCCTCTCCCCTTGTGCTTTGTGCAATCTTGGGTGAAGAGAAATAGTAACACCAATTTTTTTATTTTAATTAGAAGGCCTACCTTGAGATATATCCATGCAATGGAGAACTCAAGGGTTCAACCTCAAATAGCATTTTTGGGAATGCTATATAAATTGGCTGAGAGTGAAATTTATAGGTCAATCTATGCATGTAACACTCCAAACTTGTGTGGGTTTTCTGATGCGATGTTTAAGAGGTCGGCGGTGTTCACCAAGTTTCACCCACTAAAAACCTATTTGTTTTAGAGGCCTAAGAACATCAAACATCTTCTTAAGGAGGTGCAATGGAATAAAATCATTCCATGAAGTTACTCGTCATGTACTAAACATAGTTGAGGCACCTGAATAAAGTTTCTTTACCACCCTGATGCTCTGCCACCCTCGCATTAACAGTTTCCACTATGCTTGCCTCTATTTTATTTAGAAGAGATTCTTTGAACATCACCTTCTCCTAAAAGATATGTCTGTTCCGCTCCTTCCACAGTTCCCAAATAACCAATGATGGACACGTGGTCCATAAGCCACCAAAAGTTGCATTTTTTGAAGCTTTGGCAACCCCAGGAGAAAACTCAAAAGATTGTCTGGTAGTGTTGTCTGCCATTGGAGCTTTGTGCACAACCAATTCCAGCAATGTTGTGCAAAGGGGAAAGTTACAAACAAGTGATCTCCCATTTCTTCCAACTGTTTGCAAAGAATGCATCTTAACAGGCCTAAGTAACCTAGACAAGAAAACCTATCTATCATTAACACTCTTCCTTGCGCTGTAGCCCAAGTGAAAAGTCCTACTTTTAGAAGAAAATTTGTGCTCCAACACAAATTGGTGAGGAACCAAGGTTCATACACATTTGACCTAGCCAAAACCCTGTAACCACCCTTAGCATTATAGATCCCATTCAAGGATGTATTCCACCTTAGCACATCTCTTCCTTGTCTAGGGAACATAGCCTACCAGGCCATTTTCGCATCACAGAATGCAACTGTCCTGGGATCCAACCCAATTCTCTTGGACTTCAAATTGTAACTAGGGTAGCCCTCAACCCAAGAGACAGATAGATAGTCATCCACCTTGCTTCCCCATTCTTGCTTTGTTAGCACCTTGACTTGTGCTAAGTTAGCGTTATCTTCCAATTTACAATGCCCTTCCCAGAAATCCTTTGAAAAAAGAGAATATTGCACCCCTGCTTAATCTCCCACATCAGATGGTCTAGAATCAAGTGTCTGGATCTACTTAAAGAATTACATATTTGCGATCCTTTCAGGAGTGTTCTTGCAGTGAAAATGCTATGCTCTTCCTCATCTAGATGTTTTTCTTTCACTATCTTGAACCACTTTAGCTCAGGTTTTGAGTGTATTTTCCATAGTAACTTAGCCCCTAGGGCCTAATTTTGCATTAACATATTAGAAGAAAAGTCCTATCTATCGTTAACACTCTTCCTTGCGTCGCAACCCAAGTGAAAAGGCTAGAACCTTGTAACCACCCTTAGCATTATAGATCCCATTCAAGGATGTGTTCCACCTTAGCACATCTCTTCCTTGTCTAGTGCACATATCCTGCCAAGCCATTTCCGCATCACAAATTGCAACTATCCTAGGATCCAAACCCAATTCTCTTGAAATTTTCAAATTATAACTAGGGTAGCCCTCAACCTAAGAGACAGACAAATAGTCACCCACCTTGCTTCCCCATTCTTGCTTTGTTAGCACCTTGACTTGTGCTAAGTCAACATTGTCTTCCAATTTACAATGCCCTTCCCAGGAATCCTCTGAAAAAAGAGAACATCACGCCCCTAGTTAATCTCCCACATCAGATGGTCTAGAATCAAGTACCTGGATCTACTTAAGAAATTGCATATTCGGGATCCTTTCGGGAGTGTTCTTGCAGTGAAAATGCTATGCTCTTCCTCATCTAGACATTTTGCATTTGCTATCTTGACCCACTTTAGCTCAGGTTTTGAGTGTATTTTCCATAGTAACTTAGCCCCTAGGGCCTGATTTTTCATTAACATATTAGAAGAAAATTCCTATCTATCGTTAACACTCTTCCTTGCACCACAACCCAAGTGAAAAGTCCTACTTTTAGAAGAAAATATGTGCTCCAACACAAATTGGTGAGGAGGCAAGGTTCATACACATTTGACCCAGCCAAAACCCTATAACCACCCTTAGCATTATAGATCCCATTCAAGGATGCATTCCACCTTAGCACATCTCTTCCTTGTCTAGGGCACACAACCTGCCAAGCCATTTCCGCATCACAAATTGCAACTGTCCTGGGATCCAAACCCATTTCTCTTGGACTTTTCCAACTGTAAATAGGGTAGCCCTCAACCCAAGAGACAAACAAATAGTCGCCCACCTTGCCTCCCCATTCTCGCTATGTTAGCACCTTGACCTATGCTAAGTCAGCATTGTCTTCCAATTTACAATTCCCTTCCTAGGAATCCTCTGAAAAAGAGAACATCGCGCCCCTCCTTAATCTCCCACATCAGATGGTCCAAAATCAAGTGCCTGCATCTACTTAAGAAATTCCATACTCGCAATCCTTTCGGGAGTGTTCTTGCAGTGAAAATGCTATGCTCTTCCTAATCTAGGCATTTTTCTTTCACTATCTTGAACCACTTTAGTTCAGTTTTTGAGTGTATTTCCCATAGTAACATAGCCCCTAGGGCCTGATTTTGCATTAACATATTCTTCAAACTCGCTCCGTCTACCTCCTTTTTCTCACATACCTTTTTCCATTTTATCAACGAGAACTTGTGTTGATCATAATTTCCTTGCCAATTTTTTTTTCATCTTTTGGTTGATGTCTTTGTTTGCCCGATTTGACAAAGGTAGACACAAGAGCCTGTATATGGGTATCGCTACTACCACTGATTTCAACAATTTTAAACGACCCGCCTAGGATAGCTACTTGTTCTTCCATGATGCAAGTTAGGATTTGACCTTCTCAATCATTAGGTCCCAGAGCTTTCTTGGCTGAATTCCTTTAGCCAGTGGAAGGCCCAGATATTTGCATGTGAGTTTTCCTTTATGATAACCCAGAATATAGAGGATCTGAATTTCCTTTCCAATGCTAGTGTTGAAGAAAAAATCTTCAGATTTGGTCTAGCTTACCTCCTAACCCGATGCCTATGTGTATTGGTCTAGAATTCGTTTAAGCCCTTTAGCCTCCTTTACTATGGAGACACCAAACAACATATTATCATCAAAAAATTGTTGGTGGGTAACTTCAAGAACTTTGTGAGTAATCTAAACTCCCTCCAAGAGGCCCTCCATCCTTGCCTACATGAAAGCCTGACCAAGAGCCTTTACCATAAAAATGAAGAGGAAAGGAGAGAGAGGATCCCCCTTCCTAAGTCTTCTTGAAACACTGAAGAAACCTTCTAGGGAACCATTAAGGAGGACGGAAAATCTTGAACAAGCTATCCAATCGAAAATTGAGTTCAGCCACTACTTGTCAAACCCAAAAGCTTCTATGACCTTGAAGAGAAAGTGTCAATTCACTTTATCATAGGCCTTCTTGATGTCCAACTTGACCAACATAGCTTGTCTTTTCATTTTTTTAATTGAGTGTATCACTTCTTGAGCAATAATGGCCCCATCAAAAATTGATCTACTCGGCACAAAACTCGTTTTCTCTTCCAAGATAATCTTTGGTAGGATATTTTTATCCGATTAGCTATTGCTTTAGCTAGGACTTTATATACATTATTGTAGTGGGAGATAGGCTAGAAATCATCAAGAAAGTTTGGTTTTTCTTTTTTTGGAATTAGTGTTGTGAAGGTGTTGTTTATCTCTTTGATAACTTTTCTAGAACACTTGGAATCTTCAATGGCATCAACCAAATTTGCATCGAGGAAGTTCCAACACTTTTGGAAAAAACCAACAGGAAACTCGTTAGGGCCTAGGACCTTGTCCAAGTGCAATTGAAAGAGTGCCTCCTTAAGTTCCTTTTCTAAAAACTTGCTCTACAGTATCACATTATGTTCTTCAGTTATGAAGTGCGGGATACCCCTTATGAGAGCATGTTGATCCTACAATCGTGACCCCTCAAGCTCATTGAGAAGGGACCAAAAAAATTCCATCGTGGCCACCTTAATGTCTTTGACTTTATCCAAAAAATTTCCATCATTACCTTTGATGTAGGTAATCTTGTTTACTTCACTTCTAGTCTTTGTGGAGTTGGGAAAGAATTTAGTGTTCTTGTCACCTCCCCGAAGCCATACTTCCCTAGATTTTTTACACCAGAAAGTTTCTTCCTTAGCTAGTAAATCATTTAATTTATTCAACAACTCTTTTTCCTAGTTGAACCTATCAATATCTATCCCTTGACTTATGACATATTCATTCAAAGCATGCAAAGCCTCTTCAATTACCCATTTTTCCTTGAAGATGTTTTTGAAGCATTCCTTATTCCAAAGTTTGAGGTGTTGTTTAATCAATTTCAATTTTTCCACAAAATTGAACATCTTCAAGCCACCAAGGCTATAGCTAGACCACCATTGTTGAATTATATCAAAGAAGTGAGGATCCTGAAACCAAATATTCTTGAACTTGAAAGGGCATCTTACCATTGATCGCTCCCCAACTATGTCCAATAAGACCAGGAAGTGATCAAAGCTTGCACTGAGAAAAGTTCTACCTTTCAGATTGAAAGGAAATCAACATGAATCCCCTTTAAACAAAAGTATGTCCAATATTTCTGCAATTTTGCAGAACCCAACCCTTCTATTGGTCCAAGTGAACTTCCCATTGCTCATGTTGATTTCAAGTAGTGTGTTGCTCTCTACAAACCCTTTGAAATTAATTTGCGATTGCAACCTTCTCCCAATACCACTTTTCTTATCAGAAGCCCTTAGGATGGCATTGAATTCCCCACCCAAGATGATAAATTCGAAGGACGAATCATTACAAAATCCACTTAAATCCCTCCATAACTCCCTTTTTTCTGGATACAGGTGATAGGACCATAAACATTAAGCAAAATGAAATTCAGATTATAAGCCAAGCTCCTTACCTTGCAGGCCATCCACTATTTGGCTGAGGCTAATTCCTCCAAACACACGCTTTGAGGTCGCCACAGAATGAGTATCCCTCTAAAAGCGCCATCCGCATTCACCCCAATGCCTTTCTAGCCTCTCAACTTTTTGCAGAAGCATTCCTTCTCTAGCTCACTTAATTTGGTTTCCTAGAACAGTCATATGTCTGCCTAAAAACTTTCCATTTGATGCCTAATTAGGAATATTTTTTTAAGGGAATTCAAGCCCCTAACATTCTAGATAATGATCTTTATGGTTGTTCAGGAAGGGCTTCACCCTTCCCTACTTTGAGCATTGTATTGATTTTCAGCTGACTGCTAGCCTCCCCATCCTATTTTAACTTCTCTTGATTGGGGATTTTGCTTGAACTTTTGTTATCACCACAGTTTGGGGATAATTTGCTTGGTTCTCTCTGGTAAATTCCCAATCCTCCCACAACTTTGGCAAGAGGAGCCATCTCTCGGGTGGGAGGGGAACCCAGACAGGCAACCCAAACAGGCCGCCTCAACTTGATACAGCTCATCCAAATGGGTTCCTTCCACCCAATCCTCTACCAAATCTGTATTTCCCAAAGGGATTGACCCAACTATAGCAGCTTTGGCGAGCTCAGCAAGCTCATAACCAACCTCCATGAGTGAATCAAGATCGTCTTCCCTAATGTTGGGCATCATGACATCTAAAGCCTCTAAAATTTTTGAATTCAAATCTTAACAAGCCACAATGTTGTCTTGCCCTGACAATGGATCCACTTCACCATCTACCAACCCAACATTCTCCACAAGGATCTCCCTTTCAACAATATTGACTACCACATCCCTCTTCTCCAAGTGTTCCTTTAATGGGACACTTTGATTTCCAAACCCCAGTTCTGCTCTTGCATTTGGCATGTTGCCTTGAGCGAGGTTTTTGGTGACTCCAGTCTGGGAAGGACAACAACCACCCTTTTCCGACAATCACCAACCTATGGTATCCAAAAGCATATTTTATGTATATGGGTCTAAGGTTAAGGGTTGAATCAAATTGCCCCAATCTGTAACTAACTCAATTTCTCTCCAAAAGGAGTTGTGGGGATTTCATTCAATACAAATGTGCACATAGGTGCTCACGCCATCCTAGTTGATTCTTTCCTCTACATAGATAAATTTCCCTAAATGATTTCCAATATGTTCCAAGATTCCTATTTGCTAAAATTCTAGGGGAAGGTTTGGTAACATGTAGCAGTCCTGGATCCACTCCATTTGGTGTTTTAGAGGGTCAAAGCCTACCTCCCACTTACGAATGTAAAAACCAAACCCATCCATTAGCTAGATCTCGTTCAAGATCCGATCCCTAATGTAGGATGTCGGACATATGACCATAAATAATCCATTTTCCAAAACTTTAAATTTCATTTATGCTCCCTAATGACCCTACCACCAACAAATTAAGCTATCCTAGTTTAAGCTTTTCACATACCGGTGGACAATCAAGCCTTGTTGCTCCAGGATCAAAATAGATGGCCATAATATATTTGAGCCAATCACCAATGTATCCGTATGCCTCAATTGAAGCATCCATCACCATTCCTTCCTCTTGAAACACTCGGCGATACTCGGGGAGAAGCGCTAAGGATAAGATCATCAAAGTCACTATTTGTTCCCATTGTTTGTGGAGGATCACCTATGTCCCCCTCTCAGGGGTTGACACCCCTATTGCACCTTTGAGTGAAACTATTTTCCTTGTTCCAACATCACCTATTCCAACATCGATCATTACGGTTCCCCCTTCTGAAGTTATTTGAATTTTCAACCTTCATTAGTTGCCCACTCCTTCAATTATTCTAGAGAAACTGCTTGCTCTGCCTCCTTAGCCCACACCTCCTTGACACCCACAGTCTGCACGTGAATCTCATCCTTCTATTTTTTGTTGTTGTCTTCCTTGCATGACTGCACTTTGCCATTCGATCTTCCTATATATTTTTGTCCTTCCTCGCTTGCCGCCATCTTCTGTAATATATAAACAATTAATATATTTAATAGTTGCATAATAACTTTTAAATTAAATATGCTTTTCCCTTTTTCCATAAATAAATAATCTTTTTTAGATTATTTATTCTTATCTTTTACCAAATTAAAAATGTGGTCAAAGATTCCTTCCATGAATTAAATAATTTATTTAATCCCTCCACTACCTTCCCTCCACTTTCTCCTTTCAAATCTAGTTTGTTGATGCCCTCTGGTCTTCTTTCAATCTTGATCGTCCATTCATAGCCATCCCTAGCCCACTACTTTATGGTGCATTAATCCTCCACCGTTGATCTTGGCATCTTTCTAGAAGATTGATCTCATATGTCCATTTGAAAATCTAAAAGAAGGTATTTTCCTCCATTTTGGCTTTACAACAACATTTCTCCAACAATCTTGCTTATCATCGCCACTTGCAAGTACTTCAAAATATGAGGGCAACATTGCAAAAGCATATTTGAGGAGAGGCAAGGAAGGTTATTCAAGTTCAACATGAGAAGTTTACTATCTTATTGTTGTTTATTTGATTTCTCTTGTTGATTGTTCTTGCTTTCTTTGGATTTGGATTTTGGTTTAGATTTGAAGTAGAGTGGTTGCTACTTGATCATTACCCTCTTTTGATTCAAATTTCCACATCCTTACAACCATAAGAGGAAAAGTGACATCACATTTGGTATCAAAGCCTAATGATCAAGCCTTCTATATTTGAAATTTCCTTTGTGTTTTTATAACTAGTCTTTAATAAACTCTACATCTATTACTAGCATTATAACTTCACCATAACTTATAAAGTTTTTTCATATGCTAATATCAGTTTCTTCATTAATTTTTTTGAATCATATATCTATATGCATATTCATGTTTAAGATTTTGATCAAGGTTATTATTGCTTTAGAACTAACTTTTACACCTAGAGTTAATTTAAAACATTGTGTACATAACTTATTAAATAAAATTTTTATATATACATTTAAACATGATATTGACCTATAAATTCATAATCTTCTTGAAATTACAAATATTTAAAATAAAATCATTTAAACATACCTTAATTCAAAGTTTTGAAATTATTTGCCCCTCTTGAAAACTTATTCATTTGTTATGCATGTTTATTTTCACCATTCAAATCTACACACCATTGACCTTCTATTATATATCATGTAGTAATGAATATCTTTTTAGACCACCATGGACTATCAATCATCCACATTTCTTAGTATCCAAAAAAACAAAAAAATGTGACTTGTGATTACGAGATTACTAGTTGGTATTTTCTTCTCAACTTTAATCTATCCAATTTATCAAAAGAAAGTAAAATCAAAACCAAAAATCATTTTTCTTACATATATATTAAAGTCCAAATAATAATAAAAAAGAAATCACCTCTAAATTTTCATATCTATATAGAATTCTATCTATTAAGTAATATTTTCCTATACATATTTTTCTTTCCTCCATTTTCTCATTCATTTCTTACATTACTCTCCATAAATGACCATTCACCTTTTAAGGGACGTACCGAATTCTATCCATAGAAAATTGGAGTTACCTTATCTTCATAAAATCATAGTTAAAAGGAGACGACTTTATGGAAACGCCTCTTAAAGAAAATCCCAATCTTAATAAAAAAAGAATACATAATAAGAATACTAATATATTTATTCCTTTAAAAGATGGCCTCTTTTTTTTCTTTGTTCTTTTATATAAAGGAAAGATATAATTAAAATTAAAATTAATGTGGAATAAAATAAACTTAATTAAAAATCTAATCATTTTTGTTTTTATATAAATGTTTGTTTTATATATATAATATTATTTTAAATATTTATCAATAATATTCATAAGGATGTAATTTTATGTTTATATAAATCATAATTTAATTTATTCAAATTTGAAAGTACGTGTATCAATAACATAAAAATGTTATTGACAATATCATTCAAATGTTCAAACTTCTTTATAAGCATATTTGTTAACAAATGCCATTCATCTTGTCGCCTTTTATCATTAGTTGACAAAAAAATAAACTTGTGCAATAGATTTATTTAGTCTAGTATATAATAATGTATTCTACATCTCTATAGGTAAACATTCTTTTGATATAGAACATATGCATGATGGGAGTATTACGAGTGTCAATTTAAGTTTTTCTAATGGAGAAGACTTAATCATTTTTTATTATATAAATTTATTATTATCAATCTACTTCTCTAGTCGAGAACTTCTACTACTCTGAATTTTGACTTAAATCTTATTTATTATCTAATAGGACAAACAATTGCCATAGAACTTGAAATGGTTATCCTTTTACAATAAGAAAAACTTCATTCATATTGATATATTGGATTCATATAGGGAGTCTATGCTTGTGTTCTTTACAACAATATGAGGCCTAATCACAAATTCACAACTTTTAATAGACAATGGACCGTAAACTAAAATATATTTCAATCTACTATATATGTACATGGCTTACCATATCAATGGCTCACAAAACATTTATCATCAATTACACATTGGTCTCCAATAAATCGCCTATGGACTTCAAACATTCTTTAAACTATAATGTCATTTCATATTCAATGGGTACCTTATTGGACTTATTGAGCTTGCTTGAAAAATGACTAAACTTTGAAATTGTAAAAACCTCTCTTGTTTCTATGTTCTTATTTTATTTGTGTCAATGCATTGAATAGATAGACAAAAAAAATCACATGGTATTGACCTTAGAAGAAAGAGGAAATATATACATGATGTTGGAAGAAAAATAGACTAATCAAATAACCAATATTATTTTGTTTATTTAGATACTCTCTTATCTTCACTTTAGGAAATTGGAAACAAATATTTCCTCATTGTACATCACATACACCTAGGGTTATTAGAAAGTGGAGGAAGTAATAAGGGTGGATAACATATGGTTTGTGATTATTGTTGTATCTTGTATATATATATATAGCATAAGTTACAATGTGGGCTCATAACCCACAAGTCCCAGGATCATCTTCACCTCTTAAACTTTTTAAAGTATGATGAATTAGATGAAATAAAATAATACTTTTCTAAGGTAAACAAATTATCTTAGTGTCAAATATGAGGACATGCTAAATTTTTAAAGGGGAGAGACCGCCTCTAGTTTTTAAAATTTCTCATTGCTCTTTCACGGTGTGAACATGGTTATGTATAGTTATAGCATAAGTTACAATGTGGGCTCATAACCCACAAGTCCCAGGATCATCTTCACCTCTTAAAATTTTTAAAGTATGATGCATTAGATGAAATCAAATAATACTTTTCTAAGGTAAACAAATTGTCTTAGTGTCAAATATGAGGACATGCTAAATTTTTAAAGGGGAGAGACTGCCTCTAGTTTTTAAAATTTCTCATTGCTCTTTCACGGTGTGAACATGGTTATGTATAGTTATGATATATATGTGGGTTACATTGAGAAAATATATTAAAATTTTCATTTGATAAATGTCCATTTGAAAATTCTATAATTGTAACAATATTAAAATATGTAGTGAAGGCCTTGACTAATCTTCACAAATTAGAGTTCATCTATAGAGATCTCAAGGCTAATCATATTTTGATAGATAATTGATAAAAATTGGAAACCCAACAAAAAATGGTCTCTTAGGACAACTACTAGATATTTCTTGTGGTGAACATCCTTACATGAAGAAATAATAAAATAAATTGTTGAATGAGTCACATCTCATTGGACATGGGCCTTATTGTGTCAACAAGATTATGGAATAATAATGGATGAGTTAGCTATAGATACCAAGTGTATTCTAGTTAACATAGTTAATATTTTAGGATGGGTGTTAAGATTTCAAAGTTGATTTGATAGAGGGTAATTCATTGTGGGCCTATCAAAGTTAGACCTAATTATAATTTTAATTAAAAATACTCATCTAGTCAAATTATCTACTCAATTTATCATTGTAATTAAAATTTATTCATCTTTGGATTAAATTAAATGAAGGAAAGACTAAGCCTAATGTTTCTCTATAAAGTGTTCTATGCATGTTAATAATTTATTATTGTTATAGAACTTATATTCATGTTAAGATGCCTAGAAAGATTACCATTTTTTATTCGATTGTATTTTTTTATTGGACTTGATCAACCCAATAACTCTATACATGTGTCTTAGATATGAACTCATTTTAGGGTAACTTTGTACTTGTTTCAATTTAATTTTACTTGACATATAGAAAAGAGGATACTCATGTAGTCTGCAATGCATGATTATCATCTTAGAATATATTTTGAGTATATAGAATATATTATAGTTCAACGATGAGTGACTGCATAGTATGGGATATGCATGTCATTCATTAGGTAAATATTATGTCAACACATGATAATAATTTTGTGATTTCAATTTTGAAGTTGCATGTAAGTTATCAAAACATCTCTATTAAAACACAACAGGTTACATGAGAGAAAATTGATAAAGTTGAAATATATGTAATTAAACATATAGAATAACATTAGTTTCTTCAAGTGTAAATTCTTAATATGTATGTATAATTTTGATTGATTTTTTTTTTTTTGAAATTACTTGCAAATTTAAAATAAAAGATTGAGATCTATGAATTAAAAGAAGAAAATGGTGTAGATAAAGTTATATATATATATATATATTCAATATCAATTTCTTCAATTATTGATTATGTGTTTTTTTGGAGTTGTGATGTAGATGCATTTCATGCTACTAAGGATAGTAGCTAATTTATGAGGGAGGAATGTGTTATGTTTTTTCTCCAAGAGAAGAGAAAATTATGATTTAACCCTTTAGAATTAAAAGGGAGAGATTAATAAAAGATATTATGATCATTTGGTTAAAAGAGAGATTAGTAAAGAAATATATAAAGCCTCTTTTAAAAGGGAGATGAATAATTATTAAAAAGAAACATTTGTGAAAGGGTGTGATGGTTTGAAAACCACCCCTTAAAGCTTATATAAGAATTTATATGAGACTTGGAAGGTGTAGACATGTAAAAATGACCTAACACTTATCACACATCGTAAAGGACATTTTCTCATCATCAGCATCATCATCACCTAGTATCATTGCATTTCACATCATTTGCATCAAAAACCCTAATTTCTTTTATGAATAATATTATATTATTTAATTAATTCACTTTTTCATCATTTTTGACTAATTAAATAAATTTCATTTATTTAATAAATTCATAATCTAACTTTATTCCTCCCAATTAATTAAATAACGTCAATTATTTAATTATGTCACTAATTCACTTTATTCCCCTAAGTCAATTAAATTATTAAAACTCAATAGTTTAATTAAACCACTTTCCCCTAAACTTGATTAATTAGAGAAATTATTCAAACATCATTCAAAAAGGTCAAATCAAACAAATACAACTTTCTTTGTAAAAGTCAAACATGACTTACATGTTCAACTCAAAAAGATTAATTAATTAAATCAATTAATTAATTGTCCTCACCCACTTTCATGATTGAGAAAATTACGATCACCGATTGCTCACTTTGATTGGCTGACTGACCCATCTATTCCTGATTGATTCATTTATTCTTCAATCCCACTGAAGGCTCAACATGATTTCTTCAATTTCATAGATTGCTCCATCTATTTCCTCAATTCCATTGAACACTCAAATTGATTTCTTCAATCACACTGATTACGTAATCAAAATCCACCGATTCTTCCCATCTAATTCCTCTCATCGGTTTTGAACTATTGATCGAGATATTTTACTACGCAATATTGAGCGTTCATTTCGAAACACAAACTCTATATAACAACCATCTTCTTCCTAAAAAATGATCAGAGAATCAAAATCTTTTGCACAACGATGTAATGCTAAAATCATAATCAATCTTTTGACAAACTTTACATACATCTCCGATCAACACACACACACACATTTGAGCTTTTGCTATACACAAATGGAGGCTTTGCATTGACACAATAATGATCCAACATCTTTGCGAATACACTTTGACCAGGGATAAATTTAAGAAACCCTCCCTCAGCGAAGGTGTAAAGTCCTAGAAAATCTTGGCTAAGTGCTATAATTATCCCAGTGAATATTTCCTTTTATTTGAAAAAATTATTAATTTTCTTGGCAAATTATGCATATTATTAAAAAATTTGTAAAATACTAGCGAATCTTAATGAATAATTGGTAAAAATAATAATCATAGTGGCGAATCCTAGCAAATAATCACTAAAAAGATTAATTACAATGGCGAATCTCTCCTTTAAAAATTTGCATAGTTGGTTGGCATAGTTCCCCCATATTTTTTTTTGTTTCTGTAATATTGAAGTAGGGGCTCGGGGGGTCGGGGCAGGTAGCCACCAACGGGGTCAAGGGGTAGTGCCCCTTGCGGGGGTCAAGGGGGTAGAGCCCCCTTGTGTGGGTTGAGGGGGCAATGCAAAGTGAAATTGTTACCATGGAGCACACATGGATTAAGTATTTTTTAAAAATCTCACTTAAAAAATAAGACTAAATGAAAAGTGAAATTGTTACCATTGATTAGCTTTTTAATCAGATGGTTGCAGGTTGATTCTGTGACCTATATGCACGTTCCTTTTAAAAGGCTTATTGAAGTCCGAATTTTGTTTTGGGCCACATGATTAAATCTAATCGTGTGGCCCAAAACAATTTTTTTGTCTAAACAAGCCTTTTAAAAGGCACATGCATATAGGTTGCGGAAACCTACAACCATCTGATTAAAAAGTTAATCGATGATTTGATGGAAATAAATAAAAGCCCTATTCAAGGCTAAAATATCCCTAAAATTAAATGGTAATTTATTAGTAGTGGCGATATCACCCCAAAATTAATGGTAGGAATATAATATTACTGGTGAATATAATTAATATTTGTAATTACGATATAAACCACTGGTGAATCGGTTCCAATGACGCATCATTTACATGGTGAATCAATTTGATTTATTAGTTTAAAAAATAATGCATAGGTGAATTAATTGAGACAAAATTATTTTTTGTAAAAACCTGTCGATTCAGTCTCCTTTTTAGCTTGTACTATTCGCCATTTCTAGAGGTCCTGATTTCAATTATTCGCCAATTGGCGAAGATTCGCCACTAAAGTTTTCCCTTACTTCGACATGAGATGGTAGCACTATGTTTTTTATGAATTCACTTTATGTTTTTTCTTTTGATTGCATCATTTGAGTTTGTTCTTCGTAGCTTCATTTCGTGAAAAATGGGTATGAATCATCATCTTTTTTGTTTGAATTAGATTAGTTCAATTCATTCACTTTGATCTTATTGCATTCCTCAATTTCCCCCCTTACACATTCTAACATGGTCGGTGGGACCATGGTCCTTAACATTAATATTTGTATGAGTTTTTAAGCAATTTCAGGTTGGAAACGCATTTGAAAAATCTTCACGCATAAGCTACAGAAAAACTTATGTGGTTGTTCTATCGTTTATGCCACAGTCACTCCATTTTCAGTCGCTTTTGTATTTCCTAACCGCTTTTGATGCAACAATAGGGTTCAAATCTGAAAATTTTGATCGCTTTTGCACCTAACAAGGCCGCACTTGATTTTTTTGACCACTTTTGCCTCCAAAAACAAGTCTGCATGCACACAAAAGAAGATCGCTTTTGCTTAAAAATTGCACTTTTTCTCTATTAAAGTTTTGTCTGAAAGAAGTTATTTTTTCAATTTCTAACGCTAACAATTATTGGTTTGGATGTTGGAAGGGTGCTAATATTTTTTATGTGGGATTTGCAGAAGCATGGCATGGGTTTATCCAAGAATTGACTAAAGACTTTTTATTGCAGAGAAGGTGAATGGTTGAAGTTTTTATATTTTTTCAGAAGCTTTCATAGTTTAGAAAAGAAAACTTTGATTTGGTGCTTAAAATGAACTCCACAATTCACACACCTTCAATTTGGAGCTCTAAAAATAATGTTCAATAAGCTTTCTAGATTAGAACAAAATTTCAATTTGGTGCTTTAAAAAGAACATTTTAGAAGCTTTCATAATTTAGGAATTTTTTAATTTTGGTGCCTAAAATGAACCCCACAAATTCACACGCCTTCGGTTTAGTGCTCTAAAAAGAATTTTCCAAAGCTTTCTAGATTAGAACAAACAATTCTTTTTGGTGCTCTAAAAATGTTTTCCTTTGGCCAATTATTTCAATATCGTTGACGAAACAAGTAATTTCCTTTTGTTGATCAATTAAGACAAGGCTTTAGAAACACTTCAATTTGTGATAAAATTGGACAAATCAATTTTTTGACTTGCACTTTGCTATCTACATTGCTTGATATCTCAAACACAAAAAGAAAATTTCTATCTTGTACGCATTTTATTTCATTTCTTTTGGATAGTGCCACTCAAGGGGTTTAAAAAGAACATTGTGATGAAGTGTATACTATGTCTTCCATGTTTGGAAAACTAAGTACCTATCCTATCCCCTCGCATTTTTTGGGTGATCTTGGGTGATGAAAAATACTTTGAGTTTCACATTTTGGTCTTTTTATTTTTATCCTTAAAGAGGGGGCTTTTTATGAAATACATCCTGTGATGGGGAATTCATAAGCAAGTTCTCAAAGTACGCTTATCGATGGGCTATATCAAATATTGTGAAATTGTGAGAAAGTAACTTCAATCTTGAGGCGTCAACGTGCTACACCTAATTGTTAGGGTTAGAGATGGCAGATATCTAACAATTAAATGCAGATTTAATTAATAAACTGCGAAACTAAAACACACAGAGAATAAATCATAACACAGATAATTTAACGTGGTTCACCCAATCCGGGCTACATCCACCAAACCGCAGCCATCCAATACTTTTATTATCCAGTGTAAAACCTATTACAATCTTGCGAATAATCATGTTTTCATCA